>CM045742.1:30970000-30972500 GCA_024760905.1 Plotosus lineatus
TTTTTACTTGGTATGCATAGTGACTATGTTTCTGTTACAAAAATGTGGCTTATTTATACTGCAGGCGATTTAAAACTACATCCAGACTGCTCAGAAGCTGCTTTATGTCCAAAGTCCAACCAAAACGACTGCTGTATTGAGCAACACAATGGTGGAGGGGTGAGCAAGTTCACCTCACAGCAAGAAAATCCCGGGGTGGTTCTGTATGGGGTTGGCATGTTCTCCCTGTGCTTGGGTGGGTTTCCTTTGGATGCTTTGAGTTCATCGAACAGCCTAAAAACATGCACAATAGGCTGATCAGTGGTTCCAATTTAGGGTGTTCAGGGTTTACCCCTGGCTGAGATGGGCGTAAGCACACCCACCCCCTGATAATAATTAAGTGGCTTAGAAAATGAATGAGTGAATGAACTTCAGTAACATTAAACTTTCTGATGACATGTCTGGGGTCTGATAATTTTTTTTATATTGTACTACAGTTGATGCCTTCGTCAGTTCCATGCAGAGATGGTTTGAGATCTTTGGTTATGATTGGAAACATTATAAACCTTGTGCAATCAAGATTCTACTGGAATTCACTCATTCATTTATTTTTCCATATTTTTCACCCACATTTATCTCACTCATGTCCCAGACTGATTCATCCAGTATGGATCATGAGGAAGGCTGAAGCCTGTCTCAGCTGACTCTGGATGAAGACTGGCACACACAATGAACAGCTTGCCAGTTCACTGCAGAGCCAACATACAACACTCACTCACACCGAGGGTCAATCTGGAACAGCCAATTCACCAAATGTGGGTGTCTTTGGATTATGAGAGGAAACTTGAGTACTTGGAGGAAACCCATGCAAGCACAGGGAAAGCATGCAAATTCTATACAGAGATGCCCGAGTAGAGCTCTGGAGTTGAATCCAGGACCTTCATGCTGTAAGGCAGACATGCTAACTACTACGCCACCATGCTGTGCTTCTACTGCAACATCCTTTACATATTAACAACAACAAAAAAAGGGTTTTCTGTGTACCTGCTATGGACTGGAAAGCTCTTCAGGGTGTGCCATACGATTGCCTGTAATAGGCTACAGCCTCCTTGTAACCCTAGCTGGATTAAATTCCTTGAGCAATGGATTGATGAATAGATGCATGGGTTCTTTTTGTGGTGCATACTTTTAGTTTTCTAAATAGTGATTTTCATAGAACTTTTTACCCAAAGGGGCAGCCACTGCCTAGTAGTTGGAGAAGCGACTTTTGGATCAAAAGGTCGGTAGTTTGATTCCCGAATCACCAGGAAAAATGTGTGGCAGTGGGAGGAGTGAGTTGCACCTTCTCTTTCTGCAGCTTCATGGCTGAAGTGCCCTTGAGAAAGGCATATACTGTACAGGTATACCTTGACTTACATCGTTAATTGGCTCCAGGAGAGACGACTTAAGTCGAAAAATACTTAAATCAAATTAGCTTGTCTCCAGGCTAGCCTAGGCTAGGCTACGCCAAATTTACTTTTATAATATTTTATACACCACACACACACACACACATATATATATATATATATATATATATATATATACAGTAGGTAAGGTAAGTCTGTTGGGTTTTTAACACCCGAGCCTAGTGGCTCATCAGGCCAGTGTTTCCGTAGTGTGAAGCGACCAGGAATCAACTCCTCCTGGATGGGACGCAAGTCCATCGCAGGTTACCTTCCCAGTATATTTTTTACTGGTACCCATTTATACTGCTGGGTGAACAGAGGCACACTTGTGATTGAGACCTTGCCCAGGGGTATTAGCACAGTGAGGGTCTCAATGAGATTTGAACTCACAACCTCCCGATCATGAGCCCAGCACTCTAACCACTACACCACTGGCCCCTATATATACAGTACATACAAAATATTTAATATACTAAATATATATATAATATATGATTATAATGACGTAAAATTTATTTTAATTAAAAAAAAAAAAAATCATATATTTTTTGAAAACCGACGTATAATCGAGAATGACTTAACTCGAAACGACTTAAGTCGAGGTATACCTGTAAGCCACAATTGTTCGCCAATGTGTGTGGCAGACCACGGCTCCAAGTGTGTATGTGTGTGTGTGTGTGTGTGTGTGTGTGTGTGTGTGTGTGTGTGTGTTCACTGTGGATGGGTTAAATGCAGAAAAAAATAATTTCCCTTTAAGGATTTTTATAGAATACAAAATTGCATAGCAAAATCCAAATTAATTAAGGAGTCGTCTTGTGTCCATCAGGACTTAAATAAAACCTGCATATGATCACTGATATGATGGATATGAGGATAGTTTTCAGGATGTGCATAAATCAGTCTCAGGATAATTATCCCTTCATCATGTGTAACTGGGATTTTTTTTTTTTTTTTTTGGGTGGGGGTAGTAGAGCCCGAGTTTATCCTGGGAACACTGAATCAGCTATGGGCAATTTTGTCGAGCTAACCTCCCTATCAGCATGCTCTCTGACAGGAGTATGAAACCAGAGAGT
>CM045742.1:30977500-30987500 GCA_024760905.1 Plotosus lineatus
GTGGCGTTATATGTGCTGAAGCTACACCACAAGTGCAGCCATCCCTGGGGTCATTTAAGTATGACTTGACATAAATGACAGAGATGATTGAACTCGACAGAAGCATTTATGGTTGAACATGTGTTCCTGTTACATGTATTACTGCTTGTTAAATGGCACAGTGCTTGGTTGGGTACTACTTTACATGCATTTCAATCTGGATAACAGTATTGGTCTTGGTTTGCAATCTTAGGATTATGAACATTTATGAGGCGAAGGTGAAGTGGATGTAAAGCAGTACCCAGCCAGGCACGTTTAGTTATTCTTTTAGTATATGTTTCATGGGAATATTAGCAAAAAGACACTAAAATGATAATTTTATGTTTTTTCCATCATGACAGATGCAGGTGAGCTACAAGCTCATGTGCGAGCAGGTGAACAGGCCATGAACTGCAGGTAGTGGTGGCTTAGGGGTAAAGGCGATGGGTTACTGATCAGCGATTCCTCACTATCACCATTGTTGGGCCCTTGTGCAAGGTCCTTAACCCTCAATTGCTCAGTTGATAAAAAAGAAAATTGTAAATCTAGATAACATCATCTGCGAAATGCAGTAAATACTCTTAAAACCCCATTCAGACATTGAGAATACATTATACTATATATTATACTATGTAAGTGCCCAGGGCGCTCTAAAAATTGGAGTGGGTGGGCACTTATTAAAATGTTACCAGCGTGGCACAGTAAATGCATATTACCAGAGGTGGAAAACATGAATAATAACAGAACAATAAAAGAGTTTTACTGGTATTTGCATTATTCATTTTGTAGTATCAACCAAATTACTTATATGAAAGCTAAAAATAAACAGAAAACAGCATAATTAAAAAAAAGACTTTCCCGATATAAAATCGAGCCAATCAACGTGAATGTCAACTTTAGCACATGGCACATTGAACCAATCAACACAAAGATCAACTTTAGCACGTGGCATGTTGAAAAGCACATGGCCAGGAACGTGCTTACATTTATGAAGTTAGTAAGCAGGAGAATCACTTTCTGATAGGTCCATATCTGGCTCATCTCCATTCATTCAGAGCATCCCATAGTTTTGCTGTAGCAGTTTCTAATGGTTCATCGGTTGTTGGACATTTACCAAGTGGACACAGCAATATATATATATATATATATATATATATATATATGTATATGTATATATATATATATATATATATATATATATATATATATATATATATAATCTCTTCTTCTTTTCCTTTCGGCTGTTCCCTTCAGGGGTCGCCACAGAAAATGATCTGCCTCCATCTCTCCCTATCCTCTGCATCTTCTACTCTTACTCCAACGACCTTCATGTCCACCTTCACCGCATCTACAAATCTTCTCTTTGGTCTTCCTCTGGGCCTTTTGCCTGGTAGTTCCAACCTCAGCATCCTACGACCAATATACTCACTATCCCGCCTCTGTACATGTCCAAACCATCTCAATCTAGCCTCTCTGACTTTGTCTCCAAAACATCTAACATGTGCTGTCCCTCTGATGTACTCATTTCTGATCCTATCCATCCTCGTTACTCCCAAAGAGAACCTCAACATTTTCATCTCTGCTACCTCCAACTCTGACTCCTGTCTTTTCCCCAGGGCCACTGTCTCTAAACCATACAACATTGCTGGCCTCATCACTGTCTTGTACACTTTTCCCTTCATTCTTGCCGATACTCTCCTATCACACATCACACCGGACACTTTTCTCCATCCATTCCAACCTGCCTTCAAGCGCTTCTTCACCTCTTTTCCACACTCTCCATTGCTCTGGATTGTTGAGCCTAAGTACTTAAAATCCTCCACCTTCTTTATCTCTGCCCCCTGTAACCTCAAAGTTCCTCTTGGGTCCTTGTCGTTCACACACATGTATTCTGTCTTACTAAGACTAACCTTCAATCCCCTCCTTTCCAGGGCATACCTCCACCTCTCTAGATTTTCCTCCACTTGGTCTCTGCTCTCACTACAGATCACTATGTCATCTGCAAACATCATAGTCCATGGAGATTCTTGTCTAACCTCGCCTGTCAGCCTGTCCATCACCATAGCAAACAAGAAGGGGGTGAGAGCTGACCCTTGATGCAGTCCCACCTCCACCTTGAACTCTTCTGTCACACCGACAGCACACCTCACCACTGTCTTACATCTCTCATACATGTCCTGCACCACTCTAACATACTTCTCTGTCACTCCAGACTTCCTCATACAATACCACAGTTCTTCTCTCGGCACCCTGTCATATGCTTTCTTCAGATCCACAAAGGCACAATGCAGCTCCTTCTGACCTTCTCTGTACTTCTCTATTAACATCCTCAAAGCAAACACTGCATCTGTGGTGCTCTTTCTTGGCATGAAACCAAACTGTTGTTCACAAATGCTGACCTCTGCCCTTAGTCTTGCTTCCACTATTCTTTCCCATAGCTTCATTGTATGGCTCATCAACTTTATCCCTCTGTAGTTGCCACAACTCTGTACATCTCCCTTGTTCTTAAAAATGGGCACAAGCACACTTCTCCTCCATTCCTCTGGCATCTGCTCACTTTCTAAGACCTTGTTGAATATTCTTGTCAGAAAATCTACTGCTACCTCCCCTAGACACTTCCATACCTCAACTGGTATGTCATCAGGGCCAACTGCCTTTCCATTCTTCATCCTCTTCAATGCCCTCCTCACTTCTCCCTTACTAATCTTTGCTACTTCTTGCTCCTCAACGGTCACCCCTTCTACTCTTTTTTCTCTCTCATTTTCCTCATTCATCAGCTCTTCAAAGTACTCTTTCCATCTTCCCAGCACACTTCTGTCATCAGTCAATACATTTCCCTCTCTGTCCTTTATCACTCTAACTTGCTGCACGTCTTTTCCATCTCTATTTCTCTGCTGTGCCAACCTGTATAGATCATTTTCTCCCTCCTTACTGTTCAACCTATCATACAAGTCATCATACGCCCTCTGTTTGGCCTTTGACACTGCTACCTTCGCCTTACGCTGTGTCTCCCTGTACTCCTGTTTACTCTCTTCGGTCCTCTCAATGTCCCACTTCTTCTTGGGACATTATATATTACATATATATATATATATATATATATATATATATATATATATATATATATATATATATATATATATATATATATATACACACACACAGGGTACATAGTGGCTCATCAGAGCTGGTGCTTATCCTTGGTTCCTATAGCGTGAAGTGTCTAGGAGTTCAGCTCCTCCTGGAAGAGATGCTAGTCCATCACGTTCCACCAGTACTGTATACATTATGCAGAAAGATAAAACCATGTCTCAGACAGGTCAGATGAGCTGTGCACATTCAAAGCTGTACTGTGGAGCTTTTGGTGTCATTTGAGAATACTTTCTTGGACTTTAGTAGTTTAGTGGTTTTTCACTCATTCAAAATTTTACTCACCAGAAATACAAGAATATACATTAGTAATATAAAAATATAAATATAAGTAATAAAACAAAATGTATTTTATAGTTATATAATCACAATAAGGTCTGCTCCAAGTGAACAGGACAAACTGTGGGTGTCTGTTATTTTGATTTAAAGCATTATCTACTCACCATATATTAGAAATTAAATTGTGTGTGTGTGTGTGTGTGTGTGTGTGTGTGTGTGTGTGTGTGTGTGTGTGTGTGTGTGTCTAGATAGTTTCAGTAGCATGTAAATGACCAGACATGTACTCATTGCACTTATGGGATTCTATAAAAATGCAGAAGGCATTAGCAGCTTAACTTCAGACATCTTTTGAGTCATTATTCCTGTTGAGATGGTCATGAAAATATTTCCTGAGTCAACATTATACTCACCAATGTCCAGAACAGCATGTTTACTATAAAACCTGAATACACCTGGAACCACAGAAGATCTGTCATAAATTAAGATAGACTCTCACTGAAGATAACATTAGAGTATCTTTCTCAACTTCGTAAGTTAAATATGTATTTTGTTGAATGTTATGCTGCTGCAGTAACCCTTTTATAGATATTGTTGTGACAGCAATTTATTTTTGGTTGTTTTGGATTTCTCTGTAACATTTTTTTGGTCAGACCACCTACACTTTATGAATAAAGAATGCAGAACTATAAACACAAAAGCATAAAATCGGGACAGATTTGCTTCAGTAAAAATCTTTGCGAAACATATTATTTCAAAGCTGAATATTTACAGTTTGGTACGTATTTCAAACACATTGTAACAGGCCATTATTTCTTTCTGCCTTAACAAGGATTACAGAAAGTGAAGTTGAAAGATGGCAGAGAGTGAACCAATTCAGATTCTCTCCATGTGTTTTTAATAAGAGCTTGGTCGTGTGCCCTTTTCCTGGAAACATTATCACCCATGACAATTTAAAATAAGTGAGAATAAAATTGTAGTACAGAGCTAACATTCATTCTGAATTACTTGAACAAGGTTTAAAGATCCTGGTTAAGCTTCTTATATGGAGACCATTTATATGCGTGTAGACGCCCACAAGTTTTGAGGAAATTCTTGTTTATTCTGTAATCAAGAAATTTACGTTTTACAAATTCTGTACAAACACTGTGTATATAATAATCTGTTTATAGGTGCAGAGTAAACTGTATAGATTTACACATTTCTAATAGGGTGGGTGGATGTGAAGGACATATGTGAGGGATATATGAACACGGCCCTTCATAATTGTTGGCTCCCCGAGTTAAGATGTGTTCTTCAGCTGAGAATAAATTCAGTTTTTTTTTTTTTAAATAATATTTCCTCTTCAGATCACTCCACAGGTTTTTAATGGGGTTGAGGTCTGGGGACTGACATAGCCATGGGAGGCGCTTGATTCTGTGTCTGGTGAAACATTCGTGCAGATTTGGCCACATGTTTAGGGACATTATCTTGCTGATAGACCCAGTAACGACCCATCTTCAGCTTTTGGGCAGAGGCAACCAGATTTTGATTTAAAATGTCCTGGCATTTCAAAGTGTTCATGATGTCATGCACCCTAACAAGGTTCCCAGGGCCTCTGGAAGAGAAACAGGCCCACAGCATCACCGATCCTCCCCCATACTTCACAGTGGGCATGAAGTGCTTTTCTGCATACTCGTCTTTTGTGTTCCGCCAGACCTACTTAGAGTGTTTGTTGCCAAAAGGTTCTATCTTGGTCTCATCTGACCAAAGCACACGGTCCCAGTTGAAGTCCCAGTATCGCTTAGTAAACACCAGGCGTTTGTGTTTATGATTGTGAATGAGAAAAGTTTTTTTCCCTGCATTCCTTTCAAACAGCTTGTTGGTATGTAGATGGCGGCTGATGCTTGTATTGGAGATTTTGTGTCCCCGAAATTCTGCCATTTGTTGCAATTCTTTAACAGTGATCTTTGGAGAATTTTTTATTTCTCTTACCATCCTCCTCACTGCATAATGCCAAAACAATCTTGCATCCTCATGTAGGCTTATTTACCACTGTTCCAGTTGTTTTAAAGTTCTTAATGATTCCTCAGACAGTAGATATGGGCCAAGCTTTTTTCTCTTCGTCATTGCCTGAGTTTGAAGGCCGACACATATCTGCTGTACTAGAATGGTGTGTTCCTTTGACGTTCCCATGATGAAGCATGGATAAGCGAGATGGCTTCTGTGTCATATCATATTTACCTGAGGGAAACAGGAAGTGATGAATTACTAAGTAAATGTTCCTAGATGGTGGCACAGTGATGTAGTGTTTAGCAGATCCACCTTACAGCAAGAAATTCCTGGGTTCGAACTGTCCAAGGTGTACTCTACCCTCACCCAGAGTTGGCTGAGATGGGCACCAGCGTCTAAGTGACCATAATTAGGATTAAGTGATTCAGAAACTTAATGAATGAATGACTGAATATATTTGTTTTTGGACAAATGTCACATTTGATTAATTTATTACTGAATAATTGAAAGGTCCTTGTTTGGAATGTTGCGTTGTCATGCTAAGATAAAAAGCCTTGGGTAAGAATAACATATCTCCCAAAAACATGTGTGAAGTGGCCCTTGATGGACCTGTGACCCATTTAGGGCATATTCCCAACTGATATACTCAGAAGTTTACATACATGAATTTCATGACAATATTAAGCTTTGAAAAATTTCTTTGAACTGGCAGTATTCACGAGCAGTTCAGCGTACCTTTGTTATTCATTCATTCATTTTCTGAACTTATTAATCCTAAGTATGGTTGCGGGGAGGCTGATGCCATCAGGCCATCACACCCTGATGGTAATGCAGCCTACTCTTGACAAAAGTCAGTAACGGTTCTTTTACATGCCTCTCAAAAGAACCAGTGAGAGATATGACAGGCCTTTGATAACCCAATTAGCAGTGGGGAGACAACAATGACAACCTGTTGCGAGTGGGGCTGAAACCACTAACCTTGGAATCAGTAATCCAGCACCTTATCACCGGGCCACCACTGCTGTACATTTTTATCATAAAAAAACACACATGTATATGGTGGTGGCATGGCAGTGTAGTGGCAAGCACATCTATCTCACAAGCAGCTCTTGGGTTTGATTCCCATTTGTTTCTGTAAGAAGTTTACATGTTCTCTCTGTGCTTAGTGTGGGTTTACTCCTGGTACTCTGGTTTCCTCCAACAGTACAAAGACATCCATATTAGGCTTATTGACTATTCCAAATTGCACGTGGATGTGAGTGTGACTGGCTGTGTGTGTATTGGCCTGCGATGGTATGGAAAGCTGTTCTGGGTGCAGTATACAGTATCTTGACTCCACACAATGTCTGCTAAGATAGGCTCCAGCCGCCTGATGACCATTACAGTAGGATTAAGTGATTCTAAAAATGGCTGATGCGTGACAATGTCTGTCTTCCTTTCGGATTTTTCCCTTTTTACTCGGGAGTCGCCACAGCGAATCATCTGATTCGCACGTTTGATTTGGCAGAGGTTTTTACGTCGGATGCCCTTCCTGTCACAACCCTTTTTAGCAAGGGACAGAAACACACTGACGACTTTGCAGCTACTCTTTACAAAAGTCAGCAATGGTTCTTTTACATGAACCTCTCACCATAGACAGTGAGAGACATGGCCCGCCTTTGATAACCCAGTTAGATGCACTGGGAGGGACAGTGACAACCCTGTGGAGAGTGGGACTCGAACCCCCAACCTTTGGATCAGCAATCCAGCGCTCTATACCACTAGACCACCACTGGCTGATGCGTGACAATGTGGTGCACAATATTTCATTTATCTATGTACAGTACTTTTTTTTCTGATTAGCACAGGGTCTTACTTATCTATGTGCCAACATAGATTATTATTTCAGTGGTTCTGAAAGGTCCAAAATATCATTTTAGTCGCCAAGGCCTCCTCATCAGTGATTATGACAGACTACTGCTGGATGCTTATCTGTGCATACTTGAAGCACATGGTACACAGTAGAAGGAAAGCTCCAGAGAGCTCAATGCAGCTCTGAGAAAAATAATTGAAGAGTTGCACCAGTCAGGAATGTCTCTTACAGCCTTTCTCAAATAAATCATTATCTGTGTTTCAATTAAGTGCTTTATGCAAAATTGCAAATTACAAAAGAGGTAATGGATGGACATACATGAGTCTAAAAACTTACATATCATAGAAGGTTTTTATGTTCGCATGAGGTGATGATGTTTGCAGATGACATTGTGATCTGTAATGAGAGCAGAGAACAAGTGGAGGAAAATCTAGAGAGGTGGAGGTATGCCCTGGAAAGGAGGGGAATGAAGGTTAGCCTCAGTAAGACAGAATACATGTGTATGAATGCCAAGGACCCAACAGGAACGATGAGGTTACAGAGAGCAGAGATAAAGAAGGTGGAGGATTTTAAGTACTTAGGCTCAACAATCCAGAGCAATGGAGAGTGTGGAAAAGAGGTGAAGAAGTGTGTGCAGGGAGGTTGGAATGGTTGGAGAAAAGTGTCCGGTGTGATGTGTGATAGGAGAGTATCGGCAAGAATGAAAGGAAAAGTGTACAAGACGGTGATGAGGCCAGCGATGTTGTATGGGTTAGAGACAGTGGCCCTGGGGAAAAGACAGGAGGCAGAGCTGGAGGTAGCAGAGATGAAAATGTTGAGGTTCTCTTTGGGCGTAACGAGGATGGATAGGATCAGGAATGAGCACATCAGAGGGACAGCACATGTAAGACGTTTTGGAGACAAAGTCAGAGAGGCCAGATTGAGATGGTTTGGACATGTACAGAAGAGGGATAGTGAGTATATTGGTAGTAAGATACTGAGGTTGGAACTACTAGGCAGAAGGCCTAGAGCAGGGGTCACCGACCTTTTTGAAACCGAGAGCTACTTCTTGGGTACCAATTAATGCGAAGGGCTACCAGGTCAAAACACACCTCTGAAATTACAAATTTGCTCAATTTACCTTTAATTATATGTTATCATTAATAATTAATGATATTTATCTATGTGAAGATATTGATTTGATTTAAAATATATTCAAAAAAATTAGATGCAGCTCAATGGAGAGTGGCGCTATGGAGCTGTGGGCCTGTCCTAAAACTAGCAGTGAACAGGTCCGCGGGCAACTTATAGTGTCCTTGCGGGCTACCTGGTGCCCACGGGCACCACGTTGGTGATCCCTGGCCTAGAGGAAGACCAAATAGACGATTCTTGGACGTAGTGAAGGAGGACATGAAGGTAGTTGGTGTAAGAGAAGAAGATGCAGAGGATAGGGTGAGATGGAGGCAGATGATTCGCTGTGGCGACCCCTGAAGGGAAAAGCCGAAAGGAAAAGAAGATGTTCGCATGAGGTGTTTTTTTTAAGATTCAAAGCCAGTGTAAAAGTAAGTGACATCACATGATATGAAGAGTAAATCCAAATACAGTACAAAAATTTCAGTGTTCCTTAGTTTATTTTTTATTATTATTATTTTTTAAACCTATTCCAGAAAGCTGCACGGAAAATATGTCCACTGAAAGCTCAGTACAGTATTCCCATGAAATTCATTCCCATGATAAATGTATGTATGCATTCATTCATTTTCTGGAACGCTTAAACCTAATTAGGGCTGCAAGGAGGCTAGCGCCCATCTCAGCCACCTCTGGGCGAGGGCAAAATACACCCCGGACAACTAGCCAGGTCCATTCATTTCTGTAACCGCTTAATCTTAATTAGGGTCACGGGGAGGCTGGCGCCCATCCCAGCTGACTCCAGGTGAGGGCAGAGTACACCCTGGACAGCTCACCAGGCCATCACAGGGCAGAAACACGCTGACGGCTTTGCCGCCTCCTCTTGTCAAAAGTCAGCAATGGTTCGTTTACATGCCTCTCACAATAGACAGTGAGAGGTATGGCCGGCCTTTGATAACCCAGTTAGCTGCACTGGGGGGGGGGGGGGGGGGGACAACACGCTTGAATCCCCAACCTTAGTGATCCAGCACCTTTAACACCAGGTCACCAATGCCTAGCTCGCCAGGACGTTACAGATAAATGTATGTAAACCTCCAACTGAAACTGTATGACCTAATAAAAAAAGTTGTTTTGCATTTGAAATCATCCCAGTTTCTCAATTTGGATTGTGAACAGCAATTTTTATGAAAAAAGCCTTTCGTATTATAAAGTAAATTTCTAATGCATATTTTGACAAAGAAACTGAAGGCAACGTGTGCAAGGACAGCTTCACTGCATGCAGTTGCCTTTAAATGGTACATAAACCCTTTCTCATGAGTACCAAGGTTCTTCTTTCTCAAGGACATGGTTTCAAAAAGATTCATCTTTTACAACTCAGACACGTAAAAATTCTTAAAATAAGACATTTACTGCAACGGCTTTTTAACATGGTTGTTTAACACATGGCCTTTTGTCTCTCAAATCCATTTTTCTGAGTTAGCAGTTCCTCCAGTTGGCAAAACAGAGGACACATGAAAGAGGATAATTCGACAAGGGGCCTGTAAAGCTGGAAACGTAGTGTGGAGCAGATGTTGGACTTGGCACACACAGAACCATATTATTCAA
>CM045742.1:30990000-31110000 GCA_024760905.1 Plotosus lineatus
CACATGCTGCATAAAAATAATTTTTAAAAGCCCTTTCAAACAGTTTGTGATTATGTGCCAAATGTGTGAATTTATATCTGCGCTATATTAATGAGGTGAGACTGAACTTGTTTTGCCTCATCTGAACATTTCCTGGTGTTTTGGTTGGAAAACTGCCTATTTTCTCTCCTAAACTTGAATAGAGCTCTTTTACTGCTCTGACCCCAATGGACACTCAGCACCACCCCTCCTTAGGTGATCCATCTGAGCAATCACCACATCACCTCCAACCCCCACACACATCCTCTCTCTCGCTCTCTCTCACTCCATATACAGTATACAGTGCATATATATATATATATATATATATATATATATATATATATCTTGCAAACTCCACCTATTACCTCCTCTAAACAAACACTATACGAATACCAGCAGTAACTACTGCAAAGCACAACCCAACTGTGCCAACATCTCTCATTCAAGACCACACACAGCCATCTGAAACACATGCTGCTATGAGTATACATGTACGTATGCCATTCCACAATCACACCATCAAGCACACATCTATACACCAGCAACTCAATCAGAAACAATTTCAAAAATATAGTACTGTACACACACAGGGCAGCACAAGGGTTCGCACGTTCATCGGACAGCAAGAGAGTTCTGTGTTCGATTTTGTTTCTGTGTGGAGTTTGCATCTTTTCCCTGTGCTGTGTGAAAACATGAGAACTGCTGTAACAACACCAAATGCAGGAAAAAGAAAACAAGTTTGTCTTGCCTGTGAGTTAAACCAGAGAACACCTGCTTCGTTCCAAGGCTCCCAAAACTACCCCATAAACCCTTTTAAAATGATAAAATTACACCAATATTGTATGAAATATGTGTTAAAAGTAAAAGAAAATTATTTATTAAACCATTTAAACATTTTATCAACATATTAAACCATTTTATTAACATATTTATTAATTGAACCATTATTAAACTTTTTTTATCAACGCACACACACACATACACACACACACACACACACACACACACACACACACACACACACACACACACACACACATATACACACATTTGTGGCACGCTCCACCGAATGGGGGCTAAGCCCACACACAGCGCGCAGCCAACGGCGACGCTTTTGATATGTGGTATTCAAAGCGCACTCCCTGTTTGACAGATCGGAGGTCCGGACTCAACATTAACTTGTTTTCTTGAGGGATTGGAGGTCCGGATGAGCCGCGTTTTACTCACATTCGACAGAGCGCACCACATTTATTAAACATTTACTGAATTAAACAACTTAAAAAAGATAAATAAGCTGCAATAAGCACTTTAAAAACTCACGAACCAACAGGACAGCGCTCCTTTACGCGTGTGACAAACAAGCTTTATGGGTGCAGTACTATGGAGATTCAGCTCCCTCCTGGCCTATGGGAGGCCAATCGGAGGCCAATGGGGCACGATGTTGGGAGACAGCCAATGAGAGAACAACTCGCGCATTGTTTGAATTTTTGAATGGTGCGTTTGGCGCTTTTCGTAAGAAGAGGTTGTTTCGTATACAGAGGGCGAAAATTTAGGAAAATGTTTTTCGTAACCTGGATTTTTCATATTCAGAGATTTTCGTAAGTAGAGGGACTTGATTCTGCTGCCATATTTCTAAATTATAGTCAGGCACAGGTTTGTGAGGGCATGACACACAGTGACAATACTATCCAAAATTGTGACATGCCCACCTTCACATTGTAGTCTCATGTTGATAGGTAGGTTACAATTAATATTTTATACGTCTGGCTTTTCCAAACACCATTTTCACGTGAATTCTGCTTTTTTTTTTTTTTCTTTTAGTTTATTCTGCCTCTTGAGCAGCTACCTCACAGCAGCCTTTTGTAAAGGTTGGAATTTTGAATTCTGCACACAACATACTCACATTTTCGTGTACAAGTATATCAAAACCTTTATCAGCCAAAAATAGCATAGCAAGTTTGTGTCTTTGTATCTGAGATATACACACTCAGTTAATGCAGCTTTAGGGTTATCAAAGGCCAGCCATGTCTCTCACTGTCTATGGTGTGAGGCATGTAAAAGAACCATTGCTGACTTTTGACAAGAGGAGGCTGTATAGCCGTCAGCATGGTTTCTGCCCTGTGTTGGCCTGGTGAGCTGTCCAGGGTGTACTCTGCCCTCGCCCCGAGTCGGCTGAGATGGGCACGAGCCTTCCCGCAACCCTAATTAGGATTAAGCACCTTGAAAAATGAATGAATGAATGTTTTGGTTGTGGGGAGCCAATGCTTTTGCCAGAGGACCCTTGGAATGAGGTACTGTATATATTCCGGAGAGGATGACAGTTCATCTGTCAGAGCAGCATGCACACACATTAGGGGCAATTTAGAGTAGTCAAACCACTTACTTGTATGTTTGTTAAAAAACTGGAAAAAAAATTAATGAAATCCATCAGAA
The DNA here is from genome assembly GCA_024760905.1 of Plotosus lineatus. Classification (NCBI taxonomy): domain Eukaryota; kingdom Metazoa; phylum Chordata; class Actinopteri; order Siluriformes; family Plotosidae; genus Plotosus; species Plotosus lineatus. Next base: position 30,992,455 of record CM045742.1, read on the forward strand.
CTGTAAACTGAGTTCATGATGCATGTTGGGGAAAACCTTTTTAAAATCTGCAAAACGATAAAAGTGAATGCGCTGTTTGAATGCACTTCATTATATTCATTCATTTTGGATGCAGATAACTGACTTTAAAAATATTAGGAAATATAGTGCCTTTAGACTCATTGCATTGCAGTAAAATTCTTACTGATAGTTAATCTCATTTGTTATTCATATTATTCTGTATCTGTGTGTTGTTTTGTACATTTTTGAATACTGTTGTGACTTTAGTTTCTACTTGTTGTTCATGCTCACACACATTTATCTCATTATTTGTCCTCTATTATATTTTTGTGGTTGCAGTGACCCTGTATGTGATGCAATATTTTTTTTTTTATCACATTATCAAGGTTTTAGTTTCTGGCGCCATAGGAGAAACCAGTTTAAACTAGTTTTATATGGGAACAACAGCCCAGTAATTTGATGGGACCTCGCCTACAATTTATTATTTATTAGTACTACTTACTCCTATTATGTGTTTTTTATAAGCATGATGTGATCATTTACCATTAGATCTCTAAATGACCAGCACAGCTGTACCTAGCTGACCACCATATTTAAAGTTCACAAGTCCTCAAGGCTTCATGTCGGCCAATCAAATAGTTTTTAATGTGCTTAAAACTACACAAATGCAGAACTGAGTTTTTGCAATAGCTGCCTTTTACAACTAACATATGCTTTTACAACTCTACATTAAATTCACCTCACGATGAAACATTTTAGATAATTGTGACTGATACATCTAGTCTTAAAGGAGGTACCTTTTCATTGAATTGTGTCATCCACCTTCAAGCTGATCCATGTGTGTGTGTGTGTGTGTGTGTGTGTGTGTGTGTGTGTGTGTGTGTGTGTGTGAAATAATCTGTATTGTTTTATACGGATTTGGCAAATGGCAAGTGTGAGAGATGGGAATATACATATATGTGTGTGTGTGTGTCTTCACCCCTTCTCCTCGTCAGTGGAAACAGGTCTACATGAGATAGCCACACGTGAAGGCCAGGGAGCTGGGCTTTTTCTGACAGAGGCTCTGTTGAAGCATACTTTTTGGGAGCACTTTTTAGGGAAGTAAGAGCTCAACTTCACAACCCACCCTCAGCAGTGTCAGCCTTTGATACCCATATATATATATATATATATATATATATATATATATATATATATATATATATATATATATATATATATATATATATTGTGTGTGTGTGTTTATACTGTGTTGTAACTGGCGGACGTCGTAACTCGAATAGTGAGTGAGTGTGTGTACATGTGTACGTACATACACACACACACACACACACACACACACACACACACACATAAAATCACATACCCAACAATGAGGAATGCTCCTGTATTTGTTCCCCAATCCTGGTAAGGGTGTTTTTGTATTGAATTTGCATATTTTCCTTGTGCTTGTGTGGGTTTATTTCAGGAAATCCAGTTGTACTCAGCCATCACCTGGAGTCCGTTGGGTTGTGCTCCAGCCTCCCCGACCCTAAAACAATAAAGTCATTAGGAGAAAAGAAATTATAAACTATACAGAGATTCAACCAGAAAAAAGACAAGTTATGGATTTTCCTTCAGTTATGGATATTTTCTTCAGAACTAATTAATCTGAGCTGTAATGCCATGAACTGACAGGCGAGGGCAGTAATACACTATAAAATTCCGCCGTAGAACAACAGAAGAAGAAAACGCACGCTTCCGTCGCCGATGGTTTGACATCATGAGTTGAAAGGTGAAATCAAGCATGGTGACGGGAGGAAGCTAACAGAAATATAAAAACGCGACAAAGTTATTTTTTTATTTACTTTTTTAAACATGAGTTCAATGGACACTGATTCTTCTGAGCGCGCGCTTATGAATTTGATTTATCAGCATTTAAAGGATAACGGATACAAGAAAGCCGCCAGCGCGCTCAAAAAACACGTTCCTCAGGTTTCTCATGTTTACTTTTTAATAAAAAGTGCATTGAAGGTTTGCGGACTGGATTGAAAGGCGTTTAAGTGGTAAAACGTGTAATTTGGCAGCCTTAATTTAACCCAGTAACATGAGGACCAGCGCACGTGTGTGTGTGTGGCGGAGGCGGGGATGAAGGGCACTCATCTTGGTTCCTCTCCTGTACAGTATCACGTTTTAGTCAACTCAAGATTTCAGATGAGGGCGTGACCTCTCCATGGAGGGAGAAACTAATTTACTCAGTATATCCTTGGTACAGGCATAGTGATCTATCCATGTAAATAAGTACTGCATTTAATATTTTTGTAAATTATACATTGATTTATTGTGATCACCAACATCATGCCAGGGAGAAATAAACTGACTTGACTGGTTGATGTAGACATGATCATTATCCCTCAGGGGTTTAAATCGGTAAATCAGAAAATGGACATAGTGTGTGTGTGTGTGTGTGTGTTTGTGTGTGTGTATATACATATATAATCACTGTTTAGGTTGTAAAGGCAAATCACACAACAATGAATAATTTCATAATAACAGATACAGTCGGTTTTACCCGGGGCAGTGGTGGTATAGGGTGCTGAATCGCTGATCCAAAGGTTGGGGGTTCAAGTCCCACACTCCACAAGGTTGTCACTGGCCCCCCCAGTGCAGCTAACTGGGTTATCAAAGTCAGGCCATGTCTCTCACTGTCTATAGCGAGAGGCATGTAAAAGAACCATTGCTGACTTTCGTAAAGAGTAGGCTGCAAAGCCGTCAGCGTGTTTCTGTCTCTTGCAAAAAAGGGTTGTGACAGGAAGGGCATCCGACGTAAAAACCTCTGCCAAATCAAATGTGCGAATCAAATGATTCGCTGTGGCGACTCCCGAGTAAAAGGGAAAAAGCTGAAAGGAAGACAGACAGTCAGTTTTACCCACTTGCCAGTTTATTTATTTATTTCTGTATTTTAACATTTTTCATAAATGTAATTTTTCAACAAACAGGATTTCTGTTAATTTATTTGCTGAACTACTCGGGTCATGGGGTGCACCCTGAATAGCTTATGAGTCATTTGGGGACAAAGTACGCACAATCTCATCTACATCTCTGGGCAATTTGGAATAGCCAGTTCGTCTCCTGTGCATGTCTTTGGACAGTGGGAAGAAACCAGATAGTCCGGATAGTCCCATGAAAGCATGAGGAGAACAGTCAAACTGTAGACTGAATCACTGTCAATGGGTTTAAGACCCAGACCCAGGATGTTCTTGCTCTGTAGCAGATGTGCTACAGTGCTGCCCTTCAAATGAGATTTTACTGAGTTAAATTGTACATCTACTCACTTATCAAAGTAGAAATTGTCACTAAATATTTTGTAATCCAGAATCCCATTACTAAGCCATTACCACCCACTGCTGATCATGTGCATGAATAAGTTGACTTTCTTCTGGAATGTGAAAATTTCCTTTTCCAAAAGAGCCTTTTCCACTGGACATTGTTTCAAAGCAGCTATACAAAATAAATAGAATCAATATACAGTACATAAGTTCGAGACATCCCTTTTGAACAGGTGGGAACAATGGCAACGGGACAAACTCTGAAATTACAGGGTCAAGATGGCCTTCTTGTTGACATTATTTATTACTTTACATTTGCTTCATTATTCTTAGTATAAAATCTAAGAACAATCAATTCTATATATTTATAAATATATAGTATAATTAGGAATATGAATGAATGCATAAAATAGAGAATGTTTGGAAATACAGAAACAGCCGATAAAGGTTCCGTGACTTAATTTTATACTTAGTTTTGTACCTTTTTCCCATTGGCTTCATCATGTTAATTTGGCTTTATTTACACATTCAGATAAATACTTTCGCTCACCACTTGCCCGTTTTATTTGATCTTCTTTCGCCCACCTTGTCATAGAGTGCACAGCTTGTCAGATTTACTACAGTTAAAGACTGTGTGTGTGTGTTTATATGTATGTGTGTGTGTGTGTGTGTGTGTATATATATATATATATATATATATATATATATATATATATATATATATATATATATATATATACTTACTGTATGCAAAGTAATAAACATTCTGCTCCAATAAGTCCCCCCCAGTGTTTTTTATCTTATGTATAATAACCGCCCATGTGTACTGGGAGCAAAATGGTAGATCAAACTTACGAATTTTATTTGATCAGTCTCTGTAACAGTAAAATGAGGCGTTCACTGCCTGTAAAAGTGAGTTTACACGGTATTTCAAGACCCCCTGCCACTGGGGAATGTCTATAATGTTCATCAGTATCAACACATTTGATTGTTCCACTGTGCTTTAAAAAACAGGAAAATATTTTGCTGTGTTCTCTTGGTAAATGTCCAACAAGATGAACCATTAGAAACTGCTACAGAAAAACAATGGGATGCTCTGAATAAATGGAGCGATGTGTCAGATATGGACCTATCAGAAAGTGATGAAGAGTAGATTCTCCTGCTCACTATCTTCATAAATTTAAGGACTTTTCTGGCCATGTGCTAAAGTTGACATTCATGTTGATTGGCTCATTTTACATCTGCGGGAAAATATTTAAAGGAACAGCACCGGGAAGGAAAATTAAAGAGTATTTTTTCTTTTTTAATTATGCTGTTTTCTGTTTATTTTCAGCTTTCATGTAAGTAATTTGGTTGATATCGTAAAATGAATAATACAAATACCAGTAAAACTCTTTTATTGTTCTGTTATTATTCATGTTTTCCACCTCGATGCTAATAAGCACCCTTTTTTAAGCGCCCTGAACACTTATCACGTCAAATATGGTGTCTGTATATGTATGTATGTATGTATGTGTGTGTGTGTGTGTGTGTGTGTGTGTGTGTGTGTGTGTATATATATATATATATATCTTACTATCTTACTCTGCTAACTTTGCAGGTAGAAGCTGCAAATGTCAAAGGTTCACTCGATGATATATTCAAGAAATGGGTGAGGTAAGATACTAATTGAAAGCAATGGTGTTTAGTCCTAGTGTCCACTTATGGCATATAAGCTGGGATGAATAATGTGCTGTGCTTATGTATGTGATACTGTGAGTGGTTCATTATTTAAAAATAAATCCCTTCAAACTGTTTCAGGATCTCTTTGCCATTCAAATACCAACCATCTCACTGCGTAGTTCCAGACATATTACATGGTTATTTATTAAATTATTTATTAAAGTAAATTAATTAGTTGGTGTTAAAATTATCTTTTATTTATTGCTTCTATTCTAATGATGAATTCCATAGCCGTGGTGAGTTATTTTTAAAAACGGGCCACAGATTTTGTGACAATCAGAATCAGTAGCTGGTGGAGCTGTGTATCATATGAACTTTTTCCCCTTTTGCAGTGATGAGCAGGAAAAGAAACCTAATAATGGAAAAGATCTCCAGAAAAGTCCAAGTAAGTTGTATGAAACATTTATTTGACAGACACATTCAACAAGAGTTATTTAATTACAAGGAGGTGAGATTTTGCAAAAGACTATTTGCTTATCACTGTACCAGGATGAGAGAGCCGTAGAAAGAACTGACATGCCCTCGACTATGTGGTTCTATACACAAGAAAATGACATAGCATTGGATTCACCATCAAACAGTATATGACAGAGATTATTATAAGCTGCCCTCCTTTTATCTCACTCTTATAAATTCCATGGGTAGATGATTCAGTTATATTCAAAGTAGAAAGAAAGGCCTTGAGTGTAACCAAAGTGGTAAGAACTAAAGACTGTGGTTTGTAGTCTGATTTCAGAGATGTTCATGTATATCTGTTTGCTAAATCTCACTCAAATAAGCAAGGGATTTTTGGAGTCCTCTTTCGGTGTCAGACACACACGCCGTGACCCATGTCTGATTCTCTTAAAGCTCCTAATTGATGACATTACATTAAAATTTAAACTTTCATTGTCACAGAGGTCTTTGTTTCCTTTTATAGAAATATAAATCTTTTCCTCTACAATCATTCTGTAATATGTTTCTTTCCCAGATTGGTTAAGGTGATTATAAATTTGATTGCTTTTAAATAAAAGGTTGCACACATGACACATTAGCTTGTTATAATTCTGAAAAAGTTGTTTACTGGTTTCCGCTCTCTTTTCCAGAAAAGATTGATACTCTTGATTAGTTATTTGATGTTTTTATCTTTTGACTTCTGTGGTGTTGATTGCAGAGTGAGAATGGAAGAAGATTCAAAGAAATATTTAAATGTCGCCAGAGAACTTGACTAAACATATTTAATCTTACAATATGAATAAAATAAACTTTATTTTACTCCTTCTGGGATTTTTAAGTTGAATGATGGTAAAACTGTGTAGATGCTATGAAGAATTTCTGAGGCACTTTTTGGCACGGTGTTCATTAAAACAATATGGTAATTCTTACAAATTACATATTTTAAATCTGAATTCGGGAAAAGAGTGATGAAATAATCATAATCATTTAATAAAAAACTACATTGTCTTCATGTAAAAAAATCCAAATCCATTAAACTCCACCTCAGGCATTCTGGAAACAAAAAGTGCTTGTTTTGAGAGCTTAATCATATATGTTGGACAAAGGTGAAAAATAAAATGAGAAAAACTATGAACTAAACAGTTAGCACCTTCCCAATTATTTGGTAGTGAAGGGTATAAGCATAATTCTGCTCTTCAGGTGCCAAAAGTTTTGGCACATTGTGTATAGATAAAAGCATGCACTTCCTTTTTCATCGGTGCTGATTGATTCGATGTCATCAGACCAAAAGCAGAGTGATTACAGTTAAGTTTATTAATTATTACACCTAAGTATTATAATTCAGTTATTACATGATTGCATGATTTATTCAGATTAGAAAACTAAAAGTTGCAATAGCATTTTTAATAAAAGTTGCATAAATCATCTCAACAAGTAGGATTAAAGGTGCTTTTTAAAATTTAAAAAGCACAATGGTATGGATGGGAAAGAATTGAAGAGGAATCTGTTTATTGAGGATTAAACCCTTGTGTGTGTGTGTATGTATATATATATAAACACACACACGTACATACAGTGGCACCTCGACTTACGAAATTAATCCATTCTGAGGGCGAGCTCGTAAGTGGAAACGTTCATTAGATGAAACAAAAATTCCCATAGCAAACAATAGAACACCAATTAATCCATTCCAACCTCCTCCCAAACTCATATCACCTGATACAAACATGTATTTTTGATGTAATATATTTAAAATAAACATGCACCAATAAACATTTCACAATAATAACATATATACAGTGACATTAATAATACCGTAATTAACAATAAATAATAAAACAAGAATAAGCAATACAGTAAGTGCGTCTGAACTTAAGAATAGCACATAACATTAATTTTACAATTTTTAAAAGCTTTTTATTTATTTATTTAATTTTTTACTTTTTTGGAATTTTTTTTTTTTAACTGTTTTATGTCACTTCACTAATTTTGATCACTTGTCTTCTGCTGCTTGGCCGCACTCCCATCGCCGTTGATCACTTTCGACTTGATCCAAAATAGGAGAAGTCTCTCCATCTCATAATTGAGTCCTGATCTTTTCTTAGATAAAATAGTAACCCCCTTGGCTTGTTTAACACTCTTCAACATGGCCTTCTGTTTGAGAATTGTACTGATGGTCGATGCATTCTTGCCATACTCCTTACACAGATCGGCCACACGGACTCCTTTTTCATCTTCATCTATGATTTCAAGCTTCGTTTCAAAAGAAATCGATTTTCTCCTCTTGAATACATCAGCCACCTTCTTACGACTCATCTTAGAAACACTGGGATATGCACAATAAAAAATAAAGACGAAAAAAGTTACAAAATCTGAACCACAGAAAAGAAAAACTTTTGTGAACATGCACGGTACTAGCCGGCGCGGAAAGAAGAGCGGAGGAATACATGCGAGGAACATGCTTTTTTAACATACTGGTGGACCAGCTTTATAAGTGTGATTGCGCATCCTCTACACTAGGTGGCAGTGGCGTTCTCACTGTGTTTTCTCCGGTGTAGGGAAAAGCACCGAGCAAACGATATGAAGATATGAAGTGCACTTTAACACTTATTTGTAGTCGAGTGCTGGTGGTGGGGCGTAAAATGTTTTTTTTTTTGTTTTGTTTTTTTTTTGTTCCTATGGGGGCATAACACAAAATAATTGAGAAGCACTGCACAAGGCATTCTCGGGGCACAGAGGAATACACGTGGAAGAATATAAGGCTAATCAACTCGGAAAAGCTATTTCCCCAGCAGAGCTCGTAAGCAGAAAATTTGCTCGTGGATGGGGCAGATTTTTGGTGGGATCGAAGCTTGAATCATGGAAAAGTCGTTATTAGGGACACTTGTAAGTCGAGGTACCACTGTATACACACACACACACATACACACACATACACACACACACACACATACACACACACACACACACACACACACACACACACATATATATATATATATATGTATGTGTGTGTGTGTGTATGTACGTACACATGTACACTCATTCACTATTCGAGTTACGATGTACGCCAGTTACAACCACCCGTACTTATGACCACGTCCAGCAAATGCCTATTATGAGTTTACTGTTTGTCTGGCAGCGCAGCGTGTAGGATAGTTGTGGCAGCACAGCATCCCAGCATCTCATTTTACAATTTTACATTCATTTACTGTACACCGTTACCATGGCCCCCAAGAGGAAGTCCGATTCATCCGATGGAAATTCTACCAAGAACACAAGGAAGGCACTGTCGTTGGAGACGAAGATGAAACTGAAATCTCCGTCTCTCCCACTCCACGGTGTCTACGATTTTGAAGGACAAGGGCCACATTAAGAAAGCAGTGAAAGCAGCAGCCCCAATTAAGTCAACTATTATCACAAAACAGTGTGAAGAACCGATTGCAGAGATGGAAAAGTTGCTGTACACGTGGTTGGAAGATAATAGGCAAAGAAATGTGAAAGTGATGTTGTGAGCAGTGTAAAGTAAGGCTACAAGTTTATTTTGCATGTTGAAAGAACGTGCAGGTGAATTCATAGCGAGTGCTAGGTGGTTTCGGTTTCATTGTGTTAAATATCCAACTTACAACCAGTATGACTTATGACTGGTTGGTCGGAACCAATCTAGGTCGTAACCTGAATCGTGTGTGTGAGTGTGTGTATGTGTGTGTGTGTGTGAGTGTGTGTATGTGTGTGTGTGTGTGTGTATATATATATATATATATATATATATATATATATATATATATATATACACACACATACACACACGTGTGTGTGTGCATGTGAGTATGCGTCTCTTTAGTTCTGGCTGCAGTGCAACAACACGTGAACCTTTTGAAGGGGGTTGATTTTTTTAATCCATATTGTAGGTGGCTCACATAATGAAAACTGAAAGTGTTAGTGGTGTTTTAATCTGTTTAAAATGACTTTTGGTTTCTTTATTTGAGTGTGCCATCACTTATTGATGTGTTTTGTATCTTTATTTTTGTGCCTCTCAAGTGGGAAAGTAACACTATATATGATTTATTGTCATTGTTTGTCATTTAATGTGCTGATCTGAAATCTTCCTAATGTTAAAATCCCATTTCTGTAGTGACCTTCATTTTATTACTGCTCGTACTACTGACATGCAAGAAAGTATCTCCTTTCTGCTGTTTTTCTTTTATGATTATATGATTACACCAGAGTCAGCCTCAAATACAGCTCGCAACTCCAGTCCTAAGAAGAACGTGAAGCCTCAGGTGTGTTTGTTACTCCAATGTTTATGGACACCTGATTTTGTTCATTATTACACACTACAAAATGGTCAAATTTACCCCTACCACCTTTGCAGACACGAGCTGTATCCAGATATCAAGAAGGGAAAAGCGAAGATGGAACTAAGACTTGCAAAAGTTCCAGTTCAACGGAAAGCCAGACAGTAGCACCTAATTCTACAATTCCAAAAACAGAAGACTCCGACTCTGACTCCAGTCTGGATGTTGAGAAATGGAAGCAACTGGCCCTACAGATAGCAGGTTAGAAACAGATTGAAAGAATATTACATGGATATAGTACAGGTATACCTCGGCTTATGTCGTTAATTGGTTCCAGGAGAGACGACGTAAGTTGTAAATGACTTAAATCGAATTAGCTTGTCTCTTGGCTAGGCTATGCCAAATTTACTTGAATAATATTATAAATTATAAAATATACTTCTTCAACACATTCTATATAGTCTTACTCATATATATAGTAATGATTAAGTAAAAACTTTTTAATTTTGCACTGTGATAATATTTATGAATGAATAAAGCGCTTACCAGAAGCTAGAGAAGATGCAGGGCATTTGAGGGGCATCATAGGACTTAAATAATAATTAAAAACAATAAAAAAAACCTTGAATTCGCAATTCAAACAATCATGTTGATTACATGTGTGTGAAGGAGAAAAAAAGAGGTGTACACATCATCTGCAACCAATCAGCAGAAGGGAGAAACAAAAACACTCAGCCATTGGCTAAATTTGAATCACGTGCCAAGAATGTTGTGATGATGCATATGTATAATTTGCTGGGGCTGCCACAAATTCAGTGCTTTTCAAGTAGTGGGGCGCGTTGCCCCCACCCTTGGGGGGCGTGGTGTGATGCCAGAGGAAGCGCGTATGACCCTGGGGAACATGCTTTTTTGCCATACTGTACTAGAATTAAGTTTTTATTATTATTATTATTATTATTATTATTATTATTATTATTATCATTTAATGCTTTTTTTATTTATAATGCTAATAAAGATACAATATTATGCAGAAGTGTATTAGTGGGCAGTGGTGGTCTAGTGGTATAGGGCGCTGGATCGCTGATTCAAAGGTTGGGGGTTCAAGTTCCACTCTCCACAAGGTTGTCACTGTCTGTGGTGAGAGGCATGTAAAAGAACCATTGCTGACTTTCGTAAAGAGTAGGCTGCAAAGTCGTCAGCGTGTTTCTGTCCCTTGCTAAAAGGGTTGTGACAGGAAGGGACATAAAAACCCCTGCCAAATCAAACGTGCGAATCACATGATTCGCTGTGGCGACTCCCGAGTAAAAGGGAAAAAGCCGAAAGGAAGACAGACAGTTATGCAGAAGTGTATTCGTAACAATTTTATAGACAAATCATACTATTTATAGTCACGCGCTGGGTGGCGTGGAATGTTTTTTTCTTCTGAGAGGGGGCATCACAGAAAATAATTGAGAAGCACTGCGCTAATTTGAAAACATGGGAAAAAAGCCTTTGCGAGTATGCAGGGCCGTGAATGGTCTGGAGATCACTGTAATATATAATATATATTTATAATGATGTAAACTTTATTTATTTATTTTTATTTCTTTATATATATTTTTTGAAAACTGACATATAATTAAGAATGACTTAACTCAAAATGACGTAAATCAAGGCATACCTGTATTTGCTTTGTAATGTTCTCATGAATGCACCACTCCCCAACTTTTGAAGGAATACTAATTCACGATGTTATCCAAAATGACAATAATGTGGCAGCAGTGACATACATACAATAATTAGGCTACAATATTAACTATATTTAGTGAATGTTCGCATATAAATTGTGTAAATGGAATGGAAACACTGACAAAATAAAGTACAATATAAAGTTGTAATTATTCTTATTTATCCTTACTGTTATAATTTGTCTAGCCCTGTGTTTAATTTGCTCACTGCCATTTTTACATCATCCACATGTGCAAAGTGGATGATACATTGCATGGCAATATATAGCTCACTTCTGTACTTTACAGAAATAGCCAAGGACCACCACAGCTAACAGCATCATCAGTATATGTACACTGTTCTCAGCTCAGCAAATGGTTGCGTCATAATGATGTGTGTGTGGGGCTGATATGAGAATGTCACAAAATATGTTTGAAGTGTTGCTGTGAGTCCACTCATACCAGAACCACACCTTCATGTCATTGTCTTGCAAGGAATCGTATATCAAATAAAATGGGTACAGTGGTGATCCTTTACATAGACGGATGGAATAGATGAGACCTCCTATCTGTACCTATATATATATAGTAGGTTTATTTTATTTAAGAACAATAATACACATTAATTAACACGAAGACTTGGCTCCATTATGGAAATGTAGATTGAACCATACAGGCTAACTTTCATTTGGCATGTGATAACAGATAAAATGTGTGACCACAGGCAAATACTTAAACAATGACTTCACCATATGACATGAAAACATATCCATATACAGGGATCCCTCACTTTCCACGGTTATTGGGGACCGAGACCCTCCCGCGACTCCCGATTTTCAAGAAGTAGGATCGACCCCCTTGACTGACGTATACGTACATGTATATGTATATAATATCAATAAATACATATTCAACACCATAAATGCTTATAATAACAATTAAACATTAAAAAATAATGCAAAAGATGTAAATAAAATATAAATACACATATATACAGTACAGAAAAACACGTGCGTGCACACACTCAGATGCGCACATCACATAAAAATGTAAGTAGTTTTGTTTGTTTGGGTTTTTTTTTTTGCATAATTGGCCTTGTTTTGCGGCATTTTCCTTAACATTTCCCCTATTTTTCCTTAATTTCCTTATTTTTAATTTTTCAACTAATATTTTTGAAAAACCCGCAATGCACTGAAGCCACATAAACTGAAGCACGAAGTAGCGAAGGATCACCGGATGCACATGAGAATATGTGGTTGCTTGGACAAAAGTAAACGATGGCATGTTTACTTGTTTCCAGATAAAATGGTTTATGAAGGCAACTAGGGCAGTGGTGGTCTAGTGGTATAAGGCGCCGGATCGCTGATCCAAGGTTGGGGGTTCGAGTCCCACTCTCCACAAGGTTGTCACTGTTCCCCCCAGTGCTGGGTTATCAAAGGCTGGCCATGTCTCTCACTGTCTATGGTGTGAGGCATGTAAAAGAACCATTGCTGACTTTCGACAAGAGTAGGCTGCAAAGCCGTCAGCGTGTTTCCGTCCTGTGATGGCCTGGCGAGCTGTCCAGGGTGTACTCTGCCCTCGCCCTGAGTTGGCTGGGACGGGCACCAGCCTCCCCGCGACCCTAATTAGGATGAAGCGGTTACAGAAAATGAACTGATGAAGGCAACTAATCAGAAATAGGTTAATTAAAAAGACAATAAAGACTGGCATGACTTAAACATTATTGCATAGTTAAAAATTCTGCACCATAATTCTGGATGAACTATTTTATTTCTAAATTAAATTAGTCTGTGATGAAAAGAATGACAATAATTAGACCTGACAGGGGCTATGGTTACTCAAATGAGGACTTATAAAATGTGAATCAGGGTCAATTATGATGAACATGCTGCTTTTATGTTTTTATTTTGTATGTAAAAACAAAGTAGAAATTTTTGCATTTTTCTTCTTTTGCTGCCAGATGCTGACATTGCAAAGGTGGATGCTTTTGCAAACTGCAACACATCGACAGCCAAGTCCACGACTAGGCGAAAGCCAGCACAACCTAAAAAAAAACAAGAACAAACAAGAGGAAATGCCCAACGTTCATCCAGGAAAACTAAAGCAAAGGTTGCTACAAAAACAGACAAAATTAAGACACCTTTAACACCAACGATGAAGGAAACTGTAAGCAGTTGTGAATCAGACAAATATAAAACACCATCTAAAAAAGCCGTCGTTACAGAAACTAATATAAAGACTCCTGAAAGTAAAAAGGCTATCAGTCTTTCAGATGAGGTTTCAACCCCTAAGACAGATGTAAGTAATGGACTCTCGGAAAGTGTCAGAAATAAGGTCAAACGCAAAAAAACGCACGGTGTCTTGGAATCTCATGACATTGAAACTCCAGGTAAAGAGCCTGAGACTGAGAAAACAGATGTGACCTCAAAACCTAAGCCAACTGATACTCCTTGTAAGAAAACAAAATCAAAGAAAGATCTCCAAGTTGCAAAACCTGGAAGTTTAGAAACTTCGTCTGGAATTATCAATCCTGAGGTTGCCATTAAAAAATGTAAGAGTGGTTTAAATCCAGCTGAAGTGTCTAAATATAATGGTTCAAAACAATCCGAATGTGTTTCGCATTCTAAATCGTATGAGACTAAAATGAAAAAGGATAAATCTAAAAACTGTATAGTTGTAGGACCTGTATATGAAGATGCTGCCATGCAGACTGACATCATATGTGCACCCAGCTCTGTAACAGATTTGAATATAGCTGAGACACCCAAGAAAGCTAAATCTAGGAAATCTAAAACCCCTCAAGACCTCGGAGATGTACCTGTGGCTTCTGAAGAATATCAAATTAAGGACAATGAACATGAAAAACTGCATCACACTGAGACTGTGACAACATCACTGAAGGAAGTGAAACCAGTTATGGGATCTGAACCCATAGAGAAACCATCTAACAAAGCTAGGAGAAGCTTCTTGGAGCCAAATGAGACTGAAAAGCCATCTATGGATATAGAAACCCGAGCAGCTACGACCATCTTAGAACCACTCATTTCAGAGACACCATCTAAAAAGTCTAAAAGCAAGAAATCTTCAAAAGCCAATAAGGTTGATTCTCCATCTATAAATACTGTTTTGGATATAAGGGAAGATGAGGTGATGAAAAGCAGTTCTTCAAAATCAGATAAATCTAATATCTTTTTTAAAACGAGTAAAAGGAAGAGAACAGATAGTTCTGGGGAAAACATGACTTCTTCAGTAGATGAAGATGTACCTCCACCATCATCTGAATGTCACAATGTAGGGGTTGACGATAGCTTTACAACCGCTGGGAACATTTCACAAAATCAAAGCCAAGAAAGTGTTTCAGCGGTGGAAGAGGAAGGAACTCCAGGACCGAAGAAGAGAAAGAAAAAGAAAAAAGATAAAGAGGAAAACAAAAATGAGAGTGATGACACCATTGAACAGGTTCCGCCAACACCGCCAGCGGAGGAGTGTACTGATTCCCTGCGAAGTAGCGGGAAGAAAAAAAGTAAGACGGTTAAAAAAAATGTATTTAAAGTGTAACATCTTAATACTAATGATATTCTAATAAAGGACAGGAACACCCTTTATATTCTCTCTCTTTAATTCATGATTTGCAGAGAAGAAAAAACAAAAGCATACAGATGAAGAAATGGCGGATATGGCCACACCCTATCCTGAAGAAGACATTCCAAAAAAGGTAAGTCGTGCATGAGTAACGTAATGGTTAGCCTTATAAATTGTTCTGTCTTGTAAATTTTTATCTGGACTGATTGGACGATATTATTGTTTCATACGAACTACTGCTGAGCTTTCCAGAGACGATGTATCCATTGAGCTTTTACTACCTGCAAATTTAAGTGAATAAGCATACGGAGTAATGATTATTATAACACATTACAGTGATCCCTCGCTTTCCGCTGTTAATTGGGACCAAGATCCCCCAGCGATAACTGAAATCCGCAAAGTAGGATCAACACCCCCCCACACTAACGTATACATACATGTATATGTGTATATAATATGAATGAATGCATATTCAATAATATAAATGCTTATAATAACAATTCTATCTAGTGTCTGGGTCATAGGACGACCATTGGCAAACCGCCATGAAGGATGACGCCCTGGTTATCATCTTCATGGAGGTTTTCTTGGCAGGATTAGTGCAGTGGTTTGCCATTGCCTTCTGCACGATGCGAACCTCCGGGCAATTTCGAACGGCCAATTAACCTACTGTGCATGTCTTTGGATTGTGGGAGGAAACCGGAGCACCCGGAGGGAACCCACGCAAGCACGGGGAGAACATGCAAACTCCACACAGAAACGCCCAGGCCGGGAATCGAACCCAGGCCTTCTTGCTGTGAGGTGGACGTGCTAACCACTACGCCACCGTGCCGCCATAACAAATAAGCATGAAAAAATAATGCGTAAGATGTAAATAAAATATAAATACACACACACATACAGACGTGCGCGCACACAGATGCACACCTCACAAAAATATAGTTTTGATGGGAGATTTTGGGTTGTTTTTTATTTTGTGTTTGTTTAGGCTTTTTTTTTTTTTTTTTTCATAATTGGCCTTGTTTTTGTGGCATTTTCCTTAACCCTTTCCCCATCTCTTCCATAATTTCCTTATTTTTTGTTTCGATGAATATTTAAAAAAAAAAAAAACGTGATGCACTGAAGCCACATAAATTGAAGCGTGAAGTAGCGAGGGATCCCTGTACATCCGGTTGATTCATTATCTGGGGAGAATAGATTAAACTATTCAATTTAAATTTTTTTCATTTACGTCATTTCACGACCTGACAAGCTGTCCAGGGTGTACTCTGCCCTCATCCAGAGTTGGCTGAAATGGACATCAGCCTCCCTGCGACCCTAATTAGTGGTACAGAAAATGGATAAGACCATTATAGTGTGGTATGTAGAATTATTTAGGTCATTTGAGGTTGTGATTCATGTCTCTCTTAGCAGATTAAAACTCTGTGATATGAATTATTCTCCATATTATAATTCACCTCATGAATATCCTGAGTGGATAATGCTTGAATTGAAATGGCTGACACACATTTATTGTTTATCACAGTTACTTTGAACAGAAAGTGTCCTCAATGTCACTCTTAAAAATCAGAAAAATAATCCATAAAAAGCCACAGATGAAGCCATGTTGTATGCAATTATAAACAGATTTACTGAAAACGTGACCAAAAATAAGCATAATCAGCCAGTTATATATGCCAGCTGATGACATCATTCCCCAATTATCAAAGGCCGTCAAGTACGGATACAACACCAGATGACATCTCAACACACTATACAGGAATCCCTCACTTTCCGCAGTTAATTGGGACTGAGACCCCCCACGTGACCAACGAATTCCGCGAAGTGGGATCACCCCCCACCCACCCCCAACCCTCCCTGACTGACGTATACGTCCACGTATGTGTGTATATAATATCAATAAATACATGTTCAATGCTATAAATGCTTATAATAACAATTAAACATGCAAAAAATAATGCATAAGATGTAAATAAAATATAAATACATACATATACAGATGCGCACACGCACGCAGGTGCGTGTGCATGCACTCAGATGCGCACCTCACACCAATGTAACTAACTAATTTTGATGGGAGGTTTTGGGTTGTGTTTTGTTTTCTGTTTGTTTAGGGGTTTCTTTTTTTTTTTTTTTTTGCATATTTGGCCTTGTTTTTGTAGCATTTTCCTCAACTTTGCCCCCGTTCTCCTGTAATTTCCGTAATTTTTAATTCGATTAATATTTTTAGGAAAAAACCCACGATGCACTGCATGAATTGAAGCGTGAAGTAGCGAGGGATCTCTGTATACCTGAATAGGAACTCTTTTTTTTTTTTTTAATCGCTTGACTATATTAATCATATATTCTCGGCTTTTAACCCAGAGATTGCAAGTTGGAGTCCAGGTTTATGCCATAGCCATGTGTAACTGGTAGTCCATGGGAGCTAATTGGCCAAGTTCTCACAGGAAGGAGGGCCAGTATATGGTCACTTCCCTGTCACTCACAGCGACTTCTCTCCAAGTGTGTTAGACTGTCTCCAAATACATGTGTCGCACTTTGAAAGGAGGGTGGCTAACACTGCATGTCAAGGATGGGCCGTGTGCATGCCTTTGCCCCTCCCTGGTCGGTGGTGGTTGTGTGATAGGGAAGGCAATACCTGATGGGAGAGAATTGGATACAACTATATTAGGGAGAAAATGGGAGGGGGGAAAAAAATCCATGTGTGATACCTTAAAAATTACAGTTTGACACCAATAACAATTAACATGTTCTTTTGGGAAGAATAACTTTTGTGGTATACCCTGCCATACCTGAACCATATTCATTTGAAACATAGGTATAATATGCACCTCCTCCCAAATTTGGTACATTTTATTAAAAAAAAAAAAGACCTTGAATATTTAATGTTTGTAGCTTTTGTATTACTGATTAAAGTCAGCAATATTTTTTGTGATGCTTGTTTTGACATTAAAATTGGGGCCACACCTCTTTTTAAACCCCTTGTAACTTAAAAAGTACAGAAGATGACAAACTTTTTTATTCAGTAATAAGAATTCTCCAGTAATAATTAACATTGTGTTCTCTTTATTATTCAGAAAAATAAAACGTCAAAGAAGAAGGAACACGCTGAAGTTTCGGAACAAGGATTTATTTGAAAGGAAGTACTGATTCCACATGGAAAGGCAATGGACATACAGTTGTGTTAAAAATAATGGTTAGTCAGACATCACTTACCTTATCAATCCCTGGTTTAGTAGAAATAATGTTTGAATACATCAGAATACTTGTAGAGGTCAAGCTGTATTATGCTGAAGAGAAAATGCTCTTGAAATGGGTTTCAACAAGACAACGATCCCAAACATACTAGTAAATGGGCAACATCTTGGTTTCCAGTCCAACAAGATTGATTTTATGGAGCAGTAGCCCGATACCTGGAATTTTATCCGATAGAAAACTTGTGAGGTGACATCAAAATGCAGTTTCTGAGGCAAAACCACAAAATACAGAAGAACTATGGAATGTAGTCCAATCATCATGGGCTGGAAAACCTGTTCACAGGTGCCAAAAGTTGGTTGACTCTGTGCAACACAGATCGACAGCAGTTATCAGAAATGGTGGTTACACTGAACAACTAAATATTACAGCATTGGATCAAAAGTATTCATGATTTTCCAAGATGGCAAACGCAAACAAACAATCGACTCGCCTTTTCAATTGAGGATTTATAACAGAAAACATGAAAATTCCTACCTCAATACTTGTTCAGCTGTCCTTTAATTCGAACACAGGCCAGCATTTGTCTCGGAAGGAATGAGTATAGATTCCTCACGTAATCCAATGTGATATTTGTCCAGATGGTGTGAATTTCATGAAACAGTTCATCTTGTGTTTTTATGTTCAAGGCTCTGTTTTTCAGTGAATGCTTTATTTTCAGCCAAATGTTTTCTGTGATGTTGAGATTGGGAGACTGGGCCGGCCATAGCATGCCATGAATGTTGTTTTGAATTTTGTACTCTCTGTAATATGAGCCCAATTGACGGGGGCGTTGTCATTGGAATCTGTACGGTCTGTCCGTGAAATGACGGGCTAAAACTGGCCAGAGATTGTTTTCGAGGATGTCGATGTATTTGACAGCACTTATGTCACCATCGACTTGGCACAAAGTCCCCACACTGTACCAAGTGATTCAACCCCACACCATAACAGATAACTTCCGCTGGTTCGGTATGCTTCATTTCCTGATCGCCACACAAATACAGGATTATTTTCCCCGATGACTACCTGAGATTCATCAGTGAATATAACAGTTTTCTAGTGTTGATCAACAGTCCTTCTCTGCCTTGTTGTTTTAAATCTACGATCAATTGTTTCGTGGCACTGTCGATCTCCGTCAATCTGCAACCCATTGTTTTGGTTTGTCTGCTGTGACCTATTTGGCAGATGACAAAATTGTGATGTCATACCAGAAGTAGAATAGCACGCGCATCTATGGTTAAAATTTCACGAAGTTTCATCGATGGTCTTCTTCTGCTTCTTCTTCTTCTTCTTCTTCCTCTTCTTCTTCTTTTCCTTTCGGCTGTTCCCTTCAGGGGTCGCCACAGCAAATCTTCTGCCTCCATCTCACCCTGTCCTCTCCATCTTCTTCTCTTATGCCAACGACCTTCATGTCTTCCTTCACCACATCCATAAATCTCTTCGTTGGTCTTCCTCTAGGCCTTCTGCCTGGTAGTTCCAACCCCAGCGGTAAATGTTTTAATTTATTATTTGACTGTTTGTGTTTGCTTCTAAAATTCATGCATTGAAGCGATCTCGCGAATACTGTACTTTTGATCCGGTGCTGTAGTTCAATGATTCAAAGGAAAGTAAAATGTTTCAGTTTATACAGTGATTGTTTGAGTTTATAAAGAAGAATGCACTGCTATTTTTTGAACACAACTGTATAAATAATATCTACAAAAAATACTGTAAATTCCACCCAACATTGTTTTATGGTGTCTGTCTCTGACCGTGTGAATATCAGAAGCGGAAGAAAATTTTTATTGTTTTATGAATGCCAGCTTAATGTATTATTGTATATATTTTCCGATCGTTTTTATGGCTTTGTTAATCGATGAACTTGTTTTATATAGGACTACCATTGAAAATAATTTTCTAAGTATTAACTTGACTCATATCTACAACTTAGTTGTCATTCTTCATCTTTATAAATACAAATTGTAAACTTTTGAGTTTGTGTGATATGATTTGTGCTGCTTTCAGAGTAATAATCTATAATGTTTACAGTTCAGAAAATGAAATTAAGTCATGTTGAAGAAACTCTCTTAAGTTAATCCAAAAAGCTTTCAACCCATTTCTGATTTTCTACAAGAAGTTATAAGTCAGTTTTAGCAAAGAGTCTTCCCACAATGTGAATCTCTCTGGATTTGTGAGGATTTGTAATATCAGGATATAGTTTGTGTGTAATTCTGATATCTGAGACGTAATCTATTACACACTATTGCATAACAAACCAATTGTTAATTACTAAATTTGAGAATACACACCATGGTTTTTGTTTCGGAGATGATGAATAAAGAGGGGTGATATAGTATAGTATAGGTAGGAAACAATTGAGTATATGCAAAGTATTTGAGTTAGAGCTTGTCCACACCGTCACTTTTACAACGTTCAATTTTAAAGGTAAATTAACCAGGGGATTACGTATTAGATATATAAAGAATAACTGTCAAGGGGCATGCTGTTTTAAGAAATTATTCAGTTGCAGTTTTTTTTTTATGATGCCAGTGATAGCCAGAGTGAAGTTATCATGTTTTTGTCTGTGCATCCGTCCAAGCTGTCCTCACAGATGTCCTATATTAAGAACTTTTTTGAGGGATGTTCTTCAAATTGTGCACAGATGTCCAACTTAACTCAAGAAAAATTTATTTTGGAGGCCATAGGTTAAGATCACTGCTACCTCATGTGTGCCATTTTTTCGAACATGATAGCTCAAGAATGCGTTGAGAGATTTGAACCGAACATCAAAACCATGTCTAGATTATAGGTGTTCTCCAGCTGTATTAATTTTAGATTATGTGGCTCACCAGCCTTTCAAATTTTACTGACTAAGCTATTCTCATAACAGCTAATGTTACTGTTTATTGGAATGAACACGCTAATGCTGTGTAAACCTGTGGTTTGAATAACAGCCAGCGCTGTTGTCAAAGCTACCGAAAAATAACTCGAATACTGGACCAATCATGTTTGAGCATTTAGCACTATTGCAGTCCATTGTATGGCTCTATACTATTATGTCATAGTCATTGTGAAACTATCAGTTATAAACTGGTTCACGAGTTTTATGTGTTTCTCAAATGTACTGTTCATTAGTACTTGTTACAGCATAATAGTGTGCTATGGGAAAAAAATCAACCACATAAGACAATGAGATAGGATTCTCAAAAAATGAGGATTAATATCCTAAAATGTAATTTATATTTGAATGCAGTTGGTATGTATTAGGGGAAAGTGTAAAGATTTATAAATAAGCTGACATTATTAGTGTGGGAAAAGAAAAAATATCAAGGCTCGGTCAAGAGACTAGTGACAATCGGAAATCAATTTTTATTTTCCGCTAACTGTCGTCTGATGGCAAATTAGATGATTCATCCATTCTTTAAATGTTCCCATACGGAAATGGAATGTATTATACACCAACCTAGCTGACCTAAATCCTCTTATGACTAAATCATCAGGACAAATGTGAGTGAAAATAAAACCATTTAGGGGAAGGAGGGTAATCAAGTAACTATGGTTGCAAGAGCATGCCACATAACCACAGCACAAGCAGTTTACATCAACAGTATGTAGCATATTAACACATACTTTGCCTCTTATTCATAACAGGCATTATACCTGTCATATGTAATAATTACGTATCAGTATATTATTGGTTGTATGTATGCTAAAATAGGACAGTGAGACCAGAGCATCAATTGGGCTGATGAGTTCAGAGGTAAATGTTTGTGTATGGAAACAGAACACGTCACATTCATATTGAGGTTTTTCCAGGTACTGATATTAGTGCGGATGTACATGTGTGGGCTTTCTGCCACTGAGGTGAAAAGTGCTTCCGTTTCATGTTAATCTACATGTAGAGCATATCTATTTACTTATTACAAATAAAAGGTGTCATAAACATCCTGTAAAAAGCTCCAGAAATATCCACAAGAATGACTAGGTTACTGTACAATAGGTGAAGCTTGAGGGGAATCCCCTGCTCCAAGCAGATTGCTGTTGAGGGTAGTGACGAGATGACCGTGTAGCAGGGGTTGAGATGTTTCCGTTGCTGAGAGAAATTGCGTGTCTTATCAAGTTCTCCACACACTTTCCATTTCATTGGATCGTAATTGGAGGATACAGTCTCCATGGCAAGTTAATAAAAAATATGCAAATTATTTGCCAAATGGAATAATTTCACACCTACATATTTTAATTGATAAAAGTAGAATTGAAAACATTAAAAATTCTATTTAAATTTAGGACTGAAAACATCCAGCTCACTGTTATAAACGGTCTCAGTATTTATATTTGTCCACCGGGGCAGTGGTAACCTAAGGTTGGGGGTTCGAGTCCCACTCTTCACAAGGTTGTGCCCCCGCCCAGTGCAGCTAACTGGGTTATCAAAGGCAGGCCATGTCTCTCACTGTCTATGGTGAGAGGTTCATGTAAAAGAACCATTGCTGACTTTTGTAAAGATTAGCTGCATAGCCGTCAGCGTGTTTCTTCCCCTTGCTAAAGGGTTGTGTCAGGAAGGGCATCCAACGTAAAAACCTATGCCAAATTAAACATGCAGTGATTCGCCGTGGCGACCCCTGAGAAAAAAATGGAACAGCCGAAAAGAAAAGAAGAATGTATATTTGTCCATCCATATTTGTCCATCCTAGCTGGCTACTATCTTTGTTCATGACGGGACATCAAACAAATTGATTGATCCATCAAGTTTGCCAAAGAACACCAACACTCAACAACAATATTTTAATTTTTTCAACAGTTCTAAAATATTATTGTGCATTCATGAGACTTACATGATTTATTTGGTGGAGCAAATGGTATGACAAAGGTTACATTAAAAACATCAGCCAGCCATTCAAGTACCGTGAAGGGAACATCATGATTTTGGCCTCAGTGCCTGAATATCATGCTATCACTGAGGCAAAATCGTCCAAAAGCATGACGTTCCCTTCATGGTACAGTACAGTACTTGAATGGTCGGGTGAAGGGAACACCATGATTTTGGACTATTTTGCCTCAGTGCCTGAATAGCATGCTATCCTTGAGTATAAAATTTATTTCCTTCATTTCTCAAGGTTTCTGAGGGGATAAAGCCTATCAAGGTATTCTACTGGATAATGGCACATTGGTTGTCTGCTAGGTGTAGCCCAGCGGAAGTTTGTGATGCAGCAGAACTATGAACCTAAACATGAAAATAAATGTACACCCAAATGGTCTGACAATGTTTAGTTTAGTTTTTTATATTTCTGTATAACATGTACAAAAGTGTGAGAGTTAAAAAAGATGAGGTTACACAGCTCTCCATCTGCATGTCTGCCTTTACCTCGCCGAAAACAAAGGTCATGAAGTTACTTTTCCATGACTACTCGTAGATTACTTACTTAGCTTGCACTGGTTCTGTATAGTATGTAGTACATTAGTATATACAGAACCAGTTTTTGAACCAGTGTACAAGACGATGTTGAGGCCAGCGATTTTGTATGGTTTAGAAACAGTGGCCCTGGGGAAAAGACAGGAGGCAGAGCTGGAGCGAGCAGAGATGAAAATGTTGAGGTTCTCTTTGGGAGTAACGATGTATAGGATCAGGAATGAGTACATCAGAGGGACAGCACATGTAAGAGGTTTTGGAGACAAAGTCAGAGAGCCTAGATTGAGATGGTTTGGACATTTACAGATGAGGGATATTGAATATATTGGTAATAGCATGCTGAGGTTGGAACTACCAGGCAGAAGGCCTAGAGGAAGACCAGAGAAGATTTATGGATTTGGTGAAGGAGGATATGAAGGTAGTTGATGTAAGAGAAGAAGATGCAGAGGATAGGGTGAGATGGAGGCAAATGATTCGCTGTGGCGACCCCTGAAGGGAACATCGGAAAGGAAAAGAAGAAGAAGAACCAGTTTTCGAACCAGAAATCACAACCTGATTTCTAATCTGTGCATAGTGTTCCAATCAAAATGAGAGACGCTAACAGTTTGACTGAGTCATGTGGAACACGCAAGTGTCATCATTATCATGCTTTAAAATTGATAAATAAACCAGAAAAAAAAATCTTGTGTATTGAGTGTAGTATATATTTTTAAACAATAGTTGACACCACGCACCAGTCTCTTCATCAGGTGGAATCCTCTTTCTCGGCACTGTCCACGACATCCTCCAGAGGTGTGTTGACCGAGGGTGATCAGTCCTCGGCCAGAGACTGGTTAGCTGTCCACTGCTGATCTCTTTTCTGCAAAAGCCATTGTGAGGCTAATTCTGCTTGCCTGCAGACATCTGTCATCGCCTGTTTCCTTGTCATGTAAGTGATGCCAAGTACTCCATAGGCTCTCCAGAGTGACTGCCCGGCAAAGCCCCGACTGCCAACCTCAACAGGGAGCTTCCAGGTCTTCCATCCTCTCTGTCGGCACTCATCCATAATGGTTCGTATTTGGCCTTCTTTCTCTCGTGCGCCTTTTCCATTCTTTCTTCCCATGGCACTGTCAGTTCAATAAGCACTATCTTTTTAGTGGCTCTTGACAGCAACAGTATGTCGGGACGCAAAGTAGTGGTGGTGACTTCTGGTGGGAATCTCAGCCGCTTCTTGAGCTCTACCTGCAGTTCCCAGTCTCCTGCTGTCACCAGAAGACCAGTGTCTGTAGACCTCTTATTAGCGGGTGCTGCTCCCCCCTCTCTGACAAAGTTGATGAAAGTCATCTTTGTTTGAGCTGTTGGCTTCTTCCTCCGTGCCACATCTAGGCCGGCCACAATCTTGCCAAGGATCTTATCATGTCGCCATCAATATCTTCCGTCCGTCAGTGTCACTCTGCAAGAAGATAGAATGTGTTCCAGGTTTGCTGGCATACCGCATAACTTGCAGGTGGGGTCTTCAGTGAGCTTCCAGGTTCTGAGGTTGACTGGTGTAGGCAGTACATCGTAAACAGAGCGTAGGAGAAATCCAATTCTCTGGTGGTCCATCTTCCACATGTCGCTCCAAGACACCCTCCTTGGCTGAACCCCTTCCCATCTCAACCAACTGCCCTATTTTTTTTTATCAGAACGCTTGTCTTGTCTCTTCCTCAGTGGACCGAACCTCGCTCTCGACCGTCTTCCTCTTCTCTGCATTTGATGCTGCCCTCCAGCTTGCTCTGGTTGCACATCCTAGCTCTAACCTGCCCGTAGTTGTCGTCCCCACTATGTCACTGTGTTTGAGCCTGGATTCTGCATTCTTTACAGCCTTGTCTGCTTTCCACTTCCGACCAGTGTTAACCTCCACCTGGGCTCCACTAACTTTCTCACCTGCGCTGTCTCGCAACGTCATAACCTGCCTAACTTTGGTGACCTTGAACTCTTCTGTTACAGAGGAAAGTGGAAGTTGCAGCTTGCAGCCAGTACTGTACAGGCCGATGCTGGAGAAGCTTCTTGGAACTCCAAGCCATCTTCTGATGTAGCCACTCAATCTCTTCTCCATAGCTTCAACAGTCGATATTGTACTTCATGGATGTGTAAGTAAACCAAACATCCATGTAGTACAGTACTACTCTCAGTGAGTGGGCTATTAACAATTACTGTACAGTACTGTATGTCCCT
Organism: Plotosus lineatus; assembly: GCA_024760905.1. Taxonomy (NCBI): domain Eukaryota; kingdom Metazoa; phylum Chordata; class Actinopteri; order Siluriformes; family Plotosidae; genus Plotosus; species Plotosus lineatus. The sequence goes on from CM045742.1 coordinate 31,018,325, forward strand.
TGGGCTTGGTAGACATCACTGAATTGAATAGCTCATTTATGCTTCGTCTCGGAGACTATTTGGTGGCATCCACCTCACCTTTACTGGATACCTGTTAATTATTTTGTATAATGAGAAGGTGAGTTTAATCAGTTTACACTTAAAGTTAACTTCATTTGGTGAGTTATGGTGTTTTTTTTCTTCTTCTCATTATTCTTTAAGTGCATGCTCTGTTGAAGCTAATCACTGTTAAAACAAAATGGACTCCTTGTCTCCTCTCCAGTAAGTGATTTGTAAAAACCACAATGCTGCTTTTTCTTTGCCCACAGCAATGACCCTGATGTTACTTTTCCCCCTAACTACTCAGACCGCCATCCCTTTCACTTTTATTCATATGTCATCTGCCGTCATACCTCAACTAAGGCATTCTTCTTTTTTTTTTTTTATGAATGTCACAGCATGTACACAAACCTCAAGTGGCAAACTGAAACTAGGGTGATTATATAGTACCGCTATTTGTTTTTCATTGAAGTATTGCTTTTCCATTTGTGAAACAGAGGTGGATTTTCCTCCAACGTTCCTTTAAAACTATTTTTAAACTATTTTAGGGTCTCTAGATAGATTGAAAGCGAGACCACTGAGGCTGAATCAAACTAAGAACAGTGACCAACAGGACCATGGAATTTCCAGCTACCTTACTCATGACATACAATCCAGCCAATATAATGTCATCATCTCAGAAAAAAATGTCATCTCTTTCAAGTGGATTAAAGTGTTGATACCTTATGATGTTGAACTTAACCCACAATGACATTTTCATAATTTCATTTCAGCCTTTGGTCTCAAGTTGCTACACTGAAAATTTGATGATGATATGTCAAGCAGCTCTCGAGCTATAGGTGATATAGGTTATTGTATTTATAGGGCAGTGGTGGTCTAGTGGTATAGGGTGCTGTATTGCTGATCCTAAGGTTGGGGGTTCGAGTCCCACTCTCCACAAGGTTGTCACTGTCCCCCCAGTGCAGCTAACTGGGTTATCAAAGGCGGGCCATGTCTTTCATTGTCTATGGTGAGAGGCATGTAAAAGAACCATTGCTGACTTTCGTACAGAGTAGGTTGCAAAGCCGTCAGCATGTTTCTATCCCTTGCAAAAAGGGTTGTGACAGGAAGGGCATCCAACATAAAAACCTCTGCCAAATCAAACGTGTGAATCAGATGATTCGCTGTGGCAACTCCCGAGTAAAAGGGAAAAAAGCCGAAAGGAAGACAGACAAGTTATTGCATTTATATTTATAGCCAATGGAAAAAAATTCAAAAGCAGAAGTGAATACAATACTGACCTGCTGTCTAAGGTGTACTCAGCCCTTGTCCAGAGTTCAAAGTCGGCTGAGATAGGCACCAGTCTCCCGTCGACCCTAATTAGGATTAAGTGGTTCAGAAAATGAATGGATGAATACAATACCCGCTACACCATCGCGGGAGGCACAGACGCAGTGTGTAAAGCTGTCCTTGTGAGAGCCCCTACAGTAATAGTGCCCCATCTGTTAGCTCATCAAAGAGTGTATAGGGGTGTAAGTGATGATGCCACAGAGTGTATAGGAATGTTTGCTGAAGGTAGATCACCATGAACATGGTTGGGCACCCCTGGTGTAGCTCATGTGACAGAGGGACACAGAGTCCTGCCCTGGGTGAGCATGTCATGGGACACCCCATTTGAGTGTGTTTAATGTGTATTTTGAAGGTCAGGATAAAGATACATTTTGTAGAATGTATTTTTTTATATATTGAATTTCAATAATACTTAATAAAAAGGATACATATTCCAAAATAATTGTGGTGACACATGTAGAATTACTGAAGTGTTTTCCACTTCTTGGTCTGTGTACACATGGTGTACTTTGATGCACCGATGTCCAGTTCATTCCTCACTCAGTGCTCCAGATCCTCTGTCACCCTCACGAGGATGAAGCGTTTGATAAAGATGATCATGAAGTTTTCTTATGATTCCGACTTCCTTTACTACTTCTGCTAGTATTATAACTACAGGGTGAACTGAATGTGTGGTTTCAGCAAGATAGAGCTATGACACACACACACACACACACACACACACACAGCATGAAGATCATTTGAAGTGCTGCAGGAAATGTTTTTGGATCGGGCAATCTCAGTATGTACGTGGCGATGTTGAGTGGCTGGCTTGTTCCCCTGTTTTTTTCATGTTGTTCAGTAGGAAATAACCACCGTTCCACCCATCACAACCTGTCAAGCCATGGGAGCCATCAGAAATCACCTCTGAGTGTGTTTAGTCAATGAATGCAAGCTGTCATTTTCAAAACATGATGTATAAAAACCTGATTGAATGAAGTAATATACAGTATGTGCAATTAATAATTTGATTATCTTTCATGATTTGTTTTTCCATTTACCTTTGAAATGTTGGAGTTTTCTTGGGATCACTCTATACCACTACAACAATAATTATAGGACATTAAATGTACATTGCAATAATAACAAGGACAAATAACTAAAGAAAGGTTTGCAAGAAAAAACTAATTTAAATAAATTTGGTCAAGAGTCTGATATTTTTAAAACACTAGTTATTCAAGGGGTAGTGGTGACTTAGTGGTATAGGGTGCTGTATTGCTGATCCTAAGGTTGGGGGTTCGAATCCCACTCTCCACAAGGTTGTCAGTGTCCCCCCCCCAGTGCAGATAACTGGGTTATCAAAGGCCGGCCATGTCTCTTACTGTCTATGGTGTGAGACATGTAAAAGAACCATTGCTAACTTTCGACAAGAGTAGGCTGCATAGCTGTCAGCGTGTTTCTGCCCTGAGATGGCCTGGCGAGCTGTCCAGGGTGTACTCTGCCCTCGCCCGGCGTCGGCTGGGATGGGCACCAGCCTCCGCACGACCCCGAGTAGGATTAATTGGTTACAGAAAATGAACGGAACGAATTCTTCACACAGAGCTGGTGCAGCTGGAATTCTACGGACTTCCAACATGAACATGATTTGGCAGCATGGTGGCATAGTGGTTAGCATAGCGGCGTCACAGCAAGAAAATCCTGTGTTCGAGACTTGGATTCAGGCATTTCTGTGTGTGGTTTTCATGTTCTGTGTCTGTGCTTGCATGGGTTTCCTTCGGGTATACGCCACACATCCAGATGTGTGTCCCTAACTGTATGCTGAGACAAGCTCTAGCCTTCCTTCGACTCCTAGTAAGTGGTGTGGGTGAGCTGAGAAAAGGGAAGAATCTTGCCAACAGTTGTGGTGGATGGCTTTCTTTACCTGGATCAGAGTGTATCACTGATGCTGACTTCAAGCTATCCTAATACACGTAATATATACAGTAAATGCATACACAGCAGCTGAAACATATTCCCTCTGAAACGGGACTACACATAACCGAGTCCTCTAATTGATTCGGAGTCACCTTGGGATCGACCCAAAATCGCCACGAGGTTTGTTATCTCAGAATATATCAGTCCTGTAACGTTTCATACGTCAAGGGAAAACAAAACAGTTCCCACCACTATAAGCGATATTTTACAATTATAAAAAATGATATTTTATTGAAGACCTGCCTGCTCGTAACTTGAGGTAAATTAGCAGAGCACTCAGTGCAATAAGCTAGCCGGCTAAATTAGCTTTCAGCTCGATATAACGGTATTTATTCAACGGTATTTCGTATGCAAATAATTAATTGAACTAGTTTAATGATTTAAAATTTAATATTTGTAAATATTGTGAAGATTTTAAGCGTTTCCGTTTTGTCTTAGCTACTATGGAATAGTTAGCAAAGTGCTGTTGGTTATGTGAGGGATAAAACCGATAGGCTAATTATCCTGGCTAACAGTTTGAGGACAGAAAGTTAGCATCAGAAAACAACAACACAAACATTACTGTGTGTGGACGGTCTGCACTTAAAGGTAGCCACTTTCAAACCTGGTTTTATTATTATTATTATTATTATTATTATTATTATTATTGTTGTTGTTGTTGTGGTTTCATAGTTGAAGTAAAACTCAAAAACTTCTATCAGAAATGTACATAAAATATCCATAATAAATTATTATAATACCATTTTAAAAGCTTGAAAAAATTAAGCACTGTATTGATGTTTTATATTTTCTTTTTGACAACTATGAACAAAGTTATGTCACATATAATTCTGAAAAAATGAACCAAATGGTCAAATGTTTTTTACAGATGATTAAGAATAAAATAACTAATTCGATAGAATAAATGTGATACAGGTGTATAATCTAACTACATGCATTAACGAACAAATAAAATCAGATTTGACACAAAAATTTTCATCGTGCGCCAATAACTTTGATGAAACCTTATTTTCTTATTCACTTATCTGTCGTTCTGGCAAAAAAAAAAAGTCCAGTTCATGAAAGAAGAGATCCAAATTGATTTTCAGGTGTTTATTTAGCCTTTTGGAAAAGAAAAGTGTACAATCATTTTATACAAAAATTGTTCCGAGAAAGAACCTTGGACCATCTTCCAGTTCTGCATTGTCTTTCAAAAGTGTCCACTCCACTCTGATTGGATGACCATCCTCCAGCTCAAGACTGTGATTTGCCCCTCATGACATCATGTATCAACATGACTTTGTTCGTTTGAACTTGATGTCATTTTGTTATATACCTTAGGACATTATGTTCTTTTTTCAAGGTACAGGGTGGGATGGATAAAATAAAATAATGTTCAGTAAATACTCATAGAATAGTTACATAGATCACCCAATAATTAAGCAGTGCAGTAAATCAATAAATTGCCTTTTTATCGGTGTAATCATGAACAATTTTTGTATTTTTTTCCATTAAAGATGACTATTAAACACCTTTATGAGGATTACAATTGTCCTTAAATAGAGGAACTATGATCACTCATTCCAAAGATATTACAATTTCTGTATTCATATTCACGTTGATGCTGTTAATCACTTATTTATTCTTTAATTGTATGAACTGCTTAATCATAATTAGGGCCACGGAGAGGCTGGTACCCATCTTGGCCAACTCTGGATGAGGGCAGGGTTCACCCTTGACAGCTCGCCAGGCCATCGCGGGGCCAACACTCTCACAATCATTCACACTCACTGTCACTTAGGGGCAATTTGGAACAGCCAATGAACATGTTTTTGGACTGTGGGACGAAACTGGAGTACCTGGAGTACACCCATGCAAACATGGTGAAAACATGCAAACTCTACACAGAAACGCCTGAGCTGGGAATCAAACCTAGGACCTTGCTATGAGGCGAACGTGCCAACCACTACACCACCCTGCCACCCACTGTTAATGATGAATAATTAATTTTGAGTACGTGATAGGGAAGTCCAACTATTTGTGTAAGATTTATGTAGGACCAAATGACATTATGACATTTCAGACCAGTAGGCCATAGGCCATCCTCAGTTCATGGGACCAAAAACACACTGCACTCCAACGGTGCCCGATAATCCTTATTTCTTACTCCACACTATCAATCTATGTAAATCCATGTGAGTATATGTAATATGTAAACCATATTTATTGTGATTATCTTAATGATGGTTGTAACATTAGCCCAGTAGTTCTCAAATAGTGGGGCGTGACCACAGAGAACATGCTTTTTTTTTGCCATACTAGAATAAAGTGTAATTGCACATCCAATACTATAGGTCGCAGTGGCTCCCTCTCTGTCAGAGTGTGTCCAGAGAGAATTAGCTCAACGGTGAAATATGAAGTGAAGTAAATAAACCCACCATGAAAATTTTTTTAACAGAGACGGAGACAGTGAGAGAAATGAAAGTCTCGAAAGCTAAGTCAAGGAGGTATGATGAAGCGGATGTAGCACTCGACTTCACTGTGACTACGATGAGAAACGAGGGAAGACCGCTGTGCTTACTGTGTCTGAAAACATTGGCAGCAGACAGCATGAAGCCAAATATATTAAGGATTCACTTAAAGCCATTCCATCTCGATCACGCTGATAAGCCGCTTGAGTTTTTTCAGCGAAAACGTGCCGAATATTGCCAACAACCATCCCGCTTTGTGAATGCAACTCCAGCAAACCAGCAAGCTCTGTTAGCATCAGATAAGGTGGCGTACCAAATTGCTCAGTGCAAAAAAAAAAAACACCACAGCATAGCGGAGGAACTAATCCTACCTGCAACAGACATGGTCTGTGTCATGCTGGATGACGTCAGTGCTGTGAAAATAAGTCCAGGTCCCAGTTTAGCATTGAGCAGGAGCTGAGAGTTTCAGTATCGTACTTTAAATCCTGCTTCGAAAAGCTGTGCACTGCAAAACATGCTCATTGTGGCCATTAATGCTGACTAAATCATTTTGACAAAAAAAATATAAGTTATATAAGTTGCTTTATTCACTTTTGTTTTGTAGGTTAAAGTGTTTTATATACAATATTGTGCTCCTGAGTTAATGTTGCTGATCAATTTGAATTTATTATTAATTTATTGATTGTATTTGATTTAATTTGTCAGTATCGAATGGTCAAATTGTTCGTCAAAAATGTTTACAGTTTAAATAAGGATACTTTTTTTTAATTTCAGGCAAATTGATGCACTTTAAATCTTTTTGTTTAAAGACTAAAAGATGTTAAAGTTATTTGTTGGGAGTTGATCGATATTTCTTCCTTTTTTATATTCCATAATGTTAATGAGGATACAGTGTTCTGCAGAGGATTAGTTATATCAATTTTATACACAAAGGGCACTATATTTCGTGTGTGTGAGGGGGTGCGTGACACAAAATAATTGAGAAGCCCTGCACTATCCAAAATTAATAAATTATACAAGTTAAAAACAAACAAGCATACAAAGAAATCAGAATTTATTCTTAGTATACTGTATATGTTTTATCCAATTTACCATCTTCTCAACACTTATGATTTACTTTCCAGAAACTATAAAATGTTGGGACGGGGCGGAGTGCATCGTTTGTCCAGAGGTAACACTTTGGGGAACATCCCTAAGAGTACCATGTTAAATCAAGCCGACATCTCTTCTTTCGTCCAGCGACCTGTTTACAGCTTCTCCAAAGCCACAAGCAGCTCACTGGATCAAGGCTGTTGCTCCCTGCCTAAAAACAGTTGAGTCATGATAATGAACTCGTTGATACATACAATTTATAGCACTCCTGAATACCGCATTTACTGTTCTCCTTATACTAGGCTGTACCGTTTGTCTTCTTAATGTGTCATACATTTGTTTGTGATCAACTGTACAAAAATATGCAAGTGTGTACTCTCCACATGTGCAACTTGGATATATTTTCAGATATTTTTGAAATGTGTTTGTTTGGTTACTTATAAATGGATTTGGATGAATGCATTTTATTTAGCTCCCGTCCTTTAATTATGTGTGCACCAATCCCAGACAAGGTACCTGTAAGGTAAATTTGCCTAAAATTTAGGGTTTGGGTTAAAATATCAGGGCGCTGGATCGCTGATCCAAAGGTTGGGGGTTCGAGTCTCACTCTCCACAAGGTTGTCACTGTCTCCCCCAGTGCAGCTAACTGGGTTATCAAAGCCGGGCCATTCTCTCACTGTCTATGGTGAGAAGCATGTAAAAGAACCATTGCTGACTTTCGTAAAGAGTAGCTGCAAAGTCGTCAGCGTGTTTCTGTCCCTTGCTAAAAAGGCTTGTGACAGGAAGGGCATCCGACGTAAAAACCTCTGCCAAATCAAATGTGCGAATCAGATGATTCTCTGTGGCGACTCACGAGTAAAAGGGAAAAAGCCAAAAGGAAGACAGACAGACATTCAGTGTTGTCATTATTATTTTTTAAGTCGAACATTTTCTAACTTGGCTTTGTGTGTTCAACAGGCCCCAAACCGAAAAAAATCCCAAAAAAGCTCATCGACAGGTACAGAGGAGGAGAGATTCATGCTGTGTCTTTTCTTCACCAGCTTTCACAAATTCTACAGTTCCGTTTGGAGATGAAGGAGACAGTAACTACAGGTAGTTATATATTTGCCATGTGTTTATTTGAATAAATTGTGGAAGATAAAATATAGAGAGATAGGCTTCCACTTTTGTCTTCTTTCATTCGCCCGTCCACTCAGGATCAGACATCATGTGTGTTCAGGTTTGGCTTGTGCCCTTACCCTTTATGCACCAAAAATTACCCAAATTTCTTAAATTATTTACTACAAAGCGCAGACTATCCGAATCTTTTTCTGTGTATATTTAAGGAATGTTTTTAAACATTTAACTAATTTCATCATAAAATGGGTATTAAGTCAGAAATTATTAAAAACTGAACATTAAACGCAATTTTCTCCAAAGTTTCCCTCTGAAGAAACTGAAAATTTTTGGACTGTTGATATAACACTCCAAAAGTGGCAAGATATTTGTGCACATTTGGTATCATTTTAAATCTTAGGATACCTGCTACAAAATGGTACCAATAATAATAATAATAATAATAGGTCTGGCGAGCTGTCCAGTTTGTACTCTGTCCTCATCCAGAGCCGGACCCTAATTTAGGATTAAACGGTTCAGAAAATGAATGAATGATTAATAAAAGTGGTAATAATGATAATAATAATAATACCCACTTTGCTCTACTGGGTTACAATTACTCAAAGTGTACTGTGAATGAAATTCAAGTCAGAGTAAATTTAAAAATCCCCCTTGAGCGCTACAAAGTAACGTCTTGCCTGTGTTTTTTTTCTCACCAGGAGGAGTAACTGGTTTATACTTTGCATTCTGTGCTGTGATTGATGGAGTGGAGTATCAAACTGGAATGGGTCTCAATAAGAAAGAAGCCAGGGTCAAAGCAGCTCAGCTGGCTGTGGAGGAGTTACTGTCTAATACAGAGGATGTAATGTACCGTAATGCTGTACTGCCTCATGCTTATGGTAAATACTCTCTCTTTTTGTGGAATTTCTTTGTAGTCTGAAAAGTAATTGCAGGAAATTCAGTTTTACTCTTTGAATTTAAGTTTACACAGTGATTCAAAAGTTAGCAAAATGCAACTCGTATCTTAAATCTAAAACAATCTTGCACATACTGAGAAAGTCTGTTTGGTGTTTTCATTTTAATAAAGAGAGTTTTTTGTTTTTTTTTTATTCAAATTTTGAGTTTAGACGTACCTACGTAGTACGCTGACGTAATGATGCTGCATTCCTTGTTTACAAACTACAGACTGAGTGTATGTATGTGTGTGTGTGTGTGTGTGTGTGTGTGTGTGTGTATATATGTATATATATGTATGTATATATATATATATATATATATATATCAGTTACATAGTGTGTTACCCTTGTGTTAAGACGTCTCTGTGACCTTTGTGTTTACTTTGTATTTTGCGGACTTTTGTAACCCGAAGCAAATATGGTTGGTCAGAAGTGTAAGCCTACTAGCATGGGTGCAAGTCTCATACATAGAGATGAATTAACTATCTGCTCGGATTGGCACAATCTGATGCATACTCAGTTCAGCAAAGAGAGTTGTAAAATGAACGAAAACCAGAATCCACAAAATAAAGAACAATTACAGATATTTATTATTTTTTAGCAGAATCCTAAGAGTGTATATTTATTTTTATATTAATATTCATTAGGATTTGTACTTGTTCTTTGTATGCATCTTTTGAATAAAGTTAACTTACTTACTTACACAAAAGAAAGAACTCTCCGCTTTGCTGGGATTCGTTGTGCACTTGAAAGACCAGAAGTCTGTATAACCCACAGTAAGTACACTACTTTCGGTATTGGGCGCTTCACATATTGTAGGCGTTGATTGACTGTTTTAAGCTTCATGTATCAATAAGTGACTTGTTTGAAATTAATGTTGATATTATTTGATATATTTGACATTATTTTACAATGTTATGTTTGTAATAATTGATTTAGGGGTGTTTTATGAGATACGGTAATGGTATTTATGGATGTACAGTATAGTATAGTATGAGCGTCACACGTCATACTTCACTGTAACAACTTACGTTCACTTTCAACTTGCATTCGACCGACCGGAACCAATTAAAAACGTAAGTTGGGGAGCGTCTGTACTCAAAGTTCTGTTGCTACATGTAGTGCAATATCCGAATAGACAAGATGGTCAGAAAAAATATTATAGTTGTAGCACATTTTAAGATGTTACAGTATTTGATTTTAGTGAAAAGTGCATCACCAAAGAAAATAACACGTCTAACAAAGGATATGTAAATACTGTAAATGTAGGACATTTAAATCACGAATATGAAATGGGATATGTGGTGAATTTGTCTTACTAGGTGTGTAAAAGAATCAGTTATAACAATGGTGGATCCTTCTGGCAGCCATTCATACCCGGTTTTAAAGTGCGAGCAACTGCTACAATACAAAGCATGCCAGGGGCATGTTGCATTTCTGATTGGCTGTTCTAGCCTGGTAGTGATACAGATATTGGATTTGGCTGGGCTACATCGCTGATGGCCAGTGTTGAGCTGCACAAACAACAAGCAGAAAAAATGTGGAAAACATTTATTTTGTGTTCTAAAACCACCTGAAGACAGGGAAGCCAAATTGGCAAAACGTTAGCTTCACACACCATTTTGAATCTACAATTGCTTCCATCCCTGTCAGCATTCTCGTCCTCAGAGTCAATAAAGTACGACGTTTCACTGTCTCTACAAGACCCCTCCCTCTGTGGTTCAAATAGGTAACCATTTGCATTCAGTTCCTTTACATTCTTAGTCACATTTGCTTCTTGAACATGTTTTTTAATCACCTAAAATGTTTCTTGCTGAATAGAGTTGCTCATTTGCTTGTGCTGGACATACCTGCATAAAGTGTTAACGTCACGTCCATGAAAACCGTTGGCTAACCATAGGTTCAGAGTCCGCTAGTAATCTATGGAATAAAATTACCTAGTTTTTTGCTTTTATTGGCAGTTATTTTCAAATACCATATTTTCAGAACCATATCGTGCACCGGATTATGAGGCGCAACATCAATGAACAGTGTCTGTGTATACATAAGGCGCACCAGATTATAAAGTGCATTAAGCGAAACAAAAGTCAGAGAAGTCATTCTTGATTCAGTTCATTCCACTTCCATAAATCCATCAAATTCTTTATCTTCAATGTCTGAGTTTAACAGTTGTGCGAGTTGGACATAAAGCCCGTATCCCTGTATTTTTTTTACATTTTTTATTATTATTATATTATATTGCAATATTTTAATATCTATTATTACCTTTTGCGCATGGAGTTGCAGATCAATAAAGATGAAGATTAGGTGGAAAAGGTCCTCCAGAAAAAGACTTCCAGGTCGTGACGTAAACTTCTCTCAACCACTCCCCCTTAAAGCGACGATGTTATCACAGTAACAAACATGGCGGCGCTCATTTGCAGAATGAGTACATTGGTACCTCACTTTATGAAATTAATCCGTTCCAGCGGCTTTTCTGTAACCTGCATTTTTCGTAAGTTGAACCGCATTTTACATGTAAAACGTGTGATTCGGTCCAAGGCCCCCAATACTACTCCATAAACCCTTTAAAAATTATAAAAAGTACTCCAATTTTGTATGAAATATGTGTTAAAAGTAAAAGAAAATTATTTACCTTTTTTTAAATCTCTCGAACCACCCATGAGACGCTTTAAAGTCCGGGGGTTGCTGGTCTGAAGAACCCTCACTCCCACCCTCCTTCACGAGGTCCTTAAGTATGGCGGTTGCTTTTTCCGAAATAATCCCCTCCGTCACTGTATCTCCGCTTTTAATGCCTCCTTCTGCTTCAATATCGTTCCGATTGTAGAAGGGTTTCGGCCATTCTCCTTTGTGATTTCACTTAACCGAATCCCACTTTCATATTTTTTTATCATCTCCTGTTTTACTTTTATTGATAATGTAGCCTGCTTCTTCTTTTCAGTCTCACCGGGAATCACTTTCTTGAGGATGATGATTAATAATTAAAAATAACACTGCAATAAGCACACTTAAAAAACTCACGTAACTCACGAACCAACAGTACAACTCTCCTTCACGCGTGTGTTGAACAATGGGTCAAAGGCACACTAAAAGCATTATGGGTACAGGACTGTATTATGGAGATTCAGCTCCCTCCTAGCCAATGGGAGGCCAGCGGGGCGGGATGTTGGGAGACAACCAATGGGAAAGCAACTCGCGCATTGTTTGAATGTTTGAATGGTGCGTTTGAATTTTTAAGATGGCGCTTTCGTAAGTTGAACTTGTTTCGTATCCAGAGCGATAAATTTTAGGAAAATGCATTTCGTAACCTGACTTTTTTGTTTGGCGAGACTTTCGTAAAGTGAGGTACCACTGTATTGTGCTCATTACAGAACGGAGGTCATTACTCTTAAGGAGCTGTAACAGTGTAACTGTAAATTCAATAAGGTGAATCCAAGGTCTCAGGAGGAGACCTGTAGCAGTGCTTCATCCCGGTGATGAACGTGAGACTCACATTAAGTCAGCTGAGCATCCTGAGACACAGAACCATCCTCGCAACAAGACAGATGGTCGATAGAGCCGGAGAATAGGTAAAAAATGTTTTCCGGTCTTGTGACATAAACTTCACTCAGCCACTCATGTATTACTGAGTGAGTCACCTGACTGTGATAGCAGTAATGCTGGTATTTGGACATAAAACCTGGATCCCTCTAACTTATGACCTCTTGATGGTTGGAATTCTTTGGTTAATTCACCGGAATGATGGCAAGCTTTGACACCGTCAAAAGCAAACTAATTCAATGAGATGGAGTCGGTGGTTTCAATCACACATAAGCCGCATTGGATTATAAGACACACCGTCAAATTTTGTTGAGACATGAAAGGCTTTTCAGTGTGCCTTATGTTCTGAAAAATGCGCTAAGCCTTTGTATTACCTAAATTTATTACACACGCACAAATTATGTTGTAAGGAGAGTAATACTGGGAGTCTTTAATTGTTTTTTATCAATAAATCTCTGAAACCTATCAAGAACCTTTTTTTTGAATCAATTTATTTTCAAATTGTGCAGTTGCAAAGGTGTATAATGCATAAGCTTATATAAAACTTATATTCTGATAGACATGTATGAGAGATGTAAGACAGTGGTGAGGTGTGCTGTCGGTGTGACAGAAGAGTTCAAGGTGGAGGTGGGACTGCATCAAGGGTCAGCTCTCAGCCCCTTCTTGTTTGCTATGGTGATGGACAGGCTAACAGACGAGGTTAGACAAGAATCTCCATGGACTATGATGTTTGCAGATGACATCGTGATCTGTAGTGAGAGCAGAGACCAAGTGGAGGAAAATCTAGAGAGGTGGAGGTATGCCCTGGAAAGGAGGGGATTGAAGGTTAGTCTTAGTAAGACAGAATACATGTGTGTGAACGACAAGGACCCAAGAGGAACTTTGAGGTTACAGGGGACAGAGATAAAGAAGGTGGAGTATTTTAAGTACTTAGGCTCAACAATCCAGAGCAATGGAGAGTGTGGAAAAGAGGTGAAGAAGCGTGTGCAGGTAGGTTGGAATTGATGGAGAAAAGTGTCCGGTGTGATGTGTGATAGGAGAGTATCGGCAAGAATGAAGGGAAAAGTGTACAAGACGGTGATGAGGCCAGCAATGTTGTATGGTTTAGAGACAGTGGCCCTGGGGAAAAGACAGGAGTCAGAGTTGGAGGTAGCAGAGATGAAAATGTTGAGGTTCTCTTTGGGAGTAACGAGGATGGATAGGATCAGAAACGAGTACATCAGAGGGACAGCACATGTTAGATGTTTTGGAGACAAAGTCAGAGAGGCTAGATTGAGATGGTTTGGACATGTACAGAGGAGGGATAGTGAGTATATTGGTCGTAGGATGCTGAATTTGGAACTACCAGGCAAAAGGCCCAGAGGAAGACCAAAGAGAAGATTTATGGATGCGGTGAAGGCGGACATGAAGGTCGTTGGAGTAAGAGTAGAAGATGCGGAGAATAGGGAGAGATGGAGGCAGATCATTTGCTGTGGCGACCCCTGAAGGGAACAGCCGAAAGGAAAAGAAGAAAAAGAAGAATTCTGACAGAGGACAATACTGTTGATCTATATGGCTGTACTGATTTATTTCTCCAAGTGGTATAAAACAAATGTGGTATTGAAATATTTTGTTTTATTGATCTGTGAATGTGTCTGGTTAGCACTGGGTCCTCCTCTTCCTCCACCATTGAAGGAGCACAATTCCTCTGCCACAGATGCCCGTCCTGGAAGGGTCAGATTTGGTAAGTGTATTTTTGTTGTAGTATAATTAATTAGATTGACAATGTAACCAGCAAGAATAAGATGTCTCGTTAGGATAAAAAATATTTTGGCGGATTTTTTTTTTTGTGTGTGTCTGGGTCAGAAAGGAAGAATCCTATTCAAGACCAGGTTCCCAATGCTGTTAAGGAGCTTTTCTCCAGACTGATGGACAGTCATCCAGAGTTTTCTGGCTGTGGAAGAACAATAGCTGCATTTATTATTCAGTCTGGTAAGCTGGCAGAGTCACATTAACATGACATTTTTTCAATAGCTAAAGGTCACCATTCTATTCATGTGTACCATAGGAAACAAGTTACTCATTTGAAGGAAAATTAATCAAACTTGACTTTTACGTTCATCACAGTCTAACTGCTGTAGCTCAATTACTGTAGTTATATGTTCTCATCTATTCGGTTTTAAACCTCACTGTTTGTTTTACAAACTAGGCCAGCATGCTTCCTGTTTCAGTGATGGTATGTATTCTTGTATAAATTGTGCATTTCTTTACTCTTGGATGTGGCTCTAGTCTGCAACTAGTAAAAATAGTTATTCCGTACAGAAAATAAAAGGATTTCTTTTTCTATTTTACCTGCCATTACATTTACAAAGCCAAAATTGTAAAGAAAGGTTCCGCTCAATCACTTCAAAACATTAATATGAAAGCACTAATAAGAAAGAGCCCAATATTCTAAGAGTAAGTAGTTAGTAGTGGACAGTTAATGAATTATTGGAGTGGCATGTGTGAATTTGTGTTTCTTACAGCCTAGCTCACATACAAATATGAGCCATTGTACTTACATCAGACAGTAGAGCTGAACAAGAGTGCAGTTATAGCATACTTTTATTTCAGCTCTAGTTTGGTCATTCTTTAAATACTGACTTTTTCTAAATATTCTGTAATTACCAAAATATTTTTTTCTTGTTTTGCTTTTATTTATTGAATGTGATTTTGGCCTTTGCAGATCTATCAGCTGAAGTATTTTCCCCACAAATTTAGTGGTGCATGTTACCACATCTCATCTTGCAGTGGCCTAGATTCTCACTTTCAGTTTGTTGATGGTCTTAACTACAAAAGTGACGAAGAACATTCAGGTTTTTTTTTTACATTATTAAGGGTTATTAGGGTGAAAATTCTATTTGTCATATTTGGTGAGGAGAAATTTATTTTACGGTTCAAATAATGCAAGTGCTTGCTGCAAGTCCCTGTGAGTTAGAAGATACTCCTGAAAAGAAACCTGCAGTTTAGAATGAGCACATTAACACGAACCTTATTTCAAAGCAGCCAGTAAAGCTGTCACAGAACAAGAGACCCTGCTTCCTCCCTAAACATAAAGCATGCTATTTTTGTATAACAGCATGGTCTTGGTGTGTAGCACAGCAATTTGCCAGTGATTAATGGTTTTAATTTGTGAATTTAAAATGTATCATGCTTTTTAATGGTTTATAATTAGATTTAATCTTGTGAAATGTCTGCGAGACATCAAGTTTGAAATCAGTCAAGTTTGAAATTGTAAGCCCTTAGTCTCTAGTACAGAACGCTTGTTATTCATGCGTGCTCATATGCTTACTGGCTGTTTTCCAATATCATCTTCTCCTTTCGGCTTTTCCCTTCAGGGGTCGCCACAGCGAATCATCTGCCTCCATCTCACCCTGTCCTTTGCATCTTCCTCTCTTACACCAACTACCTTCATGTCCTCCTTCACCACATCCATGAATCGTCTCTTTGGTCTTCCTCTAGGCCTTCTGTCTGGTAGTTCCAATCTTAGTTGAACCCTACTACCAATATACTCACTATCCCTTCTCTGTACATGTCCAAACCATCTCAATCTAGCCTCTCTGACTTTGTCTCCAAAACCTCTAACATGTGCTGTCCCTCCTATCCACCTTCATTACTCCCAAAGAGAACCTCAACATTTTCATCTCTGCTACCTCCAGCTCTGCCTCCTGTCTTTTTCCCAGGGCCTCTGTTTCTAAACCATACAACATCGCTGGCCTCAACACCATCTTGTACACTTTTCCTTTCATTTTTGCCAACCTCTTCCTATCAGACATCACACCGGACACTTTTCTCCCAACTATTCCAACCTGCCTGCACACGCTTCTTCACCTCTTTTCCACACTCTCCCCTGCTCTGGATTGTTGAGTCTAAGTATGTAAAATCCTCCACCTTCCTCTTGGGTTCTTGTCATTCATACACATGTATTCTGTCTTACTGAGGCTAACCTTCATTCTCCTCCTTTCCAGGGCATACCTCCACCTCTCTAGATTTTCCTGCACTTGTTCTCTGCTCTCAGTGCAGATCACAATGTCATCTGCAAACATCATAGTCCATGGGGGATCTTGTCTAACCTCGTCTGTCAGCCTGTCCATCACCATAGCAAACAAGAAGGGGCTCAGAGCTGACCCTTGATGCAGCCCTACCTCACCTTGAACTCTTCTGTCACACCGACAGCACACCTCACCACTGTCTTACATCTCTTATACATGTCCTGCACCACTCTGACATACTTCTCTGCCACTCCAGACTTCCTCATGCAATACCACAGTTCCTCTCTCGGCACCTTGTCACATGCTTTCTTCAGATCCACATAGGCACAATGCAGCTCCTTCTGACCTTTTCTGTACTTCTCTATTAACATCCTCATGGCAAACACTGCATCTGTGGTGCTCTTTCTTGGCATAAAACCAAACTGTTGTTCACAAATGCTGACCTCTGCCCTTAGTCTAGCTTCCACTATTCTTTCCCGTAACTTCATCGTATGGCTCATCAACTTTATCCCTCTGTAGTTGTTACAACTCTGCACGTCTCCCTTGTTCTTAAAAACGGGCACCATCACACTTCTCCTCCATTCCTTTGGAATCTGCTCACTCTCTAAGACCTTGTTGAATGTTCTTGTCAAGAAATCTACTGCCACCTCTCCTAGACACTTCCATACCTCCACCGTTATGTCATCAGGACCAACTGCTTTTCCACTCTTCATCCTCTTCAATGCCCTCCTCACTTCACCCTTACTAATCTTTGCTACTTCCTGGTCCTCGACGGTCACCTCTTCTACTCTTTTCTCTCTCTCATTTTCCTCATTCATCAGCTCTTCAAAGTACTTTGTCTATCTTCCCAGCACACTTCTGTCATCAATCAATACATTTCCCTCTCTGTCCTTAATCATTCTAACTTGCTGCACGTCCTTCCCATCTCTATTTCTCTGCTGTGCCAACCTGTATAAATCATTTTCTCCCTCTTTACTTTCCAACCGAGCATACAAGACATCATACGTCCTCTGTTTGACCTTTGACACCGCTACCTTCGCCTTACACTGTGTCTCCCTGTACTCCTGTTTACTCTTTCGGGGCTCTCAATCTCCCACTTATTCTTAGCTAACCTCTTCCTTTGTATACACTCCTGCACTTCCTCATTCCACCTCCAAGTCTCCTTATCTACTCTCCTTCCAGATGACACACCAAGTATTCTCGTACCTGTCTCCCTGATCACATTAGTTGTAGTTGTCCAGTCATCTGGAAGCACGTCCCTGACCACCCAAAGCCTGTTTCAACTCCTCCTTGAAGACAACATGACACTCTTCCTTTTTCAGCTTCCACCACTTTGTCTTCTGCTCTACCTTTGCCTTCTTCACCTTCCTCACCATCAGCATCATCCTGACATCCAAAAGCATCCATCCAGCAACATCCAAAGCTGTATCTTATCTTATCCTGCACACCACCATCCTATGCTGTTTGGCAACACTCTCACCCGCTACTACTTTGCAGTCACTGACTTCCTTTAAATTACATCGCCTGCACAAGATGTAATCTACCTGTGTGCTCCTACCTCCGCTTTTATCAGTCACCCTATGCTCCTCTCTCTTCTGGAAGAAAGTATTCACCACAGCCATTTCCATCCTTTTTGCAAAATCTACCAACATCTGTCCTTCTGCGTTCCTGTCCTGGATACCAAACCTACCCATCACTTCCCCGTCCCCTCTGTTTCCTGCACCAACATGTCCATTGAAGTCTGCACCAATGACCACTCTTTCACCTCTGGGGGTACTCTGCATCACTTCATCTGACTCACTCCAGAATCTCTCCTTCTCTTCTAGCTCACATCCTGCCTGTGGGGCATAAGCACTAACAACATTGAACATCATACCTTCAATTTCTAACTTGAGACTCATCACTCTGTTTGACACTCTTTTCACTTCTAGAACATTCCTGACAAACTCCTCCTTCAAGATGACTCTTACTCCATTTCTCTTCCCATCTACACCATGAAAAAACAGGTTAAACCCTGCTCCTATGCTTCTAGCCTTGCTACCTTGCTAGGAAGAGTGCTCTCTACCTTTTCCTGCCATAGTTCCAACATTCAAAGTCCCTACTTTCAGTCCTAGACTCATGCCTTTCCTCTTCTCTCTCTGCCTACGGACACGCCTCCCGCGTCTCCTTCTTCGACGTCTTCGACCAACAGTAGTCCAATTTCCATCAGCACCCTGTTGGTTGACAGCACTGATGGTGGTCGTTGTTAACCCGGGCCTCGACCGATCCGGTATGTCATTCTTTCTTGTGATTCGCATATTTTACGCGTTATTACGTCTTATGCGGTTACGTAAACAAACGCGAACGAGTTTGAGGCCCGCGAGGCAGAAGAATACGTTGTGTTGTGGTTGTGAGCCGAGGAAGACGCTCTCTTTTGCTCAGTCTCGGTACTGTAATATTACGCGTCATTACGTCTTACGCGGTTACGTAAACAAACTCGAACTAGTTTCGGGCACGCAAGATGCAGCAAGCGTTGGCAACTTTTGAGGCTCAGGATCCCAACTTCGAAAGGTTCACTAGGGTTTCCAGAGGCATCATGGATTTGATGCAATGCTACATGGAGAGGCCTGCAATAGATCATGTACCCTCTACCTCAGCTGCATCTACTGCTCCATGCTCACCAGCCCCAGCTTCTCCAGCAAAATAAGCCTGTCTCTCCCTCCCTTTCTCTATTTCATTCTTGTGGGAAGGAATTGTTTTCTCTTTTTTAATAATTTTTTATACCATTAACTGTTACATTTTATTATAGCACTGTACATACAGTACTTTTCAGTATATTTTGTTATGTTCCGACTTGCACTGAAAATCGGATTACATCGTGTCTTAAAACAGATTAGCGTCGTAAACCGAGGACTCCCTGAATCAGCATAACAGAGTATTTTTGACAAACAAGGAGTCCTTCCTCTGCTTCTGCTTATTTTCCCCTGAAAAAATAAACCAATATAGCAGTAAAGAAACACAATGCACATAAATCTTTTTGGGAGTTCGGGCCATATAATACCGTATTCGACGTAATAAGTGCTCAAATAAGCCCCCTCCC
Source organism: Plotosus lineatus (assembly GCA_024760905.1). Taxonomy (NCBI): domain Eukaryota; kingdom Metazoa; phylum Chordata; class Actinopteri; order Siluriformes; family Plotosidae; genus Plotosus; species Plotosus lineatus. The sequence goes on from CM045742.1 coordinate 31,037,868, forward strand.
CCAATGTTTTTGATCTTGCGTCTAATAATCGCCCATGTGTACTGGGAGCAAAATTGTATATATCAAACTTACCAATTTTATTCGGTCAGTCTCTGAAACCTTAAAATGAGGTATTCACTGTCTGTAAAAGTGAGTTTACAAGGTATTTCAAGACCCCTGCCACTGGGGAATGTCTATAACGTATATCAGTAACAACACATTTGATTGGTTCGTCTTGCTTTAAAAAACAGGAAAATATTTTACTGTTCTCTTTGTAAATGTCCAACAACCGATGAAGCATTAGAAACTGCTACAGCAAAATTATTGGATGCTCTGAATGAATGGAGCGATGAGCCAGATATGGATCTATCAGAAAGTGATGACGAGTATTTTTCACCCAATTGTCCTGCTCACTGTCTTCCTAAATTTAAAGACATCCCTGGCCATGTGCTTTTGTTTATGTTCGTGTTGATTGGCTGTGCTAAAGTTGACATTCGTGTTGATTGGCTCATTTTATTTGGAAAAATGTTTATACCCCCATTTCACTGGAGCGCAGCAGCCTTGCGGAAGCAAAAATGTTGTCATCCTCAAATGTTCCTTGTCATTCCATATGATTCCGAATGTGTTTCTCCACTTCCTGCAGACTATAATCTTCCGCGAACATGCTTTTGAACATGTTCATGTTCAACATGTTCAAAAGCACGTTCACGTAAAAATTTTCCGAGAGTGTTCCCTTTGGTTCCATAGTTCTTTCGTAAACATTCCGTGATTTCTGCAAACGGTTCGTGATCTTTCCTTTTATTCCGCAAGTGTTCCTTAACTTATCCGCAAGTCTTCCCTCCTCTTCCATATGGTCAAAAGCAGTGACTGAGAGAGCTGCTCTACACACCACACATCAGCACCATCAGCAGCAGCATCAGATCAAGCGCTTGTTGGCTGCTTTGCCCCTCACTTTGGCTGTGCATGCAGCGCGCTCTCTACTCCATCTGCGCACATGTGATCATTGCCATAAGGAGGATGATCATGCAGACCTGATCGAAGTCTATCTATGGCACATCGTGAGTATTTCACCTTCTGATTCACTGATCCAGTGCTGATTGTGGTTTGCCTGAGACTTCGATTTGGTCTGCATGATCATCCTCCTCATGCCGATGATCATGTGCGCGCAGACAGAGTAGAGAGCACGCACAGCCGTGTTTAACGCACCGCTTTATAATAAATTATCAAGCAAATACAAAGCGGGGTTCAGAGATCAGCACATCTTAAACACAGGCTCAAGTGCATGCTTTCATCCAGCACGGACTCAATCAGAGGGATTGGGGAGTCAGAATAAAGCCCAGATGATGTTCTGAAACGCACCACACACCGAATAGATAAACCAACCTGAAGGGAGAAGAACAGAAATCTTCACCACATCTCAAGCTAATGCCTTGAAATGAAGCACTAGGGCTTTTTATTTTTTATTTTTTTTACCTGGCCATCAAATAGACTCAACTATTGTATATTGCAGGACTCGCGAACCTTTTGGACTAAGGGAGCCAAAAACCCACATATTTTAAAATCTAATCCTCTGAGAGCCATATATATTTTTAATATTGAATACTACTCAATGGAATAAGGCCGACGATTTGAGAGTATAATAAGAATCTGAATTTATTTTAAACAACATTGTTATAACGAAATTATTTACTTATAAGAAAAATACTTCTTACTCTTAATCCTACTTCTGGTGCTGCATGGTTTTGCTGATGGCTTTGTAATTTGGTTGATACGTGGTGAGGTTCAGCTTCATGCAGACGTTTAGGCTTCCATCTGTTAAACACTACCGCAGGTTGGTCTTGACGTTTTTCAGGTGTGAGGAAAGCTCGCATGCATATGTAGAGCCAAACATGGTCAATATGACAAGACTCACATGCTGCAGTGTTTGGTATGTGACAGGAAGTGCGTTCCAAGTTTTGACAATCAGCTGGTCTGCGGGTTGAAGTTTTTTCATGTCTGTCCATTTGTGTTTGCTTGCCAGCTCTGCTTGGCTTCATACAAGTCGTTCCAAATCTTCATTCAGTGATTGTACTCCTTATCTTTTTTTTTCTTTTCGCCATCTTCTTGGTTGAAAGGGTTCGCTCTGCACACATGAGCTGATCAAAAACAAGGCAAATTTACCTCTTGACTGAAAAACAACTCATGCAGGCTGTTGCATATAATCCAATAAAATTAGAGTTTTCAAGGTATCAGACCGTCCCACACACTACAGTACAGAAAGGATTGGATCGCCGTCGCGCGCCACAGCAACAAGTGGAGTGGAAAATAGATGTACAGTGGTACCTCACCTTACGACAGTCCCAGCAAACAAAAAATCCAGGTTTTGAAAAACTTTTTCCAAAATTTTTTGTCTTTGTATACGAAACAAGTTCTCCTTACAAAACGCGCCAAACGCGCCATTCAAACATTAAAACCCGCCATTCAAACAATAAAACGTGCCATTCAAACAATGCACAAGCTGCTCTCCCATTGATTATCTTCCAACATCTCGCCCCGCTGGCCTCCCATTGGCTCGGAGGGATGATGCAGCTCCCTCCCATTGGCTATTATGGAGCTGCATCTCCACTAAAGCTTTTCATGTAAAGGACAGAGTTACTGTTCTTTCATGTGTTTTTCAAGTGTGCTCATTGCAACTTTCTTTTTTGGCTCAAGCTTTTAACCTTGCATAAACATTTGTAAGATTATAACTCCTAAGAAGACCTGGTCAACACACGTTCGCACACACACACACACACACACACACACACACACACACACACACACACACACACACACTCGTGGCATGCGGTTGAGTGATATCGCAAAGGAATATGGCCAAATCCGTATACCATCGGTACGATATTGAAGCAGAAGGAGGCCTTAAAAGGTATACTTTTATAATTTTTAAAGGGTTTAGGGGGTAGTATCGGGGGCCTTGAAACGGATCACGTTTTACATGTAAAATGCGGTTCAACTTATGAAAAATCCAGGTTACGAAACCACTTCCGGAAAAGATGAATTTCGTAAATTGAGGTACCACTGTATAGATTAAAATGCGTGAGAATTATTTATCTGTTTTTGTTTTATTTGATGTCTTTTTCTGTATTTTCATTTAAATGACAGTGAAATTATTATTACAGTAGTTATTCTGTTAAGAAAGGCCATCTGATTTATCTGGCTCACGAGCCATAGGTTCCCGACCCCTTATATACATTGTTCTATATTGTTGTATGTTGTTGTTATATTACTGTATTATATACAATACAGTATAAGGTATATGGCCGAATGAGTTTACTTTTTTTAATGAGTTTACCGTATTTATACGCGGAATCAGGTGCAAATCCTTTGATCTTTGCCGATTTTTCTGGATTGAAACGTGGTTACACCGGGTATTCCTCAGTCATTCATTGTTGAATGTAAACGTTCCGCTTTCATTCCGTGTGTTCCGCAATCATTCCGAAGGTCTTCCTTCTAAAATGGTGGTGTAGTCTAAAATCGTGGTGTAGTCATTCCTCGAGTGTTCCGTGCTTTCTGTGAACGTTTCTGGAATTATCCGAAAGTCTTCCTTTGCAATCCATGGTTATTTGCACTGTTTCCGAAGGTAATCTGTGTGCTTTTACTCATGTATTCCTACATTGTACCGCGGTCCGTGTCTGTCCCTCACATGCCGTGAATGTTCCAAAAGTGTTACGAATGTACAATTTTCCGAAGGATTTTGACTCATTTTCCTTGTAAAATTGCCAAAGCTCCTCTGTAGAGGGCATTCCGCGCCTTTCTGCCACCATCATTGCATTCTGTGTTCCAGTGAAATGGGGCCATAAAAAGAAATGTTTAAAGGAAATGTTTAAAGGAAAAGCACCGGGAGGGAAAAGTAAGGGAATTAAGTCTTTTTTTTTTTTTTAATTTATTATGTTTTCCGTTTATTTTCAGCTTTCATGTAAGTAGTTTGGTTGATACTACAAAATGAATAATTCAAATACCAGTAAAACTATTCTATTGTTATGGTATTATTCATGTTTTCCACCTCGATGCAAAGAAGCACTTACCCTTCCACTCCGCTGGTAACATTTTAATAAGCCCCCCGTCCCCCAAAATTTTTAAGCGTCCTGGGCCCTTTTCACGTCTAAGACAGTATATAGTTTTTTCTTTCAGAATTCTACTGTGTCTTTCGACAGCAACTGAATGTGAAGTGGTAGCTCTTGGTACAGGCAACTATAACACACAAGACAGTCTGGAACCTAATGGACGCATACTTCATGATTCTCATGCTGTTGTGACTGCAAGGAGATCACTCATGAGGTCAGTTATCTTATTTTTTGTCGAGCATGCCTATGTTCTTTTTGGCCTAATATATAGAATATGTCTCACTGGTAAATTACTTCTAGCACCTTGAATGCAGTTAAGGCAGGGGTTGGGAACCTTTTTGACTAAGAGGGCCGAAAACAGACATATTTTAAAATCTAATTCTCTGAGAGCCATATATATATATATATATATATATATATATTATGTATATTAATACTGAATACAACTAAATTGAAAAAGAACAACAATTTGAAAGTATAGTAAGACTGAATTTATTTTAAACAACATGGTCATAAAGAAGTTATTTATTAATAAGAAAAGAACTTTTTTCTGTGAATGCGACTTTTGCAAGACTCGCACGCTGCAGTGTTTATGTGACAGGAAGCGCATCCCAAGTTTTGGTAATCAGCTGTGCTTGGCTTCGTGCAAATGAGTTGATCAAAAAATTTACCTCTTTACTCAAAAACAACACGCAGAGTCTGTGGCTGTTATTATAACCCAATAAAATTAGAGTTTCAAGGTATCGGACCCGCCTACACACTGTCATACAGAAAGGATTGGCTCTCCGCTGCACGCCACAGGGATGTGGCATTGAAAATAGATGTATCGATTTAAATGTGCGAGATTTATTCATCTGTTTTTGTTTTATTTGATGGCTTTTTTTGTGTTTTTATTTAAATGACAGTGAAATTATGTATTCGTTATTCTGTTAAGAAAGGCCACCTGATTTATCGGAGAGCCATATACAGTCATCAAAAGAGCCACATGTAGCTCGCGTGCCTTAGGTTCCCGACCCCTGAGTTAAGGTAATGTTAATTTTGTTGTGTAAACATTAAGTTGAGACAAATCAAGTGGTATTTTGTACATTGATAGACCTACAGGAACTAAAACAAATAATGCAAAATGTAGTACAGGGATCCCTCACTGTCCGCGGTTAATTGGGAAGAGCTCACCACTCGACCACCGAATTCCGCGAAGTAGGATCACCCCCGCTGACTAACGTATACATACATATATATGTGTACATAATATCGATAAGTACATATTCGATGCTATAAATGCTTATAGTAACAATTAAACATTCAAAAATAATGTTTAAGATGTAAATAAAATATAAATACCCACACATACAGACGCGCATGCACGCAGGTGCGCGTGCACGCACTCAGATGCGCACCTCACAGCAATGGAACTAGTTTTGATGGGAGGTTTTGGGTTGTTTTTTGTTTTGTGTTTAAGGTTTTTGTCATAATTGGCCTTGTTTTTACAGCATTTTCCTTAACTTTTTCCCCTATTCTTCCTTGATTTCTTTATTTTTTAATTTACTGAATCTTCTTCTTCTTCTTTTCCTTTCGGCTTTTCCCTTCAGGGGTCGCCACAGCGAATCATCTGCCTCCATCTCACCCTATCCTTTGCATCTTCTTCTCTTACACCAACGACCTTCATGTCCTCCTTTACCACATCCATGAATCGTCTCTTTGGTCTTCCTCTAGGCCTTTTGCCTGGTAGTTCCAGCCTCAGCATCCTATTACCAATATACTCACTATCCCTCCTCTGTACATGTCCAAACCATCTCAATCTAGCCTCTCTGACTTTGTCTCCAAAACGTCTTACATGTGCTGTCCCTCTGACGTACTCATTCCTAATCCTATCCATCCTCGTTACTCCCAAAGAGAACCTCAACATTTTCATCTCTGCTACCTCCAACTCTGCCTCCTGTCTTTTCCCCAGGGCCACTGTTTCTAACCCATACAGCATCGTTGGCCTCAACACCGCTTTTGTACACTTTTCCTTTCATTTTTGCCGATACCCTCCTATCACACATCACACGGACACTTTTCTCCAACCATTCCAACCTGCCTGCACACGCTTCTTGACCTCTTTTCCACACTCGCCATTGCTCTGGATTGTTGAGCCTAAGTACTTAAAATCCTCCACCTTTCTTATCTCTGCTCCCTGTAATCTCACCGTTCCTCTTTGGTCCTTGGCATTCATGCACATGTACTCTGTCTTACTGAGGCTAATCTTCATTCCCCTCCTTTCCAGGGAATACCTCCACCTCTCTAGATTTTCCTGCACTTGTTCTCTGCTCTCACTACAGATTACAATGTCATCTGCAAACATCATAGTCCATGGGGAATCTTGTCTAACCTCGTCTGTCAGCCTGTCCATCACCATAGCGAACAAGAAGGGGCTGAGAGCTGACCCTTGATGCAGTCCCACCTCCACCTTGAACTCTTCTGTCACACCGACAGCACACCTCACCACTGTCTTACATCTCTCATACATGTCCTGCACCACTCTAACATACTTCTCTGCCACTCCAGACTTCCTCATGCAATACCACAGTTCTTCTCTCGGCACCCTGTCATATGCTTTCTCCAGATCCACAAAGGCACAATGCAGCTCCGTCTGACCTTCTCTGTACTTCTCCATTAACATCCTCAAGGCAAACACTGCATCTGTGGTGCTCTTTCTGGGCATGAAACCAAACTGTTGTTCACAAATGCTGACTTCTGCCCTTAGTCTAGCTTCCACTATTCTTTCCCATAACTTCATCGTATGGCTCATCAACTTTATCCCTCTGTAGTTGCCACAACTCTGCACGTCTCCCTTGTTCTTAAAAATGGGCACCAGCACACTTCTCCTCCATTCCTCTGGCATCCTCTCACTCTCTAAGACCTTGTTAAATGTTCTTGTCAGAAAATCTACTGCTACCTCTCCTAGACACTTCCATACCTCCACCGGTATGTCATCAGGACCAACTGCCTTTCCATTCTTCATCCTCTTCAATGCCCTCCTCACTTCACCCTTACTAATCTTTGCTACTTCCTGGTCCTCAACAGTCACCTCTTCTACTCTTTTTTCTCTCTCATTTTCCTCATTCATCAGCTCTTCAAAGTACTCTTTCCATCTTCCCAGCACACTTCTGTCATCAGTCAATACATTTCCCTCTCTGTCCTTTATCAATCTAACTTGCTGCACGTCCTTCCCATCTCTATTTCTCTGCTGTGCCAACCTGTATAAATCATTTTCTCCCTCCTTACTTTCCAGCCGAGCATACAAGTCATCAAACGCACTCTGTTTGGCCTTTGACACTGCTACCTTTGCCTTACGCTGTGTCTCCCTGTACTCCTGTTTACTCTCTTCGGTTTTGTCAATGTCCCACTTCTTCTTAGCTAATCTCTTCCTTTGTACACACTCCTGCACTTCCTCATTCCACCACCAAGTCTCCTTATCTACTTTCCTTCCAGATGACACACCAAATATTCTCCTACCTGTCTCCTGATCACATTCGCTGTAGTTGTCCAGTCATCTGGAAGCACTTCCTGACCACCCAAAGCCTGTTTCAACTCCTCCTTGAAGACAACCCGACACTCTTCCTTTTTCAACTTCCACCACTTTGTCTTCTGCTCTGCCTTTGCCTTCTTCACCTTCCTCACCTTCAGCATCATCCTGCACACCACCATCCTATGCTGTTTGGCAACACTCTCACCCGCTACTACTTTGCAGTCACTGACTTCCTTTAAATTACATCGCCTGCACAAGATGTAGTCTACCTGTGTGCTCCTACCTCCACTTTTATAAGTCACCCTATGCTCCTCTCTCTTCTGGAAGAAAGTATTCACCACAGCCATTTCCATCCTTTTTGCAAAATCTACCAACATCTGTCCTTCATGCTCCTGTCCTGGATACCAAACCTACCCATCACTTCCTCGTCCCCTCTGTTTCCTGCACCAACATGTCCATTGAAGTCTGCCCCAATGACCACTCTTTCACCTCTGGGGGTACTCTGCATCACTTCATCTAACTCCCTCCAGAATCTCTCCTTCTCTTCTCGCTCACATCCTGTCTGTGGGGCATAAGCACTAACAACATTGACCATCACACCTTTAATTTCTAACTTGAGACTCATCACTCTGTCTGACACTCTTTTCACTTCTAGAACATTCCTGGCAAACTCCTCCTTCAAGATGACTCCGACTCCATTTCTCTTCCCATCCACACCGTGATAAAACAGCTTAAACCCTGCTCCTATGCTTCTAGCCTTGCGACCTTTCCACCTGGTCTCCTGAACACACAGTATGTCCACCTTCCTCCTCTGCATCATGTCAGCCAGCTCTCTACCTTTTCCTGTCATAGTTCCAATATTCAAAGTCCCTACTTTCAGTCCTAGACTCATGCCTTTCCTCTTCTCTCTCTGGCAACGGACACGCCTCCCGCCTCTCCTTCTTCGACGTCTTCGACCAACAGTAGTCCAATTTCCATCAGCACCCTGTTGGTTGACGGCACTGATGGCGGTCGTTGTTAACCCGGGCCTCGACCGATCCGGTATGTCATTCTTTCTTGTGATTCGCATAGTTTATTTGGCATTTGTTTTACGCCGGATGCCCTTCCTGACGCAACCCTCTGCATTTATCCGGGCTTGGGACCGGCGTGAGGGAGAGACACTGGTTTGTGCCCCCCCCTCACGGCTGCATTTTTTAATTTACTGAATATTTAAAAAAAATGTGATGCACTGAAGCCGCATGAATTGAAGCACGAAGTAGTGAGGGATCTCTGTATTTATAAAATTCATTCATTCATTTGCTGAGTTACTTAATCCTACTGTGGCCCTGTGGAGGCAGGATCCCACAGGCTGAAAATTGCAGAATAATGTCCAATATTGTTCATGTGCAAATAATTTGAAGGTAATTTCATCATGAATGTGTTGCAGGTATCTCTATAGGCACCTGTTGCTGTTCTACAGTAGGAATCGCTCTCTGGAAGAACAGTCAGTTTTTCAGTTGGATGAGGGCACCAAACTTTTAAGTCTGAAGAGCCACATCACTCTGCACTTGTACCTCAATCAACTGCCCAAAGGAGCTGCCCAGATACCCTCTCACCTGTACGGGGTGATACTCTGCCCACACTAAAAAGATAGCTGGGTGTACACAAGTTTTTGTTGAATTTGTAAATTATTTTAGTGATCTCAAAATTCAGTATAATTATCACCTGTATATTAGACTTGAGAACTAGTACTACTGTGTGAGTGTGCGTGTGTATACCATGAAAACGATCAACACTTCTGGTGATGCCATGATAACATGCTCATTATATAAAGTATATACATCCTGCATAGAGCCTAATTGCACCCAGTTGGCACTTTATTTAGGAGTGCTATTACGGTGTAGACTCTCAGTATCACATCACGGCCCTCATATATTCCACAAAAAATATTTTAGGGGTGAAAAAATAAAAATAAAAAACACAACCTGGTGACTTAAATGTGCACATCATTAAACTAGTACTTTGTTGAAGCACCTTTTGATCTTTTGCATGACGCATCTTGTCTTGGCCCTCTTGTGCACTCTTCCTCGCAAACTCTGCCTTTGTTTAAGATATTTTTAAACCCATTCAGGTCACCCCACAGGTTTTTAATTGTATTCAGATTTGGGAGTTTGTCCAAACCGTTCCAAAATTCTTGATTTGTGATATGCTTTTGGTAGCTGTCGTACTGAGAAGTGAATTTATGTTTTTTTTTAAAAGAGGCCTGAAGGGTTCATGCAAAAGTTGAGTTGTATTTGGATTCCGTGTATTTCCCTTTGAATTGAATTATGCTCTAGTTTGAGAAAAACAGCCCCAAAGCATGATGCTGCTACCACCATGCTTCACCATGATTATGGTGTTCTTTTATGTATAGTAATGTCATGACGTATGTCTTGGAATTATGGGCAAAAAAATACAACTTTGGTTTCACCAGACCATAATACATTTTACCACATTTACTGATGTAGGTCTCTTGGCAATCTCCTTTACCATTTTCTGTCTTGTCTGTCATCAGTATTGGAAAGACATCCAGTACTTTGTATGGTGCTGTATTTTATTTATTGTTGATGACTTTTTAATGTTTTTTATATTCCTTGATATATCTTATGCCATGGAAATTTCTTGTTCCTTTCTCCCGACTGGTATCTTTCGACAATGATATCTCTTTGATCGTTTGCAATATCTTCGATTATCATGGCTTTTGTTGTAACATGCAACTAAAGTAATGCTCAGAAAATCTTGCTCGAGCAGCTGAACTGTGATTGCATCGATATTTAATCATTAATTTTAAGTAATGGTTATTACTCAAACTATTTAACATATGTTGAATGGGGGTTGGTTATTTCTGAACACAGCCACATACTAAATCATAAGACACGCCCTTATGCAACCACAATATTTTACTTTTTAATTTTTACTCTATTTTTTATTTCTTTTTTCAGTTGAATTACACTGTTTAAAGGTCACATTAATGTGGAAAATTAAAGGAATTATCCTGATCTAATTATTTTACATTTATATTAATAAGATGTACATGGAGTATAAATGACAAATATTAGAATGGCATTTGAGCTTATTTTTTTATAGCATATATAGGTAGTGTTGTTTAATATTTTAATGGTGTTTTTTTACACATTTGTGCTCACTATTCATTCTGTTGTAATGGACATTAAAATATTATGCGGTGCATGCCAAAATTACTGCAGTTCAGGGAGCCATACGTTCGTGCACAAAACAAGAATTTTGAAATGGTGATGATAGTAATAATAAAATCTCTTTCAGAGATGTGTTCAGGTTATACGGTGTAATAAGCTATAGCCATATCTTTATATTTTGCCAACCTTTTAGTATTTGGGGAGTTGTTTAGTTTTATCTATGTTCTTAATGCTGCTAAGTTTACCAGGACTTTAGCAGACAAAGCATCACAGATTTGCCTGTAATATAATTCTGTAATAAATGCTCTTATTGTCTTTGTGAAATATTATTCTTTTCTTTCTCCTCTCTAGTCGGCTGAACCCTCTGTCCATCGCAGCGTGGGAAGTAAATAATCAGATCGGTCTGCATGTGACTGTAGATGGAAAAGTCTTTTCTGTTTTCTCTTCTACACTTGACCAGAGTGGTTCTCATATCATCAGTATGTCAGCTACTGACAAAATTACACAGTGGCAGGTTTTGGGTTTTCAGGGTGCACTACTGAGCCACTTCATTGAACCTGTCTACGTCAGTAGTATACTTATAGGTAAATGCTCTTCCTGAAGTATAAGAAACCTAAATTCAGAAATAAACAGTCAACAACATTTTTGCTATTGTGATGAGACAAAGAGTGAGGGTGTGTTTCCAATCAATATACCCATTAAATTGTAATATTGGTGTATATTCATATCCTGTTGTTGTTTTGGTTCATGTAGCCTGTGGGTTTTTTTTTTGGTTGTTTGTTTGACTTTAGGCGAAGAAAGCTGCAGGGATACTCGTGGGATGGAGGTTGCAATAAATCACAGAGTAGATGGCATCACCTCCAAGTTGCCCATGCATTATTGTGTGTATAGGCCACATATTGGTTCGGTGCCCTCTGTATTCCCTCCAGATGTCCACAGGAACCAAAGAACTCTCAGCCTCAACTGGACCCAAGGAGATGTTTGCCTTGAGGTTGTTGATAGTGTGATGGGCAAATCTGTGGAGGAGTGAGTTCTTTCCCTCTCTCTCTCTCTCTCTGTCTCTCTGTTATAGGAATGTATGCGGAAGCCTAGCATGATATGATTTAAAATTATTTGTTATAGTATTATTGTTTCATTAATATTTGGGATCATTTGTAGGGTTAAGCAGTTCACTCATTTGCCGAACCATTGAACCGTTTTAAGGCCTTGAGGACGCTGACTGTTGATTTGTTGCCTAATACATTCCTTTCTTAGAGGCATTAAGAGTCGGTGGAATCCCCATCTACTCAAAATATTGCACTGGGTAGTTTTTGAAGTGTCTTCTATTGATAATGTTTTCCATCTCGTGGTTTCCATCGTTTTTTGTTTTGTGATCAAAATTCTTATCTAGACTTGCTTTTCTTCTTTGGCATGCTGTTAATGTTTCAGTGTTATTTTTCTTTTGTATTTTTATTTGTATCACTTTTAGGTCTCCATATAAAAGTGGTCCTACTCTTGCTAGTCGCCTTTGTAAAGCAGCCATGATGAGTCGTTTCAACTTGGTAGCGAAAGAGGCACAGAGAGAAGAGTTGCTAACAGCGGTTTCCTACAGGGAGACCAAGGTACTGCATCATAAGAATAGTTTTTCCATATTAGCTTTATAGACATGGCTGACAACATTCAACAAGGTCTTAGAGAGTGAGAGGATGCCAGAGGAATGGAGAAAAAGTGTGCCCATTTTTAAGAACAAGGGAGACATGCAGAGTTGTGGCAAATACAGAAGGATAAAGTTGATGAGCCATACGATGAAGTTATGGGAAAGAATAGTGGAAGCGAGACTAAGGGCAGAAGTCAGCATTTGTGAACAACAGTTTGGTTTCATGCCAAGAAAGAGCACCACAGATGCAGTGTTTGCTTTGAGGATGTTAATGGAGAAGTACAGAGAAGGTCAGAAGGCGCTGCATTGTGCCTTTGTGGATCTGGAGAAAGCATATGAGAGGGTCCCGAGAGAGGAACTGTGGTATTGTATGAGGAAGTCTGGAGTGGCAGAGAAGTATGTTAGAGTGGTGCAGGACATGTATAAGAGATGTAAGACAGTGGTGAGGTGTGCTGTCGGTGTGACAGAAGAGTTCAAGGTGGAGGTGGGACTGCATCAAAGGTCAGCTCTCAGCCCCTTCTTGTTTGCTATGGTGATGGACAGGCTGACAGATGAGGTTAGAGAAGAATCTCCATGGACAATGATGTTTGCAGATGACATTGTGATCTGTAGTGAGAGCAGAGAACAAGAGCAGGAGGTATGCCCTGGAAAGGAGGGGAATGAAGGTTAGCCTCAGTAAGACAGAATACATGTGTGTGAATGACAAGGACCCAAGAGGAACGGTGAGGTTACAGGGAGCAGAGATAAGGAAGGTGGAGGATTTTACGTACTTAGGCTCAACAATCCAGAGCAATGGAGAGTGTGGAAAAGCGTGTGCAGTCAGGTTTGAACAGTTGGAGAAAAGTGTCCGGTGTGATGTATGATAGGAGGGTATCATCAACAATGAAAGGAAAAGTGTACAAGACGGTGGTAAGGCCAGCGATGTTGTATGGTTTAGAAACAGTGGCCCTGGGGAAAAGACAGGAGGCAGAGCTGGAGGTAGCAGAGATGAAAATGTTGAGGTTCTCTTTGGGAGTAATGAAGGTGGATAGGATCAGGAATGAGCACATCAGAGGGACAGCACATGTTAGAGGTTTTGGAGACAAAGTCAGAGAGGTTAGATTAAGATGGTTTGGACATGTACAGAGAAGGGATAGTGAGTATATTGGTAGAGGATGCTGAGGTTGGAACTACCAGGCAGAAGGCCTAGAGGAAGACCAAAGAGACGATTCATGGATGTAGTGAAGCAGGACATGAAGGTAGCTGGTATAAGAGAAGAAGATGCAAAGGATAGGGTGAGATGGAGGCAGATGATTCGCTGTGGCGACCCCTGAAGGGAAAAGCTGAAAGGAAAAGAAGAAGACATGGCTGACAACAGAATACAATTTTCATAATTTTACTTTGATCTATATCATCCAATTCCACTTATTCGTCACAAACTAACAGAGAAACTGAAGGCAGTGCCAGCTGCTTAATCCTAATTAGGGAGACTAGCGCCCATCTCAGCAGACTCTGGACGAGAGCGGAAACATGCTGACTGCTCTGTGGCCTACTCTTTATCGAAAGTCAGCAATGGTTCTTTTTCGTGCCTCTCACAATAGACAGTGAGAGACATGGCCGGCCTTTGATAACGTAGTTAGCAGCAGTGAGGGGGAAAAAAAAGAGTTGTGTGGGGTTATTACTATTCTTCTTTTTCTTTCGGCTTTTCCGTTTTTCTCAGGGGTCGCCACAGTGAATCATCTGATTCGCATGTTTGATTTGGCATAGGTTTTTACGTCGGATGACCTTCCTGACACAACTCTTTAGCAAGGGGCAGAAACACGCTGACGGCTTTGCAGGCTACTCTTGTCGAAAGTCAACAATGGTTCTTTTATATGAACCTCTCATCATAGACAGTGAGAGACATGGCAGGCCTTTGACAACCCAGTTAGCTGCACTGGGGGCACAGTAACCTTGTGGAGAGTGGGACTCGAACCACCAACCTTAGGATCAGCGATCCAGCGGCTTTTACCACCAGGCCACCACTGCCCCCTTTGTGGAGTTATTACTATTATGATGGTGAAAACTCAAATACAGTCGGCCCCCTACTTACGAAGACCCCTGTGTACGAAATCCCCGGGTTACGAAGATCATTTTCCTAAGTTTCCATCCGCGGGATACGAGAACAACCCCCCCTTACGAAAAGAAATTAAAAATTCAAACATGCCAATCAAAATTTCACACAACGCGCGAGTTGCTCTCTCATTGACTGTCTCTCAACATCCTGCCCTGCTGGCCTCCCAGATAGAGACGCTTAACTCTTTAGTTTTTAGTTTAGTTTTTTAAGTTGTTTAATTCAGTAAATTTTTAATAAATGTGGGCGCATTTGAGCTCATCTGGAATTCCGATCCCTCAAGGAATCAAATTAAAGTTGAGTTTGTCAAGCAGGGAATGCGCTTTGAATCCACGTCTTGTGGGCATGGCCCGCAGCGCGTGCACGCGCACGCGAGAGAGAGAGAGAGAGAGAGAAGGAATAACGCTTTAGTTTTTAGTTTAGTTATTTAAGTTGTTTAATTCAGTAAATTTTTAATAAATGTGGGCGCATTTGAGCTCATCTGGAATTCCGATCCCTCAAGGAATCAAATGAAAGTTGAGTTTGTCAAGCAGGAAATGCGCTTTGACTTCCACGTCTTGTGGGCGTGGCCCGCAGTGCGCGTGCGTGCACGTGAGAGAGAGAGAGAGAGAGACAGGGGTGTGTGTGTGTGTGTGTGTGTGTGTGTGCGTGTGTGTGTGTGCGTGTGTGTGTGTGTGTGTTCATAAAAAAATGTTTAATAATGGTTTAATTAATAGATATGTTAATAAAATGGTTTAT
Source organism: Plotosus lineatus (assembly GCA_024760905.1). NCBI lineage: Eukaryota > Metazoa > Chordata > Actinopteri > Siluriformes > Plotosidae > Plotosus > Plotosus lineatus. The sequence continues at coordinate 31,053,100 of CM045742.1, forward strand.
TATGTTAGTAAAATGTTTAAATTGTTTAATAAATATTTTTTTTACTTTTAACATACATTTCATACAAAATTGGTGTTCTTTTATCATTTTTAAAAGGTTTATGGCGTTTAGCCAGTCCAAAGACTGGAGACTTGGAACTAATTAGGCATTTAACATGCAAGATGCGACCCCTACTTACGAAATCCCTGCGTTACAAAAAAGGCTCTGGAACGGATTAATTTCGTAGATAGGGGGCCGACTGTACAGTGACCCTCGCTACTTCGTGCTTCAGTTTTTGCTGCTTGAGTGCATCGCAGATTTTTCTGAAATATTCATCGAAAAATAAAGAAAAATGCTGCAAAGCAAGGCCAATTATGCAAAAAACCCCAAACAACTAAACAAAAAATTCAACCCAAACCCCCGAATAAAACTACTTACATTTTTATGTGAGGTTCACATCTGCGTGTGTATGTATGTGTGTATTTATATTTTATTTATATCTTGTGCATTATTTTTGAATGTTTAATTATTATAATCATTTAAATAGTTGAATATGTATTTATGTATTTATTGATATTATACACGTATACATGTACATATACGTCAGTCAGGGGGTCAATCCTACATCACGGAGTTCGGCGGGGGGGCCCTCGGTCTCCATTAACCGCCGAAAGTGAGCAATCCCTGTATGTCTACCCTGATACGATCAAGGTGTTGTTTATCTCTTAATTGATTAATAGGCTCAGAATTTTCAATTAATATTTGTTATCTGTATGGAATTGTAGATGATGGCGAAACCATACCAGGAGGCAAAGAGCATTCTGAAGTCGTACTTGGCCATGAAAGGCTATGGACATTGGGTTGTGAAACCACCTATCAGCGATCACTTTACAATATGAGATCCAGTCCACAGGTACCAATGTTGGCTCTGAAGCATCTTGGGAAGAAAGGTTTGAAAATCCAGCAACACTTTGCATTTAGTGCTTTGTTTTAGATCAGTGTACTTGACAAAGGTGGAAATATAATTAGTTGTATGTCGCAAGCACATGATTTGTCATGCTCGGATAAAAGGTTCTTCGTTACATCATTTTTGAGTTATATTTTATTGCCCTTGAGAATTTGTTTGTGAGGCTGGACTACATTATGAAAAAGTAACATCAGTATCTGTAATAAAATTACTTTATGACTTATGTTAACATTTTCCTGAGCATTGTAAAGCAGTGCCATAAGGTAATTTTTCACTGATATTGATTGTTTAATATTTTGACTAGTGGCTATATTTTCCTTTTGTTGGTTAAATACTTTAATTATATTTTTAAATAAATACAAATAAAAACAATGAAAATCTTTTTTGTAATATGATAAAAAAACTGTACAATATGCTTTGTGATATTTTCACCCAACAGTTGAGCCTTTCTTTGCCTTGCATTTTAAGGCAAAGTGTTTTATTTTCAAGACATTTCACAAAAAGTTAAACAATATAAATAGATTTATTATTTTTGAAAATTCTTCAGAAATTCCAGTTAAAATCTAACTTCAATTTGAGTTTGTTTGCTTTTTAATCAGCAAGGTTATTAAGGTAGTGGTGAGGTAGGTGTTTCTTTATGAAGTGGTAGTGCTAGTTTCGAAAGGTTATGGTCTGAGGCAAGCGTGCGTCCTTTGTTGTTACTAGTAGTACACAGGAAACCTCGACTTCCTGTCAGAAGTGATACTGCAACTGGATGCCTTCAATATTTGTGTGTGTGTGAAAGAGAGTCGATCATGGGCTTACTCTTGAAGTCACTTTTTGCTTGCAAGGGAAGAAGAGTTGGGAGTGCACAGGTAGCTTTGAAGAATATAGTTATGTTTAATGTATAATGCATTTCTGTTTTTGCTCACCAGCTTGAGATTTTGTCTCATAGGTCATGTTCAGTTTTGCTTTATGCCTATTTTTTTATTTGCTTAGTATCTGAAGTGTATATGTGTGCAAAGGTATGGGGAAATAACCAGCCTGGGCAGTTCTCAAAGTAATAGATAACTTCTGTTCTATCGTATTTATGTGGCTCAAGAATAACTTGACAGCACTGTTAATGGATCTAGAAAATAATCAGATGTATGTGAAAAATTAAATAAATTTCTTCAATACACTTGTGCTGCAAATTTCTTAATGTTAGTTTGTTTTTTACAACTGTAGAAAGCCATGTGTTCGTTAAAGACTACTTAATAGTAGAACGTGTTAATTTCTGCAAAATAATGACTTTTTATTTTCAGTATAGTTAAGTGGCACCGGAAGCTGTTGCCCCACATATAAGAAAAGGCCAGTTTCTGATTAGTAGCTAAGCGTGATGCTTTTTGCATTTAAAATATGAGGATAACATTACGCTGTCAGTATAAACTTTATATTGTGTGTTTATGCGCTATATGCTTTGAACTGTCAGACATGGTTTTTAAAAAAAAGTCAAGCGTTTGGATAATAGTGATTGCAGTTGTTGCTGTGAGGTCAGTTACTCATAGCTGCTTGTAAATAATATGTAAGTCAGAGGTTTATTTATTTATCTATTTATTTATTTATTTTAATATATAAAGCTGGTGCACAAAATATCTGCCCCATATTAATTTTTAACAAGAGCAGCAACATAAGCGACGTATAAAGACCACCTGAATTCAGGATAAGGACTCTACATTTGTGTTGACTCGCAGTAGCAATTCTGGAATGCCTATAGTATCACTTTTTGTTGCAGCACATGTTGTGAAGGGAAAGATTGATCATAATACAATGCGGATACACACCCACGTAATGACTCTTTCTCCATGCGAAAGGAAATCAGATTAAAAAAAAAGTTTTCAAACAAATTTATTTCGGGCAATATTTATGTAACACCGATGAAGAGATCTGATAAATGCCCACAATAACGGTGTGTGGGACTTGTCCCCTATCATTAGACTGGAAAAACAAATTTTGAGCTCTTAATAAGCCTTATTAGTCTCTTGTATGCGACACAAATATTTCTCAGTTTCCTATTTCTTTTTCTCGCTCACGCTCAGATTGTATGTGGCTTAATAAACACAGTGATCTTATTGTTGAAAACATTTCCTGTTGAAGTAGGTGTCTCCTTTGAGAAAGCAACCTCAAATATGTCGAGTCTTAGAAAAGGTGACAGTGTAGGGGAATCTGTCTGTTTGTGTTTAGAAAAAAAATTATCTTGTATTTGAAGTTGGTGGACCTATTATTTCCAAGTGATGTTGGTGCTCAGACAAGTTATATTGTACTGTGTTGCATTGATATATGGCAGTTTTTCCCCTGGAACATGCCTGACTCATTCACAGCAAATGCATCTTTGTGAAAGTAAGACTGAGAGGAGTGAAGTCTGCAAGCAGCCTTTCTGGTGTATTTGTATTATTGGATTAAGCGAGAGTTTTTAGACAAAGTGAGCAGCTTGCTCTGTGTTAAGGAGGTGTGGTGGATTTTGGTGTGTGACGTATGATTAGAAAAATGAAGGATGTGTCCAGATATGGAAATGGTGGGCATGAGTGTCAGTGGTAAGATTGGGTAAAGGTAACCTGATTTTCCATGCTCAGGACTTGTAGTCATGAACTACATTTATTTGAACTCGGGACTTTCCTCATGAAGTCATGTTGATGTCCATCTCACAGTGGAATAGCTACTGATCTTTTGGACTATTTAGAAGTAATTTTTTTTTTCCAAGAAAAAAGGTCAATGTTTAGGACTTCCCCCTACACGTGCAGTGATGCTTTTCAGGTACCGATGATTGCCTGCTGTATAAACTGAATCAAAAAGGTGTAACATTTAAATAAATACAACTCAAATTACAAATCAGAATCTCTTTATTTTTTCTCTTCAGATGACAAGCATTTCAGTATTACATATTAAATATTTTAAATAAATATATAAATACATAAATATTCGCACATTCTACAAAAAGCTTAGACAAAAAATTTTTAGTGCTTTGCAAAAAAAGCAGTAAAGAGAACTTTGTTGAGAATTCCTTCATGGAAGTTACATTTTGTAGCATTAGAAATTACCTTACTACAAATCGATATTCGAGAACTTTTCACTTTCAAGCTAACATCAGGTAGTATAATCCAGTCCAATGAAAACATTGCAGCTGAATCATTCTGTCATAAAGTTTATCATGACATATATGGTCGTCATTAAGGCTTCCTCAGGACTATCTGCTGTTCAACTTTTGGAGCTGTGTCTGGATGTTTTTGAGGAATCCCACATAATTAGTTTTGACTATTATGTCCCCACAGAAGCAGTGGTTGATATCGTTTAACTAAAAAAAAGAAGCAGAGTAAAACAATTAGTAGAGTTTCTCAGTTATTGCTAAAATTTAATGAAATTAAATCCTGTTTTAAAGGCAACAAAAATACAGTTATGGTTCAAGGTATGTAGTAAAGGTAAAATTGTATTAAAAAAACTTACATAATTTTCTGTAATGTTTTTTTCCTTTAGATAATTTATTAGAATGTCCTTTGTCCTGCTGATGAGTTGTTTATTGTCGGTGTCCAGTTCAAAGCATTCTTCTCTCACTACGTCCAATTCTTGAATAGCACAACCCAGAGATTGGATGTTGCACTGAAAATGAGAGAGAGGAGAGGAACAGGGAAGCGTTAAATTACCAGTAGGAAAAGCCCAAAGGGTCAAAGTTGGTTTTTGCACATTGCAGTTTTGAGCTCAGTGTAGTTATTCACAGAATCTCAGGGCATGATTTGTTTGGTAACTTTTTTCCAAACTGCCTTTATTTATTTTCAGAACACAGGTATAAACTCTCTCTTCTGGCCTAAGATTTGTTATTTTTGTAGTAACTTTCTTTGTACGTGCTAGGGCTGAATTATTAATTATAGATGAATAATAATAAAATCTACTAAATTATTAATTAGCTGCTTACCTTGCTGTCATTCGGACTGTAGAATATTGAAGTAGGCTCCGCCTGTAGTAAAATGAAAGATGAAGATGTTAAAATTGGTTAAAATTTGTTATTGAAAAAATTAACTGAAATAAATACAAGCTTGGTAGCGTTAGCATTAAAAGACTTACACATTTAAGATTCTTCAATTCATTAATAGGCTGCGCTACTTCACCATAATCGATGGGATAAGCTGCAATGGAGTACAGCAAAGTCATAGTCAGTGCCAGATACCAGTTTAGAGTCATGGTGTCAGTTTAATAATTCCTCTTCAGTGTTGTCTTCAGTCTGAGGGTAAGAGTGTACAGTTGAGTGATACCCAGGCCTGTATATTTATACTCTCTCTTTATGGAAAATGAATGGGTGGGCTGAAACACTTCAGATATTAGCAAATGTAATCAGCTGCCAATAAATTTTTTTTTTCCTTTGATGACTGTTGGGATTTTCTCTCTCCTCACCCCCTCCCCTTCACTTGTGTGTTTGTGTGTGTGTGTGTGTGAGAGAGAGTGTGAGTAAGGGGAAAGAGAGAGTGTATGTGGTCCATCTAGAGGAAGATCGAAAACCCTACTGTCTTCCTCTGGCAGTTCCTAGCTGATCAAATAAATTTGATTTTGTTTTGGGGCAGGTCACTGTGACCTGATGACATATATTAAATAATCTGTCTCGTATGATAAGTCTCATCTCTTACATAATGTGCTGGCACTTTTTTTTTTTTTAAATTTAGAAATGACTTACAGTAGCTTATAAACAGGGCAAGGTATGCAGATGTTATGGTGTGTGGGTATTGTGTGTATGTGTGTGTTTGTATATATGTGTGTATATGTGTGTGTCTGTGTGACAAATGGGGCTTCCCCTTATCTTGGGATACACATCTTTTGGATTACTCTAATCCAGGGGTCACCGACCTTTTTGAAACCGAGAGCTACTTCTTGGGTACCAATTAATGCGAAGGGCTACCAGGTCAAAACACACCTCTGAAATTACAAATTTGCTCAATTTACCTTTAATTATATGTTATCATTAATAATTAATGATATTTATCTATGTGAAGATATTGATTTGATTTAAAATATATTCAAAAAAATTAGATGCAGCTCAATGGAGAGTGGCGCTATGGAGCTGTGGGCCTGTCCTAAAACTAGCAGTGAACAGGTCCGCGGGCAACTTATAGTGTCCTTGCGGGCTACCTGGTGCCCACGGGCACCACGTTGGTGATCCCTGCTCTAATCAATTACATCTTATGAGTAAAAATAGAGTCCTTTAAAATTGAAAAATGGGAGACAAGTAAACTTATTTTTAAGGCCCATTTTTTTATTTTTAGCTCCTGCAACCATTGGTCTATCCGTCTGTGCGACTTGGTAGTACAATAATCTGACATAGGATCACCGAATTTAATGAATAGATCCCCATCCAGGTGGAGTAGGGTGGGATTGTGTAAGGGTTTCCTTGACCATGTTTCAGGATCACAGGGTCACTTTTTCTGTATTTGACTCATCAAGGTTTGTTACTGCGATAAATTTGGAAAGAAATGTCGTGTAAATTTTTGTGTGTGGCTCCCCCTCAAGGGCAAATAGGGTGGGATTGGATATGGGTCACCTTGATCTTGTTTCAAGGTCACAAAGACACTTTTTCCATGTTCAGCTTCTGAAAGCTTTTTGGGATCTCAGTTGCAGATACAGTCGGCCCTCTATTTACGAAATTAATCCGTTCCAGAGCCTTTTTCGTAACGTGGAGGTTTCGTAAGTAGCGGTGCATTTTACATGTAAAACGGCTGATTCGTTCCAAGGCTCCAAAGAATATCCCATAAACCCTTTAAAAATGATAAAAGTACACCAATTTTGTATGAAATATGTGTTAAAAGTAAAAGAAAATCATTTATTAAACCATTTAAACATTTTATTAACATATTAAACCATTTTATTAACATATTTATTAATCCATTATTAAATTTTTTTATTAACGCACATACACACACACAACACTGTCTCTCTCTCGCTCTCTCTGTCTCTCTCTTACACACACACACACACACACAATACACACAATACACATCTGTGGCGCGCTCCGCTGAATGCGGGCTCCGCCCACATGCCGGATGCCAGAGCATTTTAAGACAGGGAATTCAAAGCGCATTCCCTGCTTGACCGATCAGAGGTCCAAACTCAACTTTAACTTGTATCCTTGAGGGATCGGAGGTTCGGATGAGCCATGTTTTGCTCACATTCAGCGGAGCGCGCCACATTTATTAAACATTTGCTGAATTAAACAACTTAAAAAATGAAAAGTAAGCTGCAATGTGCGCTCTCGAAAGAGAGTAAAGAACGCCTCCTTTCCTCTCTGACTGACTCTGTACGCAGTCTCTATCTCTCTCTCTCTCACACACACACACTGTCTCTTTCTATCACTCTCTCTCTCACACACACACACACACACACACACACACACACACTGTCTCTATCGCTCTCTCTCTCTCTCTCTCTCTCTCTCTCTCTCTCTCTCACTTACTCACACACACACACACAAAACTCTCTGGTGTGTTTTGCCGAATACGGGCTCCGCCTACACACAACGCGCAACTGACGGACCAATTCCATTTAAATGTTTAAATGAAAGGGATGTTGTATTTAAAGCGGAATTACAGTACCTGTTTGAAAGATCAGAGGTCCTGATTCAATATTAACTTCTTCCATGCAAGATCGGAGGTCTTGTCCTACGGAGCACTCTGTTTCCATGCTCCTGCTGCTTCAATATCGTGCTGAAATAATCGCCTCCATCACTGTATTTCCGCTTTTCAGTATTTTCCGGGTCCATGATGGATAACAAAATATAATACTGCAATGATCTCTCAAAAAGAACTCATGAGCCAACATTCCTGTTCAACTCTCCTCTCTCACACGTGTGACAAACAGGAAGTATGGGAACAGGAAATATGAGTACAGATCTGCTTCCTCCTGGCCAATGGGAGGCCAGCGGTGCGGGATGTTGGGAGACAGCCAATGAGAGAGCAACTCGCGCATGGTTTGACTTTTGAATGGCGCATTTAAATTTTTGAATGACGCGTTTGGCGCTTTTCGTAAAAAGATGGTGTTTTCGTGAAAAGAGGACAAATTTAGGAAAATGTTTCTTGTAAACTGGAGTTTTCATACCCAGAGGGCTTCGTAAGTAGAGGGCCGACTGTATTGGGTCACAGGAGTCACAGTTTCTCTATATTGGGCCAATATATTGAGATGGATAGAGAGACAGAGTGAGAAACATAATATTTTGACTTGGAGAAGGGGAATGAAATGGATTATAGGAAGTGCCCCTGCCAGTGGGAGCAACTAGACCTCTGTGGTCTATTTTTAATTTTTAAAATTGTTTCGCTTTGACTTTTGTTATGACTTCAGTAAAGGTTTTGAATAGTAAGCACTTTCTCCTTCATTTTTTATTTCCTGTGTTTTGGCTTTTATTGAATGTTGTCAGTAAGTGCAGTTAGATTTATCTGTATTTTTGTTAAGTCATCAATCTAGTAAGGTTTAAGTTTATTAGCAGCATATTCAGTTTTCCTGACATCCTCATATTTCACAATGGTTAAAAACCTTAATCTGATTGGGATCGTAGTGAGGACGGGGTACATCCTGAACAGCTCATTAGACAATCAAGGCAAACACACTCACAACCATGTACACTCACACCTGAGACAATTTGGAACAGCCATGTAGACTAATGTGCATGTCTTTGGACTATGGGAGGAAACCGGAGTACTCAAAAGGGGAAAAATGCAAGACCATTAAAAATATGCAAACTCAACACAGAAATGCTATCACCGAGCCCAGGACTCAAATCCAGGACCTTCTTGTTTTGAGGTGGATGCGATAGCCACTGCCCCATTGTGCTGCTCTAGACACGTTATTTGAATATTTCTTTGATGAGAGCTGAAATCTTTGATATGTACACACACACACACACACACACACACACAGTGAGCAGTGAATATGAACTTTGTAACTCTACATAGGAGGAGTAGGCAGCATCCAACTGGTGGGGGTTAAATGCCTTTTGGATGTTTTCCAGGAATGCTGTAATATTGTAAATTTCATCTTTCGAACCACTTTATCATTTATTAAGGTCACTGGGACATTGGTGCCCATCCCAGTAAACTCCAAGCAAAGGCCAGGCAAACTCTTTATGAACTTACCACTTCATCACAGAGCAAGCACAGTGTAGAGTTCACCATACAGTAACTTTGAATTCTGTAGAAATACTTTCTCTGATGTTCAGGTGAACATCGATCGATTCCTCGAGAGTTGTCTGATTGTGTACTTGGAAACTGAAAAGTTTGTCCGTTGGTATTAACAGTGGTTTCTGGGCAATGGTTGATTGGTTATTTACTCATTTCAGAGTAGTCCTTTGAGTTGTCATTGTGACTAGGTTTGTGCATGTAGGACCCAAAGACTCAATGGGTTAAATCAAATGTAAACAATAATATTTTATTTTATCATATGCAATACTTGAGGTATTCAGAAGAAGAAGAAGAAGTAGTATTCTCAGGACTATGGACCCCAATATGTTTTGAAAATTGCAGTCCATTAAAAATGTAAAATATATTTCAGAATTAACTTAAAATTAGGAATAAAGAATAGCTTGCAGGTGGCAGACTGGCATACTCCAGTTTTTCCTCCCAAAATTAAAAAAAAAAACAAAAACATGCATTAGGAGGCTAATTGGATCTTCCAAAATTGTCTTCCAAATTGTCCCCAGGTGTGGTTGCATTTGAGTGGATGAATGAATGAATTCCACTGTTCAGTTTTAGGCTGGTGTTTAAAATTAATCTTTTATAAACCACTACACAGGGAGCTCAAATTTAACAACACTGTCTGTTCTACAGTATAGATCCATTTCTTTTTCCTTTCCTGTTTCTTTTTTCATTGAATATTATTTAACAAAAAGAGCTATACAGATGCTCCCCAACTTACGTTTTTGTTTTGTTTTGTTTTGTTCGGACGGCCGAACGTAAGTTGAAAAAAAAAAAAAAAAAACATAAAATCGGGGAAAAAAAAAAAAAAAAAAACGTAAAATGAATTAACGTAAGTCGGGGAGCATCTGTACAAGAAGCCTTTACTTAATTTTTCAGTTCAGTTCATTTTCTGTAACCGCTTCATCCTAATTAGGGTTGCGGGGAGGCTGGTGCCCATCCCAGCCAACTCAGGGCGAGGGCAGAGTACACCCTGGACAGCTCGCCAGGCCATCGCAGGGCGGAAACACGCTGACGGTTTTGCAGCCTACTCTTGTCGAAAGTCAGCAATGGTTCTTTTACATGCCTCACACCATAGACAGTGAGAGACATGGCCGGCCTTTGATAACCCAGTTAGCTGCACTGGGGGGGACAGTGACAACCTTGTGGAGAGTGGGACTCGAACCTCCAACCTTTGGATCAGCGATCCGGCACCTTATACCACTAGACCATCACTGCCCCTACTTAATTTTTAAAAAATATTTATTTTAATTATATATAGGCCTTTGTCGTTTGCATTTGTTTCTTGTACTACAGATTTAATAATAAATTATTTCATGATTGAGTAAACAAATTTTTAGCATTGCCAACCAATTACTGTATTTTATGCTTTATAACCTTAAATGTTTTTTCAAACCAATATTAAAGAAATTATTGGATATGAAGATTTTAAACGTTGCAAAATTGGTCAAAAACAGCAGTAGTCTGTATAGCTAGGGAACAAAGATGTAAAACGCCAAAAAGATCAGTATACTACACTTTACTGTTACAGTGAACTGACATTGGAGTCTTAATGAATATTAAAACATTCCAACTTGAAGAAAACGTCACCATCGCACTGTATGATTCACCACACTTTTTCTTTACATTCACCCAGTATACTTTATTTATACTGAACAAAAGGTATTTTAAAAATCTGATGACAGGACACTTTCACATGACATTGTTTCACCGAAGAAATAATGAAAGTTAATTTATAATTTGCTAAACAAAACTAAATTTGTCAGTTGTTTCAATAATGTGCTACTAAAAATTATTGTATAGTTATTATATTGAAATACAAAATGCACTTATAAAAAGTTATTGCATCAGGAGTCATTATGCTTTTTTTTTAATTTGCTTATCTGAACTCAGGTACATGAAGGTAATGTGGAAATTGTGACTTTTGATGAACATGGGGCATCCCACTGAGTCAGATGATACATTAGATATGATACTTGGTAGCATGTTCTATTTGGCCACTTTTAACACGTTTCTCTTAAATCAATGCTATTAACTGCCAAAAAAGTAATCCCACTCAAATGTGTTCTGTGCCTTTCATAAGGGTTTCAGTATGAGTGAACTGAAAGCTTGGGTCATTCACATTCCTGCAATGTTTGAAAGTTTGCATAGTATTGGAGTAATGGCTTTAATGCCCACGGAAATTTCCTAGTGTAATCATAAATCATTAATAAAAGTGAAGTTCTAACATGGTAGCATATAAAAAAATATGTAGTGTTTTGTAGGAATGATGTAATATGATGAGGGAAGTATGGTGTGGTGAGGTAATGGGGCATGAATTATATTATTTGTTACTTTACATCCTGTAGATTTTAGTTACCATAAATAAGTACATGAGTAAATAAGTAAATAAGTTACTAGCCAACAGGGCCCCCGTGAAATTATGAGTCTACAGGCCCTCCTTCTATTTATGGCGCAGAAACACTGTCTTATTTGTCCATTGGATTTATCAGGTGGCCAGCAGGTTGACTTGCTAGCTAATTTAATTTGTCCGACAGACTATTTAGTCGCACGGGACAGCGGACTAGTATTAACGTCCACTTGTTCAAAGTGTTCTACTTGTCTGTAAGCTTTCAACAACCACAAACTTACCATTTAAAAAAGGAAGAACATTAGGAATATTTCTGTGTTTGTTTTAAGGTATATTTATTTAACTCAATTTTTAGTGTTTTAGGCTGAATGAGAAGCATATCACACAATCTGTTATATTTGATATTGTTCAAAATCTAATGTTCAGACAGGTAAAAAGACAGGATTTGCTTTCCTTTTATGGGTATGTGGAGGAAAAAAGTGAGCGTGAAAGTGGGTGCAAACTGTCAGGGAAACATCCCCCAACAGTATTTAGAGTTGTAGGTGTCAGGCTAATCTGAGATAGTGTACTGCTGTAATCATGTCATGGAAAAGCATTCTGCACATCTCCAAATATTTTCTTTCGGCAGGTTATCTTCATCCATCTTATCTCGGCAAATAACCTGAAAATGATTGACGCCATTACTTAAGCTCAAGCTACCGTGTCAAATTCATAACTATCAATTTAAGCACTCATTTGATTATTGAGCTTTTATTATGACAGTCCACCCCAGAAAATTGTATTTATATGATTATTTCTATTAACTATCCCTCCATCTGTTTCTTCTAAAACCCAACATTAAATGAACAACATTAAATGAAACCATGAATGTTTAAAAGTATGATATGACCTATTTTTAAATAAATAAATACATTGTAATTCTATGCTGATATGAACAAAACACTTCAGCACATGCAGTATAACGAAAATACTACAGGACAGCTACGTTATTTGACCCGGTCACGCCCTTGCCACTGAACAACACGATGTTACTGATAAACAGCAACACATTTCCTGCAGCAGTGTAGTGCACAGTCAGGTGTAGAATTATAAAATTCAGTCTTTACTCAAATATAATGTAGTTAATTCTATTAAAAAATAACAGTATATAGTATAATAATTAATGGGTTTTTTTTTAGGATTATTGGCATCCCTATGTTTAAAATTGTACAATTTGTTGACCTCCTATAACCTTACTTATGAATTTTTGGCTTTATAAAGGTTGTGGGGTGTTTTACATGTTTGTGTATTTAAATCCTTATTTTCATCAACAACTCCTGTATTGTTATTGTGTCACTGCTGGATCCTGAACTAAACGCACTATGCAAACAGGAGGGAGTGTGAAAACACTGAATGCTCTTCTATAATGCTTAATTACATAAAGCAAATTCTTCAATAAAAACATTTTTTCTGATCTCTGATCTGCTAGGTTCTGTCCTGTGGCCCCAATCTCAGTTTTCAGTTTGCTTCAGATGCTTGAGCAAGACCCTTTACCCTTTTTGTTTCACTGCTAAAAATTACTTTTGGAAAGAGCTTTGGTCAAATAATAATAATAATAATAAAAAAATCAAAATCTAACTCGTTTGTTTTGAATAAATCATGTTGCTTATGTGTCTGAAAGGCCTTTTATTCTGCTAGATGCAAGATTTGACTGTTTAATTTTTGTAAAAAATCCATCTAAGAAAATGATTTTTCTCACGAATAATTTTTGGTGAAAGGTAAAGTCCATGGGCTTTTTACGCCTAAGCCATAGCGGCTCATCAGGCCGGTGCTTATCCCCGGTTTCTATACCGTGAAGCAACTAGGAGTTCAACTCCTCCTGGATGGAAAGCTAGTCCATCGCAGGTTACCTTCCCAGTATATTTTACTGGTACCCATTTATAGTGCCTGGTGAACAGAGGCACACTTATGGTTAAGACCTTGCCGAGGGGTCTTAGCACAGTGAGGGTCTCAGTGGGATTTGAACTCACAACCTCCCAATCATGAGCACAGCACCCTAACCATTACACCACCAGCCCCATTCAATAATTTTTGGAGTGTATCCAAATTCCCTACTTTTTTGTTGTTGTTTGAGCTCATCCTCTTCTTCTTTTTCTTCTTCTTCTTCTTATTAGTACGTTAATGCAAATTTTATTGTATGTACATAAATCTAGGCAATATGGATACAGCAGCACTCAGCTTGCGCATCTGTGCTGATAATGTTTAAGGAAAATATTCAATCAAACATTGAATTTTTTTGTCCTTTTGCATAGATCAACCAGTGTTTGGAAAAGTATAGTGAGATTGAAAGAACAGATGGGCAGGGAAAAGCCCTCTAGTAGTTTCAGAAAAAGTTGTATCTGACTCACAAGTGTCATTTTGGACCCAATGGATTACTTTTGCCATGGAAAAACATATTACACATCCTTGGGGTTTCTGCATATGCTATCTCTAGGTACAGTTGCAAAATATTTTTAAGGAACCTCATTCTGTACGTAATGTGGCATCTCTGTGACATCATTATATGCCATATTGCGTTCATACGAATTATCATTTGAGCACCTTCCTACAAGCCAACACTCAAGTTTTTTTGTCCAGCTTATGTACATGGCGATTTTTTAAAAGCTCATGATGTCATAAATCTTGCAGATATTTATTATTCATATTAGATTGTACACTGCCTTGCAAGAAATGTTTTTTATTGTTTATGACATCAGAGAAGAAAATCTCCATTGATTGTGTAATCTTGTCATTCAGTACATTCAAATTATCTGATGACTTCATTTTATTGGCACATAATGTAACTCAGCATTGATCTGACCAGCTACAGCAACATTCTGTCCTCAGGAAGGTCTTGGACAAGATTGTTTATGGGTCACATTGATCTTGTTTCAAGGGTGCAAGAGTCAGTTTCCTTATTAGGCTTATATATTATACTTTTTTTCTTTTAAATGTGTCTCAACTCATCTAAGTAAAATTCGTTCCATTGTGGTGCTCTTTTCAAGACATCCACTTAAATATTTTGAATATTTAGCTATTCGTGCTAATATAGTATTCTCAAGTTGGCATTTTTTTTATAAACACCTTTCTGAGAGACATGAAACAAAAATGTTACTGTTGAATTACTAAGTGTATTTGTGGAACTGGGCTGGGTGTTTAAAGGCAGCACGTTATGGCTGTATTTAGAATTCAGGCAGTTCTGGTGTATTCTTCTCTGAAATAGTCTCAGCAACTCAGAAACATAGTAAAACTACTATATATTAATTAATGTATGCTTATTTATTTTAATTAGAAAATGTCTACCCTCAATCTTAGCAGTGTGGAAAAAAAAAAAGACAAGGCCAGAAGAAAGTCCAGCTAAGTTCATCTGGGGTAGAAAGTCTCAGTCACTCATAAAATATGCGTAGAATATGTGGGTGTGAGTGAGGGTTTTCTATGCTGCTGAAGTACGTCACATGGGTAAATATTTTTAACCAATTAATTGCTGGCCAAATCACAACAACTCTGTTCCTATGAATGTCAAAGAGATTACAGAGTGATCATGAAATATTCTGATTTAAAATGTCATAAAAATGAATCTTCCTTTCTTATTTCACTCGCATAGAATTCGGGTCACTTGGTTGACTCAATATTTTGATATACTTTTATTTTTTAGTGAATAATGGTGAATTAGTTCCAGGCATCTGAGCTTGAGATGTCTTTAATTAAAAAAAAAAAAAACAAATGACAGTGAATGTCTGACCCAGACAATCAAATTTTCATTCAAACGTGTTTATTATATATATATATATATATATATATATATATATATATATATATATATATATATATATCCAAGAAGGAAGACTTCAGCAATTGTCTATTAGTATATACAGGGGTCCCTTGCTGCTTTGCGCTCCAATTCATGTGGCTTCAGTGCATAGCGTTTTTTTTCTTTTTTTAATATTCACCGAATTAAAAAAATACGGAAATTAAGGAAGAATAGGGGGAAAAGTTAAGGAAAATGCCTCAAAAACAAGGCCGATTATGCAAAAAAAAAAAAAAAAACCCCAAACAAACAAAAACAACCCAAACCCCCCCCCATCAAGACTACTTACATTTTTATCTGAGGTGCGCATCTGAGTGCATGCACTTGCATCTGCGTGCGTGCGTGTCTATGTATGTGTATATATATTTTATTTATATCGTTTGCATTATTTTTGAATGTTTAATTGTTATTATAAGCATTTACAGCATTGAATATGTATTTATTGACTTTCTTTCTTCCTATCGGCTTTTCCCCTTTCTCGAGAGTCGCCGCAGTGAATCATCTGATTCGCACATTTGATTTGGCATAGGTTTTTACGTTGGATGCCCTTCCTGACACAACCCTTTAGCAAGAGACAGAAACATGCTGACGGCTTTGCAGCCTACTTTTTTCGAAAGTCAGCAATGGTTCCTTTACATGCCTCTCACCATAGACAGTGAGAGACATGGCCCGCCTTTGATAACCCAGTTAGCTGCACTGGGGAGACAATGACAACCTTGTGGGGACTCGAACCCCCAACCTTAGGATCAGCGATTCTGTGCCCAATACCACTAGACCACCACTGCCCTATGTATTTATTGACTATATATATACACATATACATGTACGTATATCAGTACATAACATACATCAGTCAGGGGGTGGTCGATCCTACTTCGCGGAATTCGGTGGTCGCGGGGGGGATCAATTAACCGTGGAAAGTCAGGGATCCCTGTACTACACTGGAACGGCACAATCTTATTGGTCTTCTATTTTATGGTTAACAAACACTACCCCAGGCCTGCCTCCATCTCAGTTAAAATGTGTAAAAAATAAACTGTCTCTCCTTAAGAGTTTTTTCTGTAAACTACACTAAAATTTTTTAAAAAGTGAATTAAACAACACTTTTATTCCAAAGCTCTTATGTACCTGCTTGTGTTCACGGAGCTCATGTTATAATTTTAAAAATGTTAAAAATAAGCAGCAAAGATCTTGATTGACATTATTTGTCGAAGTTAAATCATAATCGCTCATTGAACCACAGTAGGTCTTTTTTAAAAACTACTTTATTACTCTGAAAAATGTAAAGGATTTATTGTTTTGCACAGTACATTGATAGCTTTGACAGAACAGGGGAAGAAAATGTTGGTTAGATGTGCTATTTTGGACAAACCCATTTTTTATAGATGTACATTCCCATACTTCAGTGATGAATAAATCTGAGTCATTTGTGTTCACAGTGGCCACCATTTAATACCTATGCTGATGTAATGCCACAACAACCTTACAAACATGACTCAGGTGCATAGAAGGGATGTGTAGTTGACCTCTGAAACTAAAAATAAACTAACTGTCCATTTTCATGTTGAGTGACACTCATAATACTTTGAGATGCACCTAAAGTTGATGCAATTGTAAAACAATTCTAAAATATCCAGCCAACAGTATTATGTTGTCAGAAATTGACAATGACTAAAGGCAAAGCTTGAGCAATGGTGGCCTGGTGGTAAAGGGGCTGCATCACTGATTCTAAGGTTGGGAGTTCAAGCCCCACTCTCAATGGGTTGTCACTGTCTCCCCCCCAGTGCAGCTAAGTGGGTTATCAAAAGCCGACCATGTCTCTCACTGTCTATATGTGAGGCATGTAAAAGAACCATTGTTGACTTTCAACAAGAGTAGGTTGCGTATCCATCAGCGTGTTTCTGCCCTGCGATGGCCTGGCGAGCTGTCCGGGGTGTACCCTGCCCTCACCTGGAGTCAGCTGGGATGGGCGCGAGCCTCCACGTGACCTTAATTAGGATTAAGCAGTTACAGAAATAAGGGCTAAGGTTGTTTTAGATACATTTTGTACAAAATTTTATAATATGTATAATACACAAAACATAAATTCACCCTGCATCATTTACAAAACACACAACCTCACTTTAACATCCACACAACTCACACATCCTTAATCTTTAACATCTACACACACCCAACCTTACTCTGTAACATCTACACCACATGCACACACCCTCACAACTAGACTTTATATCATCTACACAATGTCACACAACTTCACCCTGTATTATCTGCACAACACACTGAACCTCACCTTGTGTCCTCTACACAACTCACCCGTCCTCACTCTAACATCTATACAACACACACAGCCTTTCCTTGCATCATCATCCACACACACACACACACACACACACAAGTACACACATGGCTTTTTTTGTATTTTTATTTAAATGACAGTGAAATTATGTATTCATTATTCTGTTAAGAAAGGCCACCTGATTTATCGGAGAGCCAGATACAGTCATCAAAAGAACCACATCTGGCTCGCGAGCCATAGGTTCTCGATCCCTGCCCTATATCATCTACACAACACCCAATCACACTTAGCAGCATCTACACAATAAATACACACAACACAACGCACAACTCTTACCCTGTAACATCTACATAACACACACAACTTCAGACTTATCATCTACCCAACATGCAAAACCTCATTCTGTAACATTTACATGACACACACTAAACCTCACCCTGTAACATTTACGCAGCATTTTATGTTACATTTACAGCATTTAGCAGACGCCCTTATCCAGCATGAACTAGATTTATTTTTATTTATATATTTGAACAATTGAGTGTTAAGGGTCTTGCTCAAAGGTCCAACAGTGGCAGCATGGTGGTACTGGGGTTTGAAACTCAGATTAATTATACAGAGCCTTAAATACTGAGCCACCACTGGTTGTGTGTGTTGTAGATGTGACATTGTTAGAATGTAAATGTTGTGAAACTTTGTATGAGTAAAATTATGATGTATTTCGTGGGATTTTATGTGACAGATCAAAGAAAAGTGGTACGTAATTGTCAAATGAAAGGAAAATGATTCATGATTTTCAAAATATTTTACAAGTAAAAATTTTACAAAAATGTGCCTTGCATTTGTATTTGATTACGTCATGTACATACATCTTTGTTATTCTGCCCTCTAGCAGTAAAAAGAAAAAAGTAATTGACTACAACACTGATGAAGTCGCCCATCCCTGGAATAGATAATACAGGGCGAGGCTGTGTAGATGATACATTGTTGGGTTGTGTATGATACAGGTTGAGGGGTATGATACAGGGTGAGATTCTGTAGAAGATACAGGGTGAAGTTGTGTAGATTATGCATCGTGAGGCTGTGTAAATGATACAGGGTGAGATAGTGTCAAGGATACAAGACGAGGTTGTGTAGGTGATTTAGGATGCGGTTGTATGGATGATGCAGGGTGAGATTGGGTAGACTATATAGCCCAAGGTTGTGTAGAGAATACAGGGTAAGACTGCAGATGATGTAGGACAAGGCTGTATAGATGATTCAGTTGTGTTCAAAATAATACCAGTCAGGCATTACTTCCAGAATCAATCTCTGTTTTTGGTAGAAATCATAGAAATCATGTAGTAGAGTAATGAAATCCAACAGACCCAACAGTCATGACATGCTGCTGCTGATTCTGTGTAACTGAATCACTAATTGTAGGGGCGTGTTCAAAATAATAGTAGTGTGAAGTTCAATTAGTGATGTCATTCTTTCTTTGAAAAAAATGCAGTGGTGAGGGAGGGACACAAGCCAGTGTCTCTCCCTCACGCCGGTCCCAAGCCCGGATAAATGCAGAGGGTTGCGTCAGGAAGGGCATCCGGCATAAAACAAATGCCAAATAAAATATGCAAGTCACAACAAAGAATGCCATACCGGATCGGCCGAGGCCGGGTTAACAACGACTGCCATCAGTGCTGTTAACCAACAGGGTGCTGGTGGAAATTAGACTACTGTTGGTCGAAGACGTCAAAGAAGGAGAGGCGGGAGGCGTGTCCGTAGGCAGAGAGAGAAGAGGAAAGGCCTAAGTCTCGGACTGAGAGTAGGGACTTTAAATGTTGGAACTGTGGCAGGAAAAGGGAGAGAGGTGGCTGACATGATGCAGAGGAGGAAGGTGGACATATTGTGTGTTCAGGAGACCAGGTGGAAAGGTAACAAGGCTAGAAACTTAGGAGCAGGGTTTAAGCCGTTTTTTTTCATGGTATGGATGGGAAGAGAAATGGAGTAGGAGTCATCTTGAAGGAGGAGTTTGTCAGGAATGTTCTAGAAGTGAAAAGAGTGTCAGACAGAGTGATGAATCTCAAGTTAGAAATTGAAGGCGTGATGATCAATGTTGTTAGTGCTTATGCCTCACAGGTAGGATGTGAGAAGGAGAGATTCTGGACTGACTTAGATGAAGTGATGCAGAGTATCCCCAGTGGTGAAAGAGTGGTAATTAGGGCAGATTTCAATGGACATGTTGGTGCAGGAAACCGAGGGGACGAGGAAGTGATGGGCAGGTTTGGTATCCAGGACAGGAACACAGAAGGACAGATGTTGGTAGATTTTGCAAAAAGGATGGAAATGGCTGTGGTAAATACTTTCTTCAAGCGGCGGTAGGAGCACAGAGGTAGACTACATCTTGTGCAGGCGATGTAATTTGAAGGAAGTCAGTGACTGCAAAGTAGTAGCGGGTGAGTATTGCCAAACAGCAAAGTATGGTGGTATGCAGGATGACGCTGATGGTGAGGAAGGTGAAGAAGGCAAAGGCAGAGCAGAAGACAAAGTGGTGGAAGCTGAAAAAGGAAGAGTGTCGGGTTTTCTTCAAGGAGGAGCTGAAACAGGCTTTGGGTGGTCAGGAAGTGCTTCCAGATGACTGGACAACTACAGCTAATGTGATCAGGGAGACAGGTAGGAGAATACTTGGTGTGTCATCTGGAAGGAGAGTAGATAAGGAGACTTGGTGGTGGAATGAGGAAGTGCAGGAGTGTGTACAAAGGAAGAGGTTAGCTAAGAAGTGGGGCATTGAGAGGACCGAAGAGAATAAACAGGAGTACAGGAAGACACAGCGTAAGGCAAAGGTAGCGGTGTCAAAGGCCAAACAGAGGGCGTATGATGACTTGTATGCTCGGTTGGAAAGTAAAGAGGGAGAAAATGATTTATACAGGTTGGCACAGCAGAGAAATAGAGATGGAAAGGACGTGCAGCAAGTTAGAGTGATTAAGGACAGAGAGGGAAATGTATTGACTGATGACAGAAGTGTGCTGGGAAGATGGAAAGAGTACTTTGAAGAGCTGATGAATGAGGGAATTGAGTAGAAGAGGTGACCGTCGAGGACCAGGAAGTAGCAAAGATTAATAAGGGTGAAGTGAAGAGGGCATTGAAGAGGATGAAGAATGGAAAGGCAGTTGGTCCTGATGACATACCGGTGGAGGTATGAAAGTGTCTAGGAGAGGTAGCAGTAGATTTCCTGACAAGAACATTCAACAAGGTCTTAGAGAGTGAGAGGATGCCAGAGGAATGGAGAAGAAGTGTGATGGTGCCCATTTTTAAGAACAAGGGAGATGTGCAGAGTTATGGCAACTACAGAGGGATAAAGTTGATGAGCCATACGATTAAGTTATGGGAAAGAATGGTGGAAGCTAGACTAAGGGCAGAGGTCAGCATTTGTGAACAACAGTTTGGTTTCATGCCAAGGAAGAGCACCACAGATGCAGTGTTTGCTTTGAGGATGTCAATAGAGAAGTACAGAGAAGGTCAGAAGGAGCTGCATTGTGCCTTTGTGGATCTGGAGAAAGCATATGACGGTGCCAGGAGAGGAACTGTGGTATTGCATGAGGAAATCTGGAGTGGCAGAGAAGTATGTTAGAGTGGTGCAGGACATGTATGAGAGATGTAAGACAGTGGTGAGGTGTGCTGTCGGTGTGACAGAAGAGTTCAAGGTGGAGGTGGGACTGCATCAAGGGTCAGCTCTGAGCCCCTTCTTGTTTGCTATGGTGATGGACAGGCTGACAGACGAGGTTAGACAAGATTCCCCATGGACTATGATGTTTGCAGATGACATTGTCATCTGTAGTGAGAACAGAGAACAAGTCGAGGAAAATCTAGAGGTGGAGGTATGCCCTGGAAAGGAGGGGAATGAAGGTTAGCCTCAGTAAGACAGAATACATGTGTATGAATGACAAGGACCCAAGAGGAACTCTGAGGTTACAGGGAGCAGAGATAAGGAAGGTCGAGGATTTTAAGTACTTAGGCTCAACAATCCACAGCAATGGAGAGTGTGGAAAAGCGTGTGCAGGCAGGTTTGAACGGTTGGAGAAAAGTGTCCGGTGTGATGTATGATAGGAGAGTATCGGCAAGAATGAAAGGAGAATTGTACAAGACGGTGTTGAGGCCAGCGATGTTGTATGGTTTAGAAACAGTGGCACTAGGAAAAAGACAGGAGGCAGAGCTGGAGGTAGCAGAGATGAAAATGTTGAGGTTCTTTTTGGGAGTAACAAGGATGGATAGGATCAGGAATGAGCACATCAGCGGGACAGCACATGTAAGACGTTTTGGACACAAAGTCAGAGAGGCTAGATTGAGATGGTTTGGACATGTACAGAGAAGGGATAGTGAGTATATTGGTAGTAGGATGCTGAGGCTGGAACTACCAGGCAGAAGGCCTAGAGGAAGACCAAAGAGACGATTCATGGATGTGGTGAAGCAGGACATGAAGGTAGTTGGTGTAAGAGAAGAAGATGCAAAGGATAGGGTGAGATGGAGGCAGATGATTCGCTGTGGCGACCCCTGAAGGGAAAAGCCGAAAGGAAAAGAGAAAGAAGATTCTTTCTTTGAAAAAAAAGGTGCCATTTATTTCCCTTTAGTTAAGGAAGGAAGGCAGCAAATGTTGTACATGCTAGTTAGAGCATTTCTCTCTGAAATTGTGAGGAACATGTGTCATTCCAGACATTGTTCAGAAGAACAGTGTACCTTGATTAAAAAGTTGATTGGAGGGGAAAACATATAAAGAAGTGCAGAAAATGAGAGGCTGCTCAGCTAAAATGATCTTAAATGCTTTATGGCAACCAAAACCTGTAAGACATCAAGAAAATAAAAAAACTACCATTCAAATGGATCGAAGAAAAGCCAAAATGGTAAGGACTCAGCGACCAATCAGCTCCAGGAAGATCTAAGGAAATCTATGGTTACCGGTGGGTACTGTTACAATTAGAAGATGCCTGTCTGAGGCCAAGCTATCAGCAAGAAGCCCCCGCAAAGCCCCACTGTTGAAAAAAAAGATTCGCTGAAGAGGATACAATTTGCCAAAGAGCACATTGACTGGCTTAAAGAGAAATGGTGAAACATTTTGTGGACTGATGAAAGTACAGTAAGATTGTTCTTTTTAGGTCTAATGGCCCCGATATATGACCCCGAAACACTGAATTCAAGCCTCAGCACACCATGAAGACAGTGAAGCCTGGTGGCAGAAGCATCATGATATAGAGATGTTTGTCATACTACGGTATTGGGCCTATTTTTCACAGCCCATTGATCATGGATCAGTTTAAATACATCAGAACACTTGAGAAGGTTGTGTTACCTTGTGCTGAAGAGTAAATGCCCTTGAAATGGGTGTTCCAACACGACAATGACCCCAAACACACCAGTAAACAAGCAACATCTTGGCATGAGACCAACAAATTTGACATTATACAGCAGTGGCCTGAACCCGACTTAAGCCAAGAGAAAACTTACAAGGTGACTTCAAAAATGCAGTTTCTGAGGCAAAAACCAAGAAAGACAGAAGAACTGTGGAATGTAGTCCAATCATCCTGTTCTGGAAAACCTGTTCACATGTGCCAAAAGTCGTTTGGCTCCACAACACAGATGTACAACGGTTCTCAGAAACAGTGATTGTATAACTAAATATTTCTTTCAATAAATACCACAAATTTGATATATTTTTCTTCATGTTTTGATTTGGAATAGAATTCGTAGTGTTCCCAATGTATTTGTGTATGGAAATAAAAGCTATTGTCAGTAGTTTGAGCTTTATTCGCTTTTTTAAACACACTGCTCTGTTTTGAAAACAACATTGTGACATTTGAACATCAGTTCAGTTCATTTTCTGTAACCACTCAATCCCAACCAGGGTCACAAGGAGGCTGGCGCTCATCCCAGCCAATGCCGGCCATTGCAGGGCAGAAACATGCTGACGGCTTTGCAGCTACTCTTGCCGAAAGTCAGCAATGTTTCTTTTACATGCCTCACACCACAGATAGTGAGAGTCATAGCCGGCCTTTGATAACCCACTTAGCTGCATGGGGGGCAGTGACATGTGAACACATCAAACATTAAATGGCCACATTGTTTTTGTTCTGGTTCTGGAAATTGATCCTGTTAAAAAAAAGAAAAAAGCATTTACTCCCATTAAAAGGAGCTACATTCCCATTAATGGTTTTTAACCTTAGAATTGCCCAATGCTAAAGCTCACAAATCTTTAAAGCTTCACAGTCACTTTTGTGTGTGTGAGTGCAGTACAGGCACTCCTTGCTTTATGTTCATTTGTTTTACATCTTTTTCGATTTTATGTTTGAAAAAAAAAAGTCAAATTTTGAGTTCATCATGCTCTCTGTAGTACGAGACGTACCTACATAGTACGCTGATGTAATACGCTACTTCCGCATGACGCTGCGTCCATTGTTTACAAACGACAGACTGAACGTGCCCTCCTTCTTCCCAGTTCACCCCTTGTGTTAAGACATCATCTCTGTTATCTTTGTGTTTACACTGTTTTGCGGACTTTTGTAACCCTAAGCAAATATGGTTGGTCAGAAGCGTAAGCCTACTAGTGATGGTGGTAATCAGAAAAAGGGGTAAGCCATCTTGTTAGAAACGAAGATGGCTACCATTATCAAGAAAATTGATGCTGGTGAAAAACACGTGAATGTTGCATGTTTCTTCCAAATGGCTCTGTCGACCATCGGAACCATTTACAAACAGAAAGATCGTATCATAGAGAATGTTAAAGGTTATATTTGATACTGTATTTGATATTTGATGAGTGAATTTGATTAAAATTTATCTATTTGAAATAATTTTGCTTGAATTTAATTTATTTGAAATTAATGTTGATGTTATTTGATATATTTGATATTATTTTACAATGTTATGTTTATAATAATTGATTTAGGGGTGTTTTATGAGATACGGTAATGGTATTTATGGATGTATAGTACAGTATGAACGTCATACGTCACTGGAACATACAGTAACAACTTACGTTTTTTTTCACCTTGCATTCAGCCGTCCGGAACCAAACTAAAACGTAAGTCGGGGAGCGTCTGTATTTACAAATAGCTAATGCAATGAATTAGCTTGAGTCATAAAGCCGATTTTATTCGGCTTTGGCATTTCGGAACGTAACGTAAAGCCGATTTTTTTCGGCTTTGGCACTGCCAGGGTTCAGATGAAATAGACCATTCTTCATTTTCAATTGCTGCAGTTTCATATTCGACTTTCTTAAATCAAAAGATATTTGTGAAGACTATATTTTAATATGCTCGATTCACTAATAAGATAAGATAAGATAAGATACAGCTTTATTAATCTCACAATGGAGAAATTCACTGTTACAGGCTCTTGAGGTACCATCAGTAGGGGATGCAAAAATAGATACAAATACAAACATACACACCTACATATATATTATATAAACAAATAAATAAATAAAGAGAAGCCTCCCATTGACAGTATTAGTAATACTATATTGCTAGTCTTGGAATGCCATAGCCCTTCAAGCAAGCCCTGTTGTCCCCTGGCATGTTTGTATGATTTCAGATTTCATCAGCATGAACATAAAATGGTGTGATCTCATATGTCTCAGAGCTATTCATCTCTCACAAACAAACAAGTGAATCTTCTGGATCTTCAGCCGTCCCTCACCAGTCACAGGCATTGCTGCTACCCCACTCCCATGTCTGATCACTATTTTGTATCCTTTACCATCATCTTACCTATTCTAAATAAAAAAGAGCTTTCAGTTTTCTTTCCCCACTTGGCAAGACATCCACATTGTATCTTCTTCAGCTGTTGCTTCATCCACCCTGTCTATTCTTCCCAACCCGGTCTCCTGTTCTTCCCTTCCATTAGAATCTGCTACTAGCATTTTCCTCTCCTCACTGTCTCCATCTATGGATCTCCTCTGCCCACTATCTTCCAAATCCAAGAAGACTTCTCCTACTGCTCCTTGGCTGTTGGATGTACTGCACAAACTCCACAACAGCTTCTCATCTTTATTCAGCCTACCAGCTCCTTCTGCCACGTCCTCCCTAACCATTGAAAACTTTGCCAACTTCTTTCGATGTCAAGATAAAAAAAAAAATCTGTCGGACATTCAGTCTCACCCCAACTCCTGTCTTTTGCATCAAAGATTCACCTTCACTGGCACAGTTTTCCAATCTCACAATTGAAGAGATCCTGAACGTCATCTGATCATGTAATCCTATCACATGCCCCCTAGATCTAATCCCTTCAAAAATTGTCTTTGTGACTGGATTCAGAGTATTGGCGCAGATTGTATTCTTTGAATACCGCCACCACCTCTTGACAGATGATACAAACAACCTTGTCTTTGTATTGAATAAAAAAATAATCATTTGTCCACTGCAGGTTAAATACCCTGTATTCTGAATCAATTTTTCTCTTCCATAACCTTTTCACCATTATTCCGTTTTATTTGTCAGGAGAGAGATTTTTGTTTAGGATTTTTGTTTCAGGGGGGGTCAGATAGGGGCACAGACGGCAGAAGGGTGGAATAGAATGTCTTGTTCGAGGTATGTGTTAGTCTTGATCGCGTGGCCAGACTAAAAAAAAAAAAAAAAATCATAATGCGTCTCTGGTATTGTTCTGGGGGTCGGGCCAAATGAGGAGGCGGACCGTAGTTTGGGGAACACTGGTCTAGATCATTGGTCAGCAACCCGCGCTCCGGAGCCGCATGCGGCTCTTTCACCTTTCTGGTGTGGCTCCGTGGCTTTTCAAAATAATGTTCTACTTTATGGTGGCCAATGGATGCATCACAAGGTGCTTATTTACTCACATCGGAAGCCATCTTGGTGAGATCACATTACTGTTTAAGACTTAAAGCAAGGTGATCTCACCAAGCTGGCTCCACTTCAGAATTGAAACAGTAATGTCCAATCTAGGTTTTTTTTTTCTTTTCTTTTGATGATCAGTGATTGGTGGAAACAGGTGGAATGTGTGGCTATTGTTTGGTTGAACTGAAAACCTGCACCCACACCGGCCCTTTGTGGATAAGATTGCCCACCCCTGGGTTAGAGAGTTAAACCAGCTTTCACCTGAATGATCTGGGTACCCTTCCAATGCTCTTTTAGGGTTGAAAATTACATAGATGAAAATTAACAGTCACGGGTGTGGGTGGATATTTATTTGGTGTGGGCGGGGTAATTTTGTGAGTGTGTCCACAAGAACACACAGACAAAATAACCCCTCCCACACCAAATAAACATAAAAAGAGCCCTAAAAGAGCTCATGGCAAGCAGCAGCACGGCAAGAGAGAGAGAGGTTTTTTTTTCCTGCCGCCAGGGTGTGTAATCCAGGAACGGAAATCACAGCTGAAGTAAGACGGTGGATGAGATTTGTTTATACACAGCAATCTCTGAGTTAAATAACTGTCCTACCAGTGACAAAATAAAAGACTGGGTGTGGTTCAGTCTCCACTCTGAAAATGGGTCGGTCAGTGCAGCATTAAGCATTAATATTATTTAAAAGAATGTTGAGCAGGCTCCTTCTTAAAATAAGTCTTCATATACTTTCCTGTGTTGCTGTTGTTTTTGTAAATTAAAACTATGACAAAACAACATTAATATAATGAATAAAATAAAATAAAATAAGATCCTACGAAGGGATGGCGAGGTAGATACCCAACCCATTAACACATCTGGCTGCAGCCCGTCCCTCACTTCGTGGTATAGATATTCTTTTTCTTTATAAAAATACAAGAAGGACTCAAACACATTCGGGGGTGGGGGGGTGGGGGGGGGGGGTGGCTGCCGATTTTTTTTTGTAATCTAATTGTTTTTGTTGCAAGCAGAATTGTAATTGAATTGTCTCTTGAGTCGTTTAAATCAATGCAACACAGTGTTGTTTTATATTAACATGAAGGAAAATCATTATATGCAGTGCCATTTGATTTTAAATGTCAAAAAAAGGATTTGTGGCTCCCAGAGTTTTCTTTAATGTGGAAAACAAGTCCAAATGGCTCTTTGAATGGCAAAGGTTGCCGACCCCTGGTCGAGATGCTTGGACAGCTAAGCCATTGGGTGTCTTCAGATGATGGCTGAAAGCTTAGTTTTTTTGAAAGTACTCAGATTAGCACCATGTTCTACAAAAGGAAAATAGAGGGATCCCTAGCTACTTTGCGCTTCAATTAATGCGGCTTAAGTGCATCGCAGTTTAAAAAAAAAAAATAATAATAATTCATCGAATTAAAAAATAAGGAAATTAGGGAAGAATAGGTGGAAAAGTTAAGGAAAATGTCACCAAAACAAGGCCGATTATGCAAAAAGAAAAAAAAACCCTAAACCAACAAAAAACAACCAAAACTCTCCCATCAAAACTGGATACATTGTTGCATCTCTGTGTGCTCCTCTGCACAGTCACGCCCCCCTCTGCCAGAGCGTAGTATTAAGTGCACCTCAAGATAATGTTTAATCATATTTTATACTTATATTTATGATCTATCTTTCTGTAAATTTTCTTCCATTTCTATTTCTACTTGTTCTTCAATTTCATTTCACTTTCACTTTCACTTTCGACCTTGGACAGCTTGGTATCTCCGGATGTTTGCAAAACGAATGTTGGTAAGTTGGAGAGCATCTGTATTTATATTTTATTTACATCTTATGTTATTTTTTCAATGTTTAATTGTTATTATAAGCATTATTATATTATTGGATATGCATTTATTGATATTGTATACACATATACATGTATGTATACATCAGTCGGTGGTGGGGAGTGGGAGGGGGTTATTCTACTTCGCAGATTTCGATGGTCGCGTGGGGACCTCAGTCTCAATTAACCGCAGAAAGTGAGGGATCCCTGTACTTCACCTCTACCCACTGAGTTTTCACTGATAGTGTTCCTTGCCTGTGTCATAGTGAGCATATATCAGAATATTTTCACTAAGAGTAAACTTAAAGCACTTCTGTAAGTCACTCTGGATAATGGCATCTGACAAATTCTGTAAATGTAGACCTGTGTATTTTGGTAGTATACATTGAAAATGTATGTTTTCCTAAAACTATACATTCAAAGACTAACTAAACCATTTTCAAGGTGTGAAAAGTTTATGAGTTTATTAGGACAGTGGTAACAGTGCCGGAATATTTTGCATGCTGTGCAGCTGTTATGACAGTCCAACTAAAAGCCCCAGCTGGAAATCACACACTTGTGGTGTTTTGATTATAATGAAAATGTACACACACCTGTGCACCTGCCAGAATGCAGAGCTTTGACACTATGGCTAACCACATATCATGAATTTGCAGCCAAAGAGTAAAAAAAGCTGGAAAAAAACAAAAACATTGTTTGTGATTTCCCCTGCTGGCTCTGCAGTCTTTGGTTGTCACAATGTTCTTCAAACACAAGAGGGGAGTTTAAGGTTTTTGCTTTTTGTGGTATCTAGTTTAATCTGTATGTTCTATGAGGATGTTAGTTTCTTTTTCTAAACCTGACCTTTGTGTCAGTGTTTGCAGCATAGATTTGCTCTTACTACCCCATGGGGTGGAGCTTTGGCAGGCAGTAGACTTTCATAATGCACTATGGCATTGTTGTGTGTGTTCAGGGTTTTCCCAGTGCTTAGAACTGGTGTATTCAACTAAAAATTGTGAATTTCCAATTACATAAAAGGTACACATGGAAAGCTTACAAAGCGTCTGAAAAACAACCAGCATCACTGAATTGGACATGTTTTAATTTATATTAAATCCTTTTTAATATTTAATAATGAAAGATAAGTTTACAGTTATAAATAAAATTAATTCAGTTTTTTTAGTTAAGTTTAAATCTATATTTAGTTAAGTTTTTTTAATTGTTTCTTCAAGGTGCTTGCAGCTAAATTTAGCTTGCATCACCAGCCATAAATAGATAGGTCACTTGGTTTGAATTTTTTTTGCATAAAATAATATTTGTACTTTTTAAGTAATGCAAATCTATTGCAAATTTATACTGGCAGGACAGAAGCACACTTATGGTTAAGACCTTTCCTTGGAGTTTTAGCACAGTGGGATCTAACAGAGACACGACCTCTCAATAATGAGCCCAGCACCCTGATTGCTATACAATTTGGCCACACTTTTAAAAAATGTAAAATCTACTCCTCACACTTTCGCTACTTTCCGGTCAGTTAAATAATTTACTAATGTCTGTTATGTGCGACAGAACACTTTTTTTCAGATGTTGATCTGCATCTTCTACATTCCTCAGTTCTGCAGAGCAATAGTACTTAATTTATTCCACTGAAATACTCATTCAGTCATTTTCTGAACCGTTTAATCCTAATTAGAGTCACGGGGAGGCTGGCCCCCAACTCAGTCGACTCCGGGCAAGGTACACCACACCGAACCAACACTCACACAACTATTCACCGAGGAGAGATTGGGAACAGCCTACTGTGCATGTTTTTGGACTGTGGGAGGAAGCTGAAGTATCCAGAGGAAACCCACGCAAGCACGGGGAGACCATGCAAACTCCATAGAGAAACGACTAAGCTGGGAATTGAACCCAGGAACTTCTTAATGTGAGGCGGACATGCAAACCACTACACCATGCCGCTCCACTAAAATACTCTACAGTGGTATGAAAAAGTATCTGAACCTTTTGGAATTTCTCACATTTCTGCATAAAATCACCATCAAATGTGATCTGATCTTTGTCAAAATCACACAGATGTGTGATTAAATGTGATGGTTCAGTTACTTATTCCTCCCCCTTCTGTCATTGTTTGCATGCTATCCTCATTAAAATATGAAAACCTATAAATGTTTGGGTGGTTTTAGTTAAAGCAGACACTGCTTTTTCATCTGTGTGATTTTGACAAAGATCAGATCACATTTGATGGTGATTTTATGCAGAAATGTGAGAAATTCCAAAAGGTTCAGATACTTTTTCATACCACTATATCTCTGAATTGTGTATTGCCAGTTGGTGACTTGGTTTTGACAGATTTGGTCCTTATAAAATACACTTAAAGGCCAGTTTGCAAAGGTACACGTTTTTATTTTATCACACCTGCATTATTGTACTGAATTACCCACCTGTATTCGTCACTCATCAAAATGTTGCCAAAATGTTGCTCCAGCTGACTCTGAATGCTTTCCAAGTGAATGTAGGAGCCCAATTATGTCCTTCACCAGGCTGTGTTATTCATCCATTCGATTTCTGAACTACTTAATGCTAATTAGGGTTGCGGGAAGCCTGGTGTACACGTCGGTCAACTCTGGAAAAGGGTGGGGTATACCCTGGACAACTCACTAGTCCATTGTATGACAGGAACATGATGAACCAATAGCCTACTCTTTTCAAATGACCGCAATGGTTCTTTTACATACCTCTCACCACAGACAGTCAAAGACATGGCTGGCCTTTGATTACCCAGTTAGCTGCACTGTGTTATGTTAATTTTAAATTTCTGGTGTTTGTTTATAATGCTGTTTATGACTGGACAGTGGACACGACTTTGAATTCATTTGTTTGCCAATCTGCTTATTTCTACTAGGGTTGCAGGTAACACTGCAGTCCATCTCATCCCCCTCTAGGTGACGATCAGGTACTCCCTGAACAGCTTGCAAGACAGCTGCAGGGTCAATACACATATAAAAACACTTATACGTACGGCAATACGGAACCGCCAGTTATCCCAATGGGCATGTCTTTGGACTGTAGAAGCAAACAGTCTAAAGAACATGGCGAGACCATTTTAATTCCACACCCAAATGACTTCCCCAATGACAGGACTTGAACTCAGAACCTTCTTGCTGTGAGATGGACGTGCTAACCATTACACCACTGTTTTGCCTTCCTTTAAATTCCCAATTAATATATCTCTTATAAAAATACCAGTTCATATCAGTCATATGTGGAAGTGTATGGTATATTACCTGAAGGTTCAAAGGCACGCTCAACTGTTATTGCCTCAAGGCTGTTGAAATGCTTTCCCTCTAATAAGACAGCATTCAGTAATGAGATTTTCAAACCCCAGCTGAAACACTCATTTTTTTTTCATGTCTTTGATCCTACATAGATGTAACACCCATTCAGTCTTAAAGCTCAGTTTATTTACTGAGCTTAGAGGCAGGCCTTTAATATTTATTATTCACACTAGTTATGTATAATGTCTGTGCCTGTCATTCTTCCAGTGTTCCCTCAGACAATTATCTTTTAACTTTGAGAGTGAGTTGAAAGATGAGTTACAGCACACAGCTTTGTTCAGCAAACAAAGCTGTTCAACATTCTGCTTGATGTCAGATAGTTTAACAGTGCTTTTAAAATAGAGATTGAACTTTAATGTACTACAGGACACGGACCCCCCCCAGTGAGTGACGCATGTAGACGATACACCAAGAAATCTTGCTAATTATGTAGGAAATGCATATAGATGTTCAACAAACATTCTGAAATGATTGAACAAATTAGGTTTAAAAAATGACAACCTTTAATCTCAAATGAGAATAGAACAATTTGATAGCTACTGGGTTGCCACTTCGATCCTGAACTAAATTTCCTGAGGTGTTACCAAGTGTGTTTTGTGTGTTTTGTGTGTGTGTGTGTGTGTGTGTGTGTGTGTGTGTGCGTGTGCACGCCCCTGTTGTATGATATACCCTTTTGATGCCAAAATTTCCGCACAAGGCTAGAGCAATTTGAAAATTTTGACCTTCTGGGCCATTTTGGAGAGCCTAAAAAAGATGATCTTTTTTTGGTAAAATAAAAGGGCCAAAATGTTTCCTTTTGTTTGATGAGGTTAGGTTTAGATGCCAGCATATGGGATGCTTTCTTTTAATAGGCTGTTTGCCTTCTGCCAAAGCAGATGCTTCTTGCAAGCACTCAGGCAGTGTTGGTTGTTTATGGGGATCGTTTATATTTATGTTGATTGGTCTCAACGGCACGACCTACTAGGATATTGAAACTAGATCACCTATTTTTCAAAGGTACGGAGGTCAATTCATCAAAAATGCCTGTTAACTCTAGAGAGTGCAGTTTTTTCCAGATCGATTTCTGATTCATACCTGTTTTACTTGGTGTCGAGGTCGTCAAGTCTGTAAAAATACTGGATCAACTTAACATAAGTTCAAATTCACACATGAAATATGGACATGGTCATATAAAAAGTCAGATATCTAAAAGCGAGCATAGGATTACACACAGGAGGTATGCTCAGGAGCACAGCAGGTCGGTATAAATGTTTGTTTACCTTGTCAACCTGTGGACATGCCTGTAAAACCTTGATCACCTTGACCTCGTTTTCAAGGGCACAGAGGTCAACGTGAGTAAAATTTACACGCACTCCAGAATATCAAAATCTTACTTGATTTGCTTTTATGTTATATTAAGGATAACCCAATGGAATGCCTTGT
The DNA here is from genome assembly GCA_024760905.1 of Plotosus lineatus. Classification (NCBI taxonomy): domain Eukaryota; kingdom Metazoa; phylum Chordata; class Actinopteri; order Siluriformes; family Plotosidae; genus Plotosus; species Plotosus lineatus. The sequence continues at coordinate 31,086,072 of CM045742.1, forward strand.
CGGGCTATCGAAACTTGATCACTTTGCAAGGTATCAGAGGTTATTTAATCAAAAATGCCCATTACCACTCTAGAAAGTGCAGTTTTTTGTTAGATTGGGTTCGATTCCCGGCCTGGGCGTTTCTAAGTGGAGTTTGCATGTTCACCCCGTGCACAATCCAAAGACATGCTCAGTAGGTTAATTGGCCGTTCTAAATTGCCCATAGGTTCGCATTAGTTAACGACCTGGAGAGGGATGGGCGCCGCCAGGCCAAATCAGCCGAAGTCTCGCCATGAAGGCGCCCCAATGACATCTCTGGATGTTAAGAGATAAGTGAAGATTATGCCGTTGTAATTAAGATTGACCATGTGACTTGTGGTGCCATGCAAGCTGTACACTAGTATACTTAATATTGTAGCTAGACAATGCTGGGAGCCTAGAAAGGCATGGGGGTTGCAGTTTTTATAAAATAAAAAGTTTTTATAAGAATTTTACAGCAGGAATGATGGTAAGTCCATCAGTGACGTTCGTAGTTACAGGTACCATGTGGAAAATAAATCCAACGAGATGTATAAGGTTCTATTGGTTATAGTTTTTCATCACTGAGCCATGTCCACATCACATTGTATAATGTTAACAACATTATATATTTTTTATAAGAAACACTCGTAAGTCAAGGTACCATGACCTATGAGTGTCCCTTATAACAAATTTTCCATGATACGAGCTACGATTCCACCAAAAGTTTGCCCCATCCAACGAGCAAAATTTTGATTAAGAGCGCTCCTCAAAATGTCTTTTCCATGCCGATTATCCTCATATTCTTCTGCGTGTATCCCTCCGAGCTCCAAGAGCACATTGTGCAGTGCTTCTCAATTATTTTCTGTGATGCCCCTTATAGGAAGAACACCCCCTCGCGCCATGTGAGTGACTATAAATAATGTTTACTGCACTTCATATCGTTTGCTCGGTGCCTTTTTTCCCTACACCATAGGGGAACACGTAAGAGCGCCACTGCCATCTAGTGTAATTGCGCATCCTCTACAGTAGGTGGCAGTGAGGCTTTCACTGTGTTCCCTACACCAGGGGTCCCCAACCACTGGGACCCGGTCCGTGGATCATTTTGTGCCGTGCTGCAAAGAATGAATAATCGTGATTAAAATATATATAAAAATATATTTTTGCTTCCGGGTGTCTTATTTTGAACAATAACCACTTCCGCCCTCCCCTAACTTTTCGTGCTTGACTCTTTGGCGCGTGTTTATCCCGCATCAGTAAGGCAAGCTAGCCCTCGCAAAACAAACCAGAAGCACAGTTCACTGGAGAGTTTTTTTGGAAAGGGTAAACGAGACAATGATGAGATAGCAGAAGCGTCACAGACTGCCTGCAAAAATATAAACATTCCATACTGGTCCATGGTAAAATTGTCAAGCGTTGACTGGTCTGCGGTGATAAAAAAGTTGGAGACCACTGCCCTACACCATACACAGTTAATTCTAGTACAGTATGGCAAAAAAGCATGTTCCCCAGGGTCATACCGTGTTCCCCAAGAGAGGCATACCCCACTATTGGAGAAACACTGGCTTTGTGGGAGCTCACCACGAGCCTTTCCTCGCTGGCATTTGTAGTGTGCACATGCACAGAATTCTCCTCCTCCTCCTCCTTCTCTGTTACACACCACCTCATGCCTACCCACGTGATATCTTTGCGCCCACGTAACATCAGTCGATGATCGGAAGGGTTAGTTGACTTATTGTTTATTCTTGTTTTGTTATTATTTATTATTAATTATTATTAATGTCCATGTATCATTAATATTAAATATTTAATGTTTTTACATGTTGATCTTTAATATATTAGGTCAAATGTATGTGTTCGTGTCATGTTATGTGAGTTTGGGAGGGGGTTGGAACGGAGTAATTAGTTTTGTATTATTGCCTATGGGAATTTTTGTTTTATCTAACAAACATTTTGACTTACGAGAGGGCAGTGATGGCCTGGTGGTATAGGGCGCTGGATTGCTGATCCTAAGGTTGGGGGTTCGAGTCCCGCTCTCCACAAGGTTGTCACTGTCCCCCCAGTGTGGTTAACTGGGTTATCAATGGCCGGCCATGTCTCTCACTGTCTATGGTGAGCGGCTCATGTAAAAGAACCATTGCTGACTTTTGTCAATAGTAGCTGCAAAGCCGTCAGCCAGTTTCTGCCCCTTACTAAAGGCTTGTGTCAGGAAGGGCATCTGACAGAAAAACTTATGCCAAATCAAACGTGCAAATCATTCGCAGTCGCAACCCCTGATAAAGGGAAAAAGCCGAAAGGAAATCTCATTTTGACTTACGAGCTTGCCCTCAGAACGGATTAATTTCGTAAGTCAAGGTACCACTGTTTATGCACACACTGCCCTCCATAATTATTGACACCCCTAGTTAAGATGTGTTCTTTAGCTTGATAAATTCAGTTTTTTTCTCAAATTATATCAGACCACATTGGGGAAAGAAGAGGAAAATCTAACCTTTAATTCAGTGGGAGAAAGAAATCCCACATTAAGAAATAATTATTTTACAGAAAATCACGTCTGCCACAATTATTAGCACCCCTGATGTTAACACTTTGTACAGCCATCTTTTACCAACAAAACAGCACTTAATCTTCTTCCATAATATTTCAAAAGGTGGGAGAATGCAGAAAAAGGGATCTTGGAACATGACTCTTTGGACTGTCTGTCTTCCTTTCGGCTTTTTCCCTTTTACTCGGGAGTCGCCACAGCGAATCATCTGATTCGCACGTTTGATTTGGCAGAGGTTTTTTTACGTCGGATGCCCTTCCTGTCACAACCCTTTTTAGCAAGGGACAGAAACACGCTGACAACTTTGCAGCCTACTCTTTACGAAAGTCAGCAATGGTTCTTTTACATGCCTCTCACCATAGACAGTGACAGACATGGCCCGCCTTTGATAACCCAGTTAGCTGCACTGGGGGGGACAGTGACAACCTTGTGGAGAGTGGGACTTGAACCCCCAACCTTTGGATCAGCGATCCAGTGCCCTATACAACTAGACCACCACTGCCCTTTGACTCTTTGGACAATGACACTTGTCATGATGACAATTCATTGACAATGACATTGGACAATGACACTTTTGACACTGACTCTTTGGACAATCTCTCTAAATCATCCAGTGTCCTGGGTCCTCTCCTCTGCACTCTGCTCTTCAGCTCACTCCACAAGTTTTCAATGGAGTTGAGGTCTGGGGACCGAGATGGCCATGGGAGAAGCTTGATTCTGTGTCTGGTGAACCATTTCTTTATAGATTTGGCAACACATGTTTAGGGTCATTATCTTGCTGAAAGACCCGGTTAACGACCCGTCTTCAGCTTTCAGACAGAGGCCACCAGATTTTGATTTAAAATGTCCTGTTATTTCAAAACATTCATGATGCCTTACACTCTAACAAGGTTCCGAGAGCCTCTGGAAGAGACAAAGGCCTACAGCATCACCAATCCTCCCTCAGACTTGTTGCCAAAAAGTTCTATCTTGGTTATCTGACCAAAGCACACAGTCCCAGTTGAAGTACCAGTACCGCTTAGGAAACTCCAGATGTTCACGTTTTTGATTGTGAGTGAGAAAAGGATTTTTCTGTGCATGCCTCCCAAATAACTTATTTGGTTGTTTTGGAGAGTACATAATAAAAGCACTTTCAAAAAAAATTATGAAGGCTGCTGGGCTTTGCATGCAAAAATAAGCAAGAGTGATAAATGCTTTTTCTTCGGCCATGTTATAATTATTAATTTCGTGATAAATAAACATGTAAATTGTACCTTCTTTACCTTAATGAAATCAGATGTTCCCAAATTTAAAAAAATACCAGTAAGTGCAGTACATAGTAATACATGTTAATAAACAAGTCCATATGTGACACAACCCTTTTCTGAAAAAAAAAAAATAGCAGATTCAGCCACAGTTCTTGCAGTTTACTGACCATTTTACAGAGCCTCAGTTAGTTTTGAGTTTTTTGATTGCATTTTTTGTCTGAAAAGTTTATATGCTGCTTAGATACTATGCTGGTTTCTTCACGCACAAACTTCTTTCTTTAATGTTGATTTTTTATGCTGGAGCACTAATATTTGGAAGTCTACATGTTTTTTAACGGTTTCTGTAATGTTCTAAAATAAAAACAGAAATAACTTAAAAAGGCTTCCTGTGATTTCCACCTTTACAGAGTATGTTCATGATTGGCAATTACATGTGGGCTTGTCGCCAGTAGTTTGAGAGGAAGTTCACTAAAAGGCCACAAGATGGCACCCGCATCCCCTGTATTGATTTACGATCGGCTGCGGTAATAGATAATCCCTGTTTTTATTCATCAGTCTCTAAATAACAGTTAAGTAGTGTTTATCCCCGTGCTTGCGTGGGTTTCCTCTGAGTACTCTAGTAACCTTCCACAGTCCAAAAAACATGCACAGTAGGCTGATTATCCATTCCAAATAGTTGTATGTGAATACAGTAGTTGTATGTGTGTTAGCCCTGTGATGGCCTGATGAGCTATCCAGGTTGTACCCGCCCTCACCCAGAGTGAGCAGGGTGCCAACCTCGCCCTGACCCTAATTATGATTAAGCAGGTTAATGAATCAATGAATACACTTTATCATGGGGAGCCTGATGCCCATCTCTGCCGACTCTGGGCGAGGGCAAAGTACACCCTGGACAGCTTTCCAGGCCATCGCAGGGCAGAAACATGCTGACCACCATGCAGCCTACTCTTGTCGAAAGTCAGCGATGGTTCTTCTACAGCCTCTCACCATAGAATACAATATAATGCAAATTTTACATAATAAAATTACAATATTCAGAGGAAAAGATTGAGATTCATAGTTAAATTATCAACTATCTAAATATAGAGGAATTATCAGGAAATGCCTAGAGTCTAAAATAACCGTAAGGGATTTCCGAGTTAAGACACTAGATAGATAAAGTGAGGAAAGTAAGTGCAACTTGCATATAATATACAAATATCAACAATCATAACAAAGCAGCACAAAATACACATGCACACATACATCACATAAAAGACAATAAATGGATCGTAATTTGTAAGTATTAAACTATAATACAAAGGAAGACTTCAAGAACAGATAATTTGGGGAAAAAAATAATAAAAAAAAATTTACAGCCTACATCGAAAATTGTTTGAAGAGCAAGTACTTCTTCAACTGTTTATCATAGGAAAATGAACCAAGTGGTTTTAATTCGGATGGTAAAGTTATCCAGAGTTCTGTTGCCATGCTTGTTATGGTCTGCTTACCAGTACAGACGCTCACCAACCTTTGTTTTAGTTCGGTTCCGGACAGCTGAATGTAAAGTGAAAAACAAAAACGTAAGTTGTTACTGTATGTTCCAGTGATGTATGACGTTCATACTGTACTATACATCCATAAATACCATTCCCGTATCTCATAAAACACCCCTAAATCAATTATTATAAACAACATTGTAAAATAATATCAAATGTACAACAAATAATATCAACATTAATTTAAAATAAATTAAATTCAAGCAAAATAATTTCAAATAGATAAATTTTAATCAAATTCTCTAATCATATATAAAATATAGTATCAAATATAACCTTTAACATTCTCTGTGATGCGACCTTTCTGCTTGTAAATGGTTCCGATGGTCGACGGAGTCATTTGGAAGAAACGTGCAACATTCACATGTTTTTCACCTGCATTGATTTTCTTGATAATAGCCATCTTCGTTTCTAACGAGATGGCTTGCCGCCTTTTCTGATTACCACTATCACTAGCAGGCTTACACTTGTGACAAACCATATTTGCTTAGGGTTACAAAAGTCCGCAAAACAGTGTAAACGCAAAGATCACAGAGACGACGTCTTAACACAAGGGTAACATGCAGTGAACTGGGAAGAAGGAGAGCACGTTCAGTCTGTCATTTGTAAACAATGGACGCAGCATCATGCAGAATTAGCGTATTACGTCAGCATACTACGTAGGTATGTCTCGTACGACAGAGAGCACGCTAAACTCAAAATTTGAAACTACATAAAACGAATGAATGTAAGTCGGGGAGCGTCTGTTTTAGTTTTAAAGTGTGTTTTGGAGAGATTATCTTGTGAAGCATATCTTGTATTATAGGAGTGAATGTTTTTTGCATAATTAAAGTAATTGGTAAATACTAGTATAGAGGGTCGTTCATTTTTATGCCAGTGATGTATGAATTTCAAGCTCAAAAATATGATGGATGTTAAGGATTTCTCAGAGGTTCATAAGTGGAAATGCACTATCTGTATTGCTGCCATATAAGGTGGCAAAATAATAATAACAATAATATGAATACAGTAATATAATTTTGTTTTGCTTGCAAAGTTTTTAAATGGGACTTACATACAGCCTCCCAAGCCAATATTGCGTATGAAAGGTATGGGTATATCAGATTATAATAAAGCTGAGTTGGGAGAGAGAGCAACATAATGCCGGATCTTATAGAATACACCAGTATTTCTTGAAATTTGAGAAGAGACCAGTGATAAATGTTGATTCCAATTCATGTTATAATCAAGCATAACCACAAGGTATTTTATATTGGTAGTTCTCTTTAGCTTGCATGTTGTGCCATCATTGTTTGGTAATTAATATTAATTTCTGATGTTGTTCTCTTTTTTTGGTGATTTTATTATCATAAATTTAGTTTTTATCAAAATTGGTGGAAAGTTTGTCAATGTCACACAATTTCTTCACATTTATTAGCTCTTGATTGATCATGGCTTTTAGATATTTAATATTAGTAGAGATAGCAAAGATGTTGGTGTTATCTGCAAATATACGAAAGGAGAGTTTACTTGAGCAATTTGGCATATCATTTATATACAGTAAGAATAGCAGAGGACCTAAAGTGCTGCCCTGTGGGATACCGCAGATCATTGTTTTCATAGATGATTGAAAATTTTCAAAAGACACATTGTCTGTTTGTCAGGTAACTGGAAAACCATTGAAGTGGGGTGCCCCTTATGCCATACTTTTCAAGTTTGCCAAATAGTATATTATGATTTACTGTATTGAAAGCCTCAGCAAAGTTAAGACATATCCCACAAATAATTAAGTTATTGTCAATAGCGTATTTCAGGTTATCTGTGATCTACGTAATAGCCCTCTCCGTTGACATACCCTTTCTAAAACCAAATTGAAATTCACTTAAAATGTTGTGTTTATATATATAATTTATTGTTTATCTATATAATTGATTAATTACTTATGCACTAGTTTCTCAAATATTCGAGTTAAGCAAGATAGGGTTGAGATTGGGTGATACTTTGTTGGATCAATGGCTTTTCCACCTTTTTCCACTGGAGTTACTTTTGATATTTTTAAAATGTCAGGGCCATTGACCAAACCTTGAGTCAATGAGTTATTGAAAACTAATGTTAAAGCTTCACTAATCTGTTTGGATGCTAACTTTAAACATTTAGCTGTTTTTCCTATGGTGGATTAATTTATTTTTAATGAATCAATTAAATCAGATGTTTATTGGACATAAATGCTCCTAAAGGTGAATCCATTAAGCAAAGAACGCTCAATACGGTGATCCCTCGCTACTTCGTGCTTCAATTCATGCGGCTTCAGTGCATTGCGTTTTTTTTTTTAATATTAATTGAATGATAAAGGAAATTAAGGAAGAATAGGTGGAAAAGTTAATGAAAATGCAACAAAACAAGGGCATTTATACAAAAAAAACCCTAAACAAAAACAAAACAAAAAACAACCCAAAACCTCCCATCAAAACTACTTCCATTTTTGTGAGGTGCGCATCTACCTGTGTGCGTGCTGTATGTGTGTGTGTGTGTGTTTATATTTTATTTACTTTTTATGTCATTTTTTAATGTTTAATTGTTATTATAAGCATTTATAGCATTGAATGTGTATTTATTGTTATTATATACCATATGGCGGCATGGTGGCGTACTGGTTAGCACGTCCGCCTGACAACAAGAAGGCCTGGGTTTGATTCCCGGCCTGGGCGTTTCTGTGTGGAGTTTGTTGAGTGTGCTTAGTTATACACACCCGAAGATACTCTGATCTTTTAGCTGTAGTAGAGACGACCGGTCGTAGATGAGCATAGTGCAAAACATGAACAAACAAAACAACAAATAAAACAAATTAAAACGAACAAAGAAACAATTTGACTCTGAGAACTCCGTGACGTTGCCGTCTTGGCAGCGCCATCTTGGAGACGTCACTCCAACTTCAATGTAAAAAGACATGAAGAGTACTGTAATAAAGTTTATCCTTTTGGTATCGTTTGTTAAACATGCTACAGAACATAAAATTTCACGCATAAAAATGAACTTAGGTACTGTACTGGAATAATAATTGAAAAAGATTTTAATACAACAGTTTAGAGAAAACCGTTGTTTCTCTGAAGAAAGTCTTATTTCTTTAGAAGAGACATCCAGTGTTTTCTATCGCTTAGCCAGAGAAGACGCATAGCGTTTGAGTGGTCTAGAGCTTAACTGGTAATTAAAACACACACAAAAAAAAGAGGCTCATTGACAACTTGTGCACGAATGAGGAAAAAGGGGCGGGACATCAGCTCAACCAATCAGGAGAAAGGAGGACAGCCATTGGCTGAATTTGAATCACGTGCCGGTTGCTCGGCAGTCAGCGAATACTCAAACCGTGGGTGCAAAACCGCGAATAGTCAAGGGCATACTGTACCTCACTTTACGAACTTAATCCGTTCCAGAAATTTTTTCGCAACCTGCATTTTTTGTAAGTTGAACCACATTTTACATGTAAAACGCGTGATTCGTTCCAAGGCCCCCAATACTACCCCTAAACTCTTTAAAAATTATAAAGGCACACCTTTTAAGACTTCCTTCTGCTTCAATATCGTACCGATGGTAGATGGGTTTGGCCATATTCCTTTGTGATATCACTCAAGCCCGTTTCTTCTTCTCACTCGCATCGGAAATCACACGTATGCGTGCGTGTGTGTGTGTGTGTGTGTGTGTGTGTGTGTGTGTGTGCGCGCGCGTGCGCACGTGTGTTGACCATGTCTTCTTAGCAGAGTTATAATCTTACAAATGTTTATGGAAGGTTAAAAGCCTGAGTCAAGAAATAAAGCATTAAAAATGTCCTTTACATGAAGAGTATCATGGTAGGTTTAGCTCCATAATAGGCAATGGGAGGTAGCTGCGTCATCCCTCCTAACCAATGGGATCACTGTCCAAGATGGCGTCAGGTGGACCTGTCCAAGATGGCGCACGAGTGAAGGCGACATGAACGACAGCTCAGTTGTTAGCCAATGGGAGGCCAGCGGGGCGAGATGTTTGAACGTCATTGATGGGAGAGCAGCTCGTGCATTGTTTGAACGTTTGAATGGTGCGTTCTAATGTTTGAATGGCATGTTTGAATTTTTAAGATGGCGCTTTTGTAATGTGAACTTGTTTCGTATACAGAGACAAAAATTTTAGGAAAATGCGTTTCGTAACCTGCATTTTTCATATGGTGAGATTTTCGTAAAGTGAGGTACCACTGTATTTAGATTCAAGATTTAAACTCTTACGAATGGAGTTCTCGTCATCGATGGATTTATAAAGAGTTTCAAGGATATCTGTGAATAAATCTTTAGATTTTATCAAAATAAACTATTCTGGTGAACCCAGGCCTTTAGAAAATCTTCCGATAAGCCATAGAAAAGGCAAGTGTTGCAGATCATTCATGTTATCATACAATTAAGTTTAAAAATAAAGTTTAAACAGCTAGGTTTCTGGTCATATTCAACAAATTTTAACAACATTCAACTTATCTTTGTGTGGTGGTACTATTTCTAGTTTGGCGTTTCGGTGGCTGGGAATGGGGAAGTTTTGACTTCATTTTGCTTCCGAACTGATAGTTTCACTTCTCTCCGATTCCTTCAGGTAAATCCCTTCGTTATTAGTCCATATAAACCTCCATTGTAGTGCTTTCTTCAGCTTGTTTACATGGCCAAACAGTTTCTTGCATTTGGTCGTCACCACAAAGATAATTTTAGCCAGAAAATTGACGGAGCTAAAAAACAAAATAACAACAACAAAAAACAAACTATGCTAAGTGCTAAGTACACACACAAGTTTTGCTTTAGTTTGTTGTTTGTTCAGCCAGGAGTCTGATGTTAAAAGTCAAAGCTTATCAGCCAAACTACAACATTTCCCTCTTTTCCTGCTGTGCAAAAATTATTATGTCTGCCCCGAAGCTCATAATGAAGTCAGAGGTGGTTACTGAGGAGTCCGAAGCCACCAACTTCTCAGACGAAATGAGTCTGAGGTAACAGTTACATACCAGCTGTTTACACGGTTAGGGGAAAGAGTGCCGGCATGGAGACCACTCACAGCTCTCAGTGGCCCATCACACCTTGTCCACAAGCTCACAAGAACAGTTCTATACTGACCCCGTCCCTTCTGAGCTCTCTGTCTTCCAGCGATAAACTCGTACTGCTCATTGATTTTAATGTTCGAATAGGTTATGACCATTATCGATGGGAAGTTGTACTTGGCAGACACGGTGTGTGATTGATGAGCAACAACGGTCTTCTTCTGCTGAGCAAATGATCAGAGCACAATCTAGCTGTCAGTAACACCACGATCAGGATGGCTGATAAGTACAAGACCACATGGATGCACTCACGCTCTAGACAATGTCACCTCATTGACTAGGTTGTTCTTCGCCAGCGTGACATTAAAGACGTCCAAATAACAAGAGTAATGAGGGGTGCAGAATGTTGGACGGATCATAGGCTTGTGCGTAAAATCCCTCGATTACACATAGCTCGACACTTCCCAAGGAGGCCAAAGCAAACTCGTGCAGCTTTCAACACAGCCAGACCCCAGGCCCCCTACTACCTTGGTATGTTCAAGTACAGTCTGGACCAAATGCTTTCCACTACAGGACCACTGACTGCAGACCCAACTCACAAATGGGAAACACTCAAGGGTATGATACAGGAGACAGCTAAGACTGTGCTTGGCCCTAAATGCAGACATCACCAAGACTGGTTTCATCAGAACAACACTGCCATCGAGGATCTCTTGGCCAAGAAAAACAAGGCATTCATGGAGTGGCAAAACAACCCAGATTTAGTGCCAAAGAAAAACAGATTCAAGTCATTGCAGAGTGAGGCTCAGAGGGAGTTAAGGAAAGTGCAGGATAAGTGATGGGATGAGAAATCTGAAGAGATTCAAGGGTTTGCTGACTCAAATAACTCCAAAATAGTTTTTCAGTTCCATCAAGACAGTGATTGGTCCCTCTAAATCTGGCTTCACTCCTCTGCTTTCCTCAGACGGAACAACACTGATCAAGGACAAAAGTGGCATCAACAACAGATGGAAAGAACATTTCAGCCAACTTCTGGATCGCCCTTCCATAGTTGACCAGTGTGCACTTGATCAGATAAAACAACAAGCAGTACACACTGAATTAGTTTAATCACCCTCTATGAATGAAATCAAGAGAGCCATTAAACTTAAAAAAAAATTAATGTTTAACAAAATTTGAACTACAGTATTCTGTGTATCTTCATTATGTAAAGTACAATAAAAACAAAATTCAGATTCAAGATTGAAAGACAGCAATGTAGGAAAAATGCCAGGTAGGGAAAAATTGCAAGCCTGCTTTGTCATACATATTGCCACTCAATTGTGTTTTTGTCAGTCAGCAGCATGTATAATTTTGTGTTTACCGTAAGATTACAAACAAATCTTTACAGCCAGCCATTGATACGTGATTTTCAGAGTCAAGAAATAACTCTCACTGATGAAATAATAGCAGCACAGATGGTAATTTAAATTCATAAAGAAGTTTAACTGCCACAAATACTTATGCAGTATCCGCATGTAAATTAGACTATGAAAGATTATGAAACTTGATATACGGATGGAAAACATAAGCAGTGTTTGCCGTTTTATTTTTCCATTTACTTGAACTTCTGAACAGGTTTGGTCTGCCTTTGTTTTCCTCTTCAATCGTACAGACCAAAAAAATGCTTGTGCCTGACTTTCTCTTCATTATCGCCAATTTCACAATCCCAGTCATAAAAGGAGAACTTCATGCTCTACACCTCTTTGAAGGTGTCAACTTTTTTGAATTCTTATATTTAATATCTTTTATGTTTTATCTAACACTAAAAGGAGGCTACAATCATTTTAATTGTTCCAATCTAGGTGCTTTCCATAGATAGATGGATGACTTGAATGAGAACGTTTGTATGTTTTACAAGCAAGTCTATTATACAAGTTCAACTGATCTATTTTTTTCTGTTTTCTCCCTGAAAATGACTTTCACCTTTTGTGATTGGTTCTTGGATAGCAAATTCATTTCCTTTGTATTTTTTTTTTAAAACAAACAAAAGATTTGAACCTTTAACTGCGATTTCCTGAAAGGAGTAGGTGTCTTTTATATAACTAATTCTCAAAGACCTTTGAGATTAGTAAAGGCAATCCTATTATTAACAGAACCCAATCTGTTTTATACTTTAAAGGGAACTTCCACTGCATGCATACAAGTAATTAAGCATTTTCATGTTATCAGGTAATTGTGTGAATTATGATTAAGCATTTCAGCGTTTTTTGCAGGAAATGGTAGATACAGGTATAGCACTTTTATAATGTATAAATTAAAGAAACTCATATGCAGGTTACAGGAGGTGCAAAGCAACAAAAAGTGTTTTTGTGCCTGTTTTGTTTCTGTATTTTGTTTTCTTTTTTCTACCTTTCTTTTTTGTGTGTTGTTCCAGACCAAGATGGATAATTTTGTGTCTTATTCACTTATAAACTAATAAGTCGCTGGTGCAGTACTTCACCTGCATGGCATTTGTACTGGTGCTCCAGTTTCCTTCCCCAGTCTTCTTCAAATAGTTACTTTACAAATAGGTGTGAATGTGACAGCATGGCTGTCTGGATTATCCCTATGATGGACTTGTGACCTGTCCAGAATATACCCTGTTTTGCTCAGAGTCAACTGGAATTGGCTTTAGCCAGCCCGTGGTCTGCAATGGATTAGCAATAAAGACAATGAATACCTTGCAATAGGCATTAAGATACTCTATATCTTCTTGTTTTCCTTTCGGCTTTTTTCCTTTTTCAGGGGCTGCCACAGCGAATCATCTGATTCGCATGTTTGATTTGGCATCGGTTTTTATGTCGGATGCCCTTCCTGACATAACCCTTTAACAAGGAACAGAAACATGCTGACATCTATGCAGCTACTCTTTATGAAAGTCAGCAATGGTTCTTTTACATGAACCTCACACCATAGACAGTGAGAGACATGGCCGGCTTTTGTTATTTTCTAAAACATTTAATTTTTATCTTCACCACCACCTCTTAGGTCTATGTAGTACCGTTTCATTTATTGGAGATGAAATGACTCCAAACTGCCCTGTTATTTTTCAGCGTTCATGTACACTCTTTGAATATATTCATGTTTAGGTATGTTTAGGTATTGCAAAATCACATGGGCAAGGGCATGAGGTTTGAAACAGGTTCTTGCCGTTTGTGGCTATATCTTTAGAGAAACCATTTGAAACTACATGATCAGGAAATTCCCAGCAGTAGGCTACAAAGAATTTAACCAGCTACATTATCTTTAGTTTAGGTCTTTTTTTAATTTAGTATGATAAAAAACACGTGTGTGTGTGTGTGTGTGTGTGTGTGTGTGTGTGTGTGTGTATACTAGTCCTTCTCAAAAAATTAGCATATTGTGATAAAGTTCATTATTTTCTGGAATGTACTGATAAAAATTAAACTTTCATATATTTTAGATTCATTGCACACCAACTGAAATATTTCAGGTCTTTTATGGTTTGAATACTGATGATTTTGGCATACAGCTCATGAAAACCCAAAATTCCTATCTCAAAAAATTAGCATATCATGAAAAGGTAGTCTAAACGAGCTATTAACCTAATCATCTGAATCAACCAATTAACTCTAAACACCTGCAAAAGATTCCTGAGGCTTTTAAAAACTCCCAGCCTGGTTCATTACTCAAAACCGCAATCATGGGTAAGACTGCCGACCTGACTGCTGTCTAGAAGGCCATCATTGACACCCTCAAGCAAGAGGGTAAGATACAGAAAGAAATCTCTGAGCGAATAGGCTGTTCCCAGAGTGCTCTATCAAGGCACCTCAGTGGGACGTCAGTGGGAAGGAAAAAGTGTGGCAGAAAACGCTGCACAACCAGAAGAGGTGACCGGATCCTGAGGAAGATTGTGGAGAAGGGCCGATTCCAGACATTTGGGGACCTGTGGAAGCAGTGGACTTGGCTATAGGTGCCGCATTCCCCAGGTCAAGCCACTTTTGAAGCAGAAACGGCGGCAGAAGCACCTGACCTGGGCTACAGATAAGCAGCACTGGACTGTTGCTCAGTGGTCCAAAGTACTTTTTTCGGATGAAAGTAAATTTTGCATGTCATTCGGAAATCAAGGTGCCAGAGTCTGGAGGAAGACTGGGGAGAAGGAAATGCCAAAACGCCTGAAGTCCAGTGTCAAGTAGCCACAGTCAGTGATGGTCTGGGGTGCCATGTCAGCTGCTGGTGTTGGTCCACTGTGTTTTATCAAGGGCAGGGTCAATGCAGCTAGCTATCAGGAGATTTTGGAGCACTTCATGCTTCCATCTGCTGAAAAGCTTTATGGAGATGAAGATTTCATTTTTCAGCACGACCTGGCACCTGCTCACAGTGCCAAAACCACTGCTAAATGGTTTACTGACCATGGTATTACTGTGCTCAATTGGCCTGCCAACCCTCCTGACCTGAACCCCATAGAGAATCTGTGGGATATTGTGAAGAGAAAGTTGAGAGACACCAGACCCAACACTGTGGATGAGCTTAAGGCCGCTATCGAAGCCTCTATAACACCTCAGCAGTGCCACAGGCTGATTGCCTCCATGCCACGCCGCATTGAAGCAGTCATTTCTGCAAAAGGATTCCCGACCAAGTATTTTGTGCATAACTGAACATAATTATTTGAAGGTTGACTTTTTTGTATTAAAAACACTTTTTTTATTGGTCGGATGAAATATGCTAATTTTTTGAGATAGGAATTTTGGGTTTTCATGAGCTGTATGCCAAAATCATCAGCATTAAAGCAATAAAAGACCTGAAATATTTCAATTGGTGTGCAATGAATCTAAAATATATTAAAGTATAATGTTTATCAGTACATTACAGAAAATAATGAACTTTATCACAATATGCTAATTTTTTGAGGACTAGTGTATATATATTATATATTATTATACATATATATATATATATATGTGTGTGTGTGTGTGTGTGTGTGTGTGTATATATATATATATATATATATATATATATATATATATATATATATAATATTTGTGTGTGAATAAAGTAGTAAAAAAAATGGCCTTTCACTGGACATATATGACCAAAGCCATATTTAATACTTATAATTGTTCATTGTGTGCCGTGTCATCCTGCCTTTGCCTTACATCCACCTAACCTGTAGAAATTTTTTAATTAATAAAATGTGGTACACCCTTTGTTGTATATATTTTAAATGTAAATGTTAGATTGATGTCTCTTTTACATGTTTAATTCAAGACTTTTATTTTACATATTTACTCCAAAAACATTTCAGATTACCATAGTTGTTAGTACGTTGTATCGTTTGTTGTCTGAGATCTGGTACTCTTACATAATATGCATAATATGAGAGTTTATATTGTGTCATGAAATAAAGACCAAGTCTTCATTTATTTTTACAGCAAAAGATTGTTTATACATCACAGTTCATATACCAAGCATAGTGAGTGTGCTTTCCATGGGAAAAAAACAAGTACAGTCGGCCCTCTACTTAGGAAATTAATCCGTTCCAGTGCCTTTTTCATAACCTGGAATTTTCAGAAGTAGAGACACATTTTAAATGTAAAACATGTGATTCGTTCCAAGGCTCCCAAGACTACCCCATAAACCCTTTAAAAATGTACACCAATTTTGTATGAATTATGTATGAAATACGTGTTAAAAGTAAAAGAAAATTATTTACCTTTTTTTTAAATCTCTCGAACCACCCATGCGACGCTCTAAAGTCCGGGGATTGCTGGTCCGAAGAACCCTCATCCCCACCCTCCTTCACAAGGTCACTAAATATGGCGGTTCCTTTTTCTGAAATTATTCCCTGCATCACTGTATCTCCGGTAATTTCTTTCTCCTTTATCCAAAGGAGTAACAGTGTCTCCATCTCGTCGTTCAGTTACGACCTCTTTTTCGATATCAAACAAGAAGTATGGGTGACAAACAAGAAGTATGGGTACAGTAATGGGTACAGTTCAGCTCCCTCCTGGCCAATGGGAGGCCAGCGGCACCAGATGTTGGGAGGCAGCCAATGAGAGAGCAACTCGCGCATTGTTTGAATGTTTGAATGGCGCGTTTGAATGTTTGAATGGCGCGTTTGAATTTTTGAATGGTGCAATTGGTGCTTTTCGTAAGAAGTTGTTTCGTATACAGAGGACGAAAATTTAGGAAAAATGTTTTTCGTAACCTGGATTTTTCAAATTCGGAGGTTTTCGTAAGTAAAGGGCCAACTGTAAATAACAAAAAAAAAAATACCAAACAACATATCATAATGTCATAAATCTACCTGTAAGCTTGATTTTTTTTTTTTGTCAAGTTCATGCTCATGGCTCACACAAGCAACCCAATGAACTGCACAAATTGACGGAAAATACATACTACTGTTGTCGCTGAATGCACTTGAATTTCACATCCTATTCTCCTACTTTATGTATGCATGTTTATGTAAACTTACATATGCGAACAGTTTCAGACCTCTGTTTTTAGGCAGCGCCTACATATCAATAGTATAACAGTAAAACATGAAAGATTAAAGTATTGTAGGAAAAGGTTTCCTTTGAATCACACTTTCTGGCAGCTTCTGTAAAGGAAATACAGGTTTAAACACAGTGTGACATTTTGTGAACTCAGCCAGACATAATAAAAACAGAGAAAAGATGATGAAAATAGCACTGATTATAATCATTGTTTACTCACCAATCTGCGAATAATCTTATCTTGATGATACACTGATATGTAAAATTATGTGTCTGTGGTTGTTTACTGAAGTGGGTGGAAGAGTTTGTAAGGTTGGGTATTGATATTGGATACAAAGGTCTGACTTACAATCTGCTTTCTATTTCTTCTTAAAAGTGTTCAGTGTGTGCTGGCCACTGAAGTTCCATCACATCACACTTATCAGACCATATTTTCATGGGCCTCGCTTTGTTCTTCTCATCCAACAAACTACACTGTCACTGTGCAGTCTGGTAAGTAGTGATATCCTTACATCTGCTAAACCAAGATTCATCCATCAGACTGTGTGATTCATCAACCTAGGAAAAAACTTGTACTGGTCCAGAGTGCAGTAGCAGTTCATTTTACATTACGGTGCTCAGGCTGATGCTTATCATTGTGAATAGTAATCTTACATTTGTGTGCAGTAGCTTAGCCACTGAAAAGCCACTTACTGAAGTACAATTCTTGTGCCAATGAAATGTGTAGTAATTGATGCAGCCGCGGATGCATGCTATTCTCTGCATCACTTGGCAGCCTCACTATGGGTTTGTGTGGTCTAATACATCATGGCTGAGTTGGATATTCTTCCATTTCACAACAGTCACACTTGGTTGAGCACGTTGTCTCGTCGATCCGAAATGAGGATGGATTTTCCTTTTAAGTCTGGTTCCTCTGAAAAACCTTGCACGTGTCATCTCTGAGTTTTTTCTTGCTGTCATAATCACAGGCTTGCTCATTACAGCCATATGGGATTTATACCGATAGAAAATTATAATGCAAATGTTTAAATGTACACTGCTGAAAAAAAATTTGAGGAACACTTTGAAAGCATATCAAATTCCCAATGAGAAATAAAATCATACTGGATATCCTTCCTGATAAAGAATGGGTAATGTAGTAGGCTGCGATGGCCTGCCAAGCAGTCCAGGGTGCTCTGAGATAGGCGCCAGCCTCCCCATGACCCTAATTAGGATTAAGAAGGTTCAGAAAATGAATAAATGGATGAATAATGATTTAGAAACATAAGAATACTACATAATTTCATAGAGGTGAAAATTATCAACCTATATAGAGGGCTAAACTGGAAGACACCTCTGAAAATCAAAGTGAAAAAATAATGCGTGAGGTCGACTCATTTTGTTCAAAATTTGACTTGAGTAACTCGGAATGGTACTCAGTATTTGGTATGGTCCCCATATGATTGTATATATTCCTGACAAGATTGGGGGCATGCTCATAACAATGGTGTCTTGTGGAATCTCCTTTCAGGTCTAGACCAGAGAATCACAGAGCTCCTGGACAGTCTGACATGTAACTGGGCTGCCTTGTATAAACTGAAACATAATGTCGCAGGGGTGTTCTTTTGCATTTAGGTCCGATAACCGTAGGGGCCATTCAATAGTATCTACTCCTTCATCCTCCAGGAACTGCCAGCATACTCTCGCAACATGAGGCCAGGCATTGTCGTACACCAGGAGGTACCCAGGACCCACTGCACCAGCAAAGGGTGTGACAATAGACCATCACCAACTCACCACCAAACCCAGTCATACTAAATGATGTTGCAGACAGCCTAACATTGTCCATGGTGTCTCCAGACACTTTCTTATTGGTCACATGTGCTGAGGTTGAGCCTGCCCTTATCAATGAAAAGCACATGGTGCCTGCTAGTGAACACAGGGCCCATTGCGACTGTGCTTGATGACATAGCAACCCTTCTGGAAATCATTTTCGTTATCTGTGTGAAATGTGTAGGCTCGAGGTACAGCACCATGCTACGAGTAGTAGCTCTGACCTTCACCAAATGCAAATCTAATGAAAAATCAGTCAGAAAAAATCAAGTCGGAGAAATGTAAAACTATATTTGTTTTGGGGGTTGTCTTATTGTTGCCCTCTCGTGGACCTCTTGTTTATTTTATTAACGCCAAAGCTGGTGGAAGTGATTAACAATGCCCTCTGCTACTTAATTGACCGGATCAATATCCCAGATGTTAGTGATGCTAATTAAAAAGTGTATCACTAAGTCTATCTATTCTGTAAAGTTGCTTTGTAACAAAATCCATGGATAAGACATGCTATAAAAATAAAACTGAATTGAAATGAAGTACGGCCAATTCTCATCAACTGAATTTTAGAAAAAAACGACATCATGTGACTGTGCAAGGTTTCCACCCACTGAGTTTTTCAATGCAACCAGTTCTACTCCCATTGTTGGTCTACGGCAACCCCATAGCTAGTGGTGTGACTGGGTGGCAATGGGTGCAACTAAAACTAAATAATTAGAAGGAATGTCCCCTCTGATGTACTTACGGTTATATTTGTTGACCCTCACAATATGCTTAACTTTCAAATGTTGCCTGTTTGAAATGAAATAATAGTAAAAGATATGGACAGGCTGAATGTCTGACACAGTGGGGGGGGGGGGGGAGCCTATCCAGTGCATCAGAATAACCTGCTTCAAAATGTTCTACCTGTCTCTGCCTCTATTTTATATAAGTATACTGTATATCTAAATATATACCTACCCAAATATGTAGTGCTCTGACACAACACAGCAAAAATAAAAGTTCTTCAGGCAAACATAAATATTTTATACTGAAACTGTGTAGAAATATGTTTATTTACATTAATGCTAGGGTTGAATATTTGGAAAGCTGGCAAGGTCTGATGTCTTGATGTCTTCAAGGCTCTGGCTAAACCCTCCCGTCCCCTCAGCTTTCTTCAGCCATCTTTAAATATAGTTAAAGTCATTACCATAGTGGGTTCGTATGGACAATGTGTTGTTTCTCAGTGAAAATGAAAGGGAATATTTAAATTTCCTCTAAATTCTTTTTTTTTTTTCTCGGTGTTAAGGTTACTTTTCAGAGCTACTAAATAGAAAATGTTACAATTTCACCATGGGTTTTCCCAGGATACCACAAAATTGCTCAGTGAATGCTCTGAGAATTTCAGAAAAACCATCACAGAAACTGTGAATGTTCTGTGTTTCCATCTACCAGTGTTTCGTTAATAGTTTAAGAGCAACTACACACAATCAAACAAACAGCAGTCATGGAAACAAACGGTACATTGAGTTTCCATTATACTTCATCACTTTTTCTCCTCATCGATGTGACAGATTGTCCATCTTAATTCAGGATGATAGTATTTTTCTTCTAAGATAGTCACTTATAGTCAGCTTTTCTGATGCATAAATGTTAGTCGGTGTGTGGCGAGTCTGTAATAGTTGGAGTGGCTGCAGTGTTTTTCAGTAAGATTTGAAATATTTCACTTTTAATATGCTTCTCACAGACGCTATATCTGAGAAATCACTCATGTCCACAATCCTGATTTCGTTGAAATACTTTTAATGATAAATAAATATAAAATAATAGAACATTTAAATACAATGACATTAAGTACAACTGGGTTAATATGTAATACGTAAAGTCTCATTGTGAGACATAATTTTCCATTTCATTCTTGAAGATACTTTAGTTTACAGTGTAAACCCAAAACAGTTTTTTGTCATTGTTCCTGTTGCAGAAAAGAACTGAGCATGCAACTGCATAAATGTAATTATTTTGCTCACAACTTCTCTCTTGTTCTGGTTTGATAACTGTTAGTACTATATATTACACGGCTCATTTGAATACTCAATTTTGATTGGTCAATGAAGCTATCTATCGATCTGTTATTTCTTTATAAAAGATCTAGTTTAACAGAATTTTGCTACTATTAATGGAAACGCCACATTTTTAAAAATTGATAAAATCATTTATAGTTTCTTATAATAAGCCGTATAATAAGTAAGATAAACAGTCAGTAGCAGGCTGTTATTACAAAATAAACACCTTCAGTGGCATACAATTGCCCCTGCTGGGGTTTATTTTTTATTATTATTTTTTTTGCAGTAATGTCTGACTTGCTGTGCATTATACCTGACATAATGCAGTATATATGTATATTCATTACTTTTCAATGTGAACATAGTAATGATCAAAATTAAAATTATGACAACTGTTAAACACTGCCAACATATCAGAAATTCTAGAAATATTAACACGTTTCTCAGTCTATTGTCATACGAATAGAAAACAGTAATAATAAATAGGCAATAAATAGATGGGTTGACACAGAGTGCTTCACACTAGGGATTCATGAGGTAGTGTTGTCCACACATTCATATTGGTCATCATCGTATCTGAATTTTACGAAAGGCGACTGTAAGTCTGTAAAAAAAAAAAGAAAGAAAAGAAAAAACAGGATAGGGGTATTAACCAACGTTAGTGAAATTTATGTTTCAGAAATTCATATTTTTACAAATAGAACAGAACACAAAGATGTTTAATTGTTTCTGTGAACTAACCTTCTGCAGATGGGACTTTAAATTAGTTAGAAATTGCTTGTAGCTGGCCTTCGGGTAGGATTTACAGGACTTGCACTTAACATTCTGGAAAGGAACATCAGGGGATTAGACTTCAATTCAGTATGTACCGTTAGATGAAGTCTAAAATCTCACATTGTTTAATCTGAAACATTATAAAATCTCACCTTTATTTCTTCAGGAGTGCAGGTATTCAGGCTGTTCAGCTACAGCAACAATATCAGAAGTAAATTAGTGATGCTTTCCTTGTAACTTGATGAATAATATTGTTAATATGAATGCAGGATGATTATTATGAATTTCTTCTCACCATGGCAAGCTTTTGTAGATTTCTGTCCAGTTTACGTTTCTGCTGATTCGTAGACTGGATGGAGGTGAACTCTGTGCTGAAGCATTTGAGAGCAGACTGAGAGCAGCACTCCTAAACAAACAAACAAAAACATGCCATCAGTGAATAGATTCATTCTTATTTTTCACTGTGATCCTACAGAGTGTCATTTAAACAGCAGCGCCTTTAATTTTGTAGTTTATTTTATACGATACACTCAAAAGCACACTAGTTCGGGGCACACTGGAAAAAGTCTATCAGTGATACAAAAATTGTACTGCCTATTCTTTTTTTTTTTTCTGAATTCCCCCTCCTGACTTCACAGAACTGGCAGGAAAACATCATCATTTCCACACAAAAGCCATGTAATATGAGAGCTTTCAAAGAAAACACAGAGAAGCATTCAGAACAAAACAATGAATCCTATTCAAAAAAGGAAAAAGAGATTATATTTGTTTTATTCTATTCTTGTTTTTCTTGTGTATTATTCCCCCGCGATCTCATCTGGAGCACGCCTACACTAATAGACAGAATCTCTCGCCACCACAACAGATGGCCATGACAGAACTCGTAAGGTCCAAAACAGAAAGAAGCAAAACCAGTCGGCCATTC
The DNA here is from genome assembly GCA_024760905.1 of Plotosus lineatus. Classification (NCBI taxonomy): domain Eukaryota; kingdom Metazoa; phylum Chordata; class Actinopteri; order Siluriformes; family Plotosidae; genus Plotosus; species Plotosus lineatus. Next base: position 31,108,442 of record CM045742.1, read on the forward strand.
GAACAGCCCACGGATGTACTGCTGTGTCATTACTCATCAAATTTCTCCTAAATTAGGCACACTTTCTCCAAACTCTTGCATGAGATACTTTCTGTCTGACTCATAGTCACACAGTGAGAGAGAGAAACCAAAAACACCGAAAAACTTTGAAACTTGAGTCAAAAATCCATTTGAGCTCTCCCATTGGGTGCTAAAATTTATTTTATCTGCTCAGGGTTGAGTCATAGAACCTGTGTGAATTTGTATTTGCCAAAAAAAAAAAAAAAAACCAGGCGTAAATATGCACTTAAAGGTTGTTTCAAATCTTGAAATCATGTCTTTACTTCCGAAAGCGTGCAAATATAAATACTACCAAAAATATATAACTAAAACATAGAAGAGTCCTGATGCAGTTGTCTGCTCAGCACCCAGATATTCCAAATGAAATATCAGCTGATAAATTATCGAAAAGCCACTTTTCTTACCTCAATGTCATTCGTTGGTGAGTGAAAAGGCATGTTATTGACCTGCAAAAATGGAATATAATAAAAGCTGATGAAATAGTCTGCAAAATGGTCAGCAAATCACAAGGAAAGAGACCAAAAAATGTTAAATAAGCAACTAACCTTTTCACTGTTAATAAGTGGCTTGATGAGTTGCATCGCTTGTTTGAGCAGCTGTTCTTCATAGTTCACAACCTGTGAAGCCATAATTTGTGCCCAGCATGATGCTACAACCAAAACGCACAGAACACAAGAGAAAGTCGACTTCATGTTTAGCTATACTATTGACTTGCAAAGATCCGAGCTCGAATAGGCTAAAGATGCGTTTAAACAGATGTATTCATACTTGCTACAGGTGTACACCTACCTATATATAGGATCCTTTGGGACGAAGGAAAAATCACATCTTGGTTTATACTGGAAAAATTCGGGCATAAACAGTGACTAATGAATTTTCTTTTCCATTGACTCTCTTACGGCTGTCAAGAGAGAATCGTTTGTGCGGGGGCTGTACGGATGCGAGAGGTTTTTTTTTTGTGTGTATGTGTGTACTTGCTTGTATGTGTGTGTGTATGTGAACCTGACCTAGACTTTCTGCACACTTGGCAGGAAACTACGAAGTGCTCTCGGTTCCTCTTCTCATTCTGAATCAGCAGGAGGACCGTGTGTGTTTGTGAGCATACGTATAGGAGATATAGGTGCGACTGAGTGGATGTCAACGTAAAAAGGTGCTTTTTCGTTGTCTTCCCACGCACACCCTATGTTGATTTAAGTCAACAACAGGAAGTCCGTTTATTGCTCTATTTTGTGTGTGAGATAAAAATAGTGTATTTGTGATGTTCCTCTGAAAGAGAAATAAATATTTAAATCACTCCAAGAAAATGAATGTGAAAACATCATATGTTCATGCAAACATGCGAATAATCTTTGTTTTTTGTTTTTTTTAGTTCTGCTTGAAGACTTTCATTCATTCACCCTGTAGGGAGCTGTCCGGATGCAACAGACAGTGTGTGTGTGTGTGTGTGTGTGTGTGTGTGTGTGTGTGTGTGCATGAGGCGCATAGGAATTTCAGCTTGT
>CM045742.1:31115000-31120000 GCA_024760905.1 Plotosus lineatus
GGACGTCACATGCACGAATGAGCAGCTGTAAGTAAAATACTATGTATCTATTACATGAGCTAAATATGCTTCTTAAACACATTCTACAGACAGTCTTACTCATTAATACAGTATTAATGTAGTAAAATATAGTAATGATTAAGAAAAACTTTTCAATTTTTACTCTTATTTTTATTGATGATAAAATATAAACATTATACAGCATACGCATAAAACACCTTTCAGTGCATTCTCTTTATAAACATACATAGCACTGTAGTTTTCAAAAATGCCCACTAGAGGAACGTACTGTATTGCATTAGGCATGACACGACTGAATTCAGGTATTAACTGCCTTAAGTCCGAGCAGCTCGGCCACACCCCCATCCGGAACCGGACTACAAAACAGAGTTTGAGAGTGATAGAGTGAGAGGCGTTACAAACCAAAGAAGCGGTGGTGTTGATGCGAGTTAATCCTCTGGCGCAGAGCTGAGCGTGCTTTTGTTTATTGGGAGTAAATGAGAATAGTGAATTTAGGTGTGTGCTCCTGAGCAGCTCAGCTACGCCCACCAGGAAGTAAACAGTTAGTGAGAGGCACAGCGCCAAAATCAAAGTCCCCCAAAACAGACCACAAACAAAAAGGTCATAAAAGAACAAGAAACGTAATAAATTGGATAATCAAAACACAATGAGAAACATGCTACACCACAGTAAATAAAACATAACACACAAACATTTTATACATTACCTTAGGTCATGTACTGGAATAATAATTTAAAAAAGCCTTTAATAGTGGAGTGTTTTACAACAGTTCCTCTTCAGCAATGATGTGACTTCAGAGGAAACTGTCGTTTCTTCCGGAGAAAGTCTTATTTCTTCAGAAGAGACATCCAACTTCATTACCTTTTTCTGGTGCTGAAGCAGGCGTTTGAGTGACATCATAGAACTTAACTGGTAATTAAAACACACTAAAAAAGGCTCATTGCTAACTTATGCGAATGAGGAAAAGGGGGCGTTACATCACCTCAACCAATCAGCAAGAAGGAGGACAGCCATTGGCTAAATTTGAATCACATGTGGCAGGCCATGAATACTCAAACGTGCAAAACAGCGAATAGTCAAGGGCCAACTGTATAACTATTATGAAAAAAAAAATATCAACACAGTGTCTCTTTCAGTTTGGTTTACATACATTCACCATAACATGTATTATTGTTATTAGTATTAGTAGTAGTAGTAGTAGTAGGAGGAATAATAATAATAATGATGATGATAACAATGGAAACTAAATCAACTGTCTGTCTGTCTTCCTTTCGGCTTTTTCCCTTTTACTCGGGAGTCACCACAGCAAATCATCTGATTCGCACGTTTGATTTGGCAGAGGGTTTTTTTTACGTCAGATGCCCTTCCTGTCACAACCCTTTTTAGCAAGAGACAGAAACACACTGACGACTTTGCAGCCTACTCTTTACGAAAGTCAGCAATGGTTCTTTTACATGCCTCTCACCATAGACAGTGAGAGACATGGCCCACCTTTGATAGCCCAGTTAGCCGCACTGGGGGGACAGTGACAACCTTGTGGAGAGTGGGACTCAAACCCCGAACCTTTGGATCAGCGATCCGGCGCCCTGTACCACTAGACCACCACTGCCCCGGAAAATAAATCAACTAATCAAACTAATAAAGATCCATAAAAACTGTCATGTGTGACTTGCAATTTTCTTCATGCTGAAAATAATTAAGGCAATTTGATCTGACATATTTATACTGAGCAGTACAGAGACATAGTCGTCATCACATCCACCTCAGACCAAAAAGGTTGGGTTCGAGACCCAGAGGAGGTGTTTCTGTGTGGAATTTGCATGTTCTTCATGTGTTTTCAAGGGTTTCCTTCAGGTACTCTGATTCTCATTTCCAGTCAAAAGATATGGATATTAGGCTTATTGTTTGATCCAAATTGACCATAGGTGGAAGATTGTGCGTGAATGGTTTGTGTATGTGCATGCACACACGCATACACGCACACATACACATTTATATATATACCGAGAGTCCTCAGTCCTTGAGTTACAAACGAGTTCCGTCCCAAAGACACGTCATAACCCAGAATTCCAAGTAAGTGGGATTTTTACCCCTAAATTCTCCCTAAATCTCTAAATAACTATCCAAATACATGCATTATACTTCACTTCATATTCATAGAAAAACAGTACAAACAATTAAAATAGGCATTTCAATTTAAATAAAAAAATATATAATGTAATACATTACTGTGACATGCCTCGAGACAAAATGGACAATGCTGATGACCGCGTAACACTGCGTAGCTGTGTATTCATACATACTCCGCATCAAAAACTAGTATGTGTCATAGGAGCTTACGAACAGAGTACCGTATTTATTGGCGTCGTAAAGTCGAAATGTCGTAAGTCGGGAACCACGCAAGTTGAGGATCGCCTATATGTGTGTGTGTGTGTGTGTGTGTATATATATATATATATATGAAATCTAGGTTACGAAAAACATTTTCCTAAATTTTCGTCCTCTGTATATGAAACAACTTCTTACGAAAGCGCCAAACGCGCCATTCAAACATTCAGACAATGCGTGAGTTGCTCTCTCATTGGCTGTTTTCCAACATCCCGCCTCATTGGCCTCTCATTGGCCAGGAGGGAGCTGAATCTCCATAGTACTGTACCTATAAAGCTTGTTTGTCACACACGTAAAGGAGGCTGTACTGTTGGTTCGTGAGTTTTGAGAGTGCTCATTGCAGCTTATTTTTCGTTTTTTTAAGTTATTTATTCAGTAAATGTTTAATAAATGTGGCGCGCTCCGCCAAATGTGGGCAAAACTCGGCTCATCCTGCCCTCCGATCCCTCAAGCAAACAGGTGAATGTTGAGTACTAAACAAGTGTTCAAAGCCTGCTTGACAGATCGTAGGTCCGGACAAGCCGCACCCCGTCTCAAAACCTCCGGCGTTGGCTGCGGCGGAGCCCACCATGGAGCACGCCGAGTGTGGGCGTCGTCGCTACCGACACCGGAGCCCCCAAGACGGGGTGCGGCTCATCCGGACCTCCGATCCTTCAAGCAAACGAGTGAATGTTGAGTACTTAACAAGTGTTCAAAGTGCAGTCATATATATATATATATATATATATATATATATATATATATATATATATATAGTAGTAGGCCTCCGTCAGTCCCGAAGGACTATGGCTGCGCTCTGGCTGGTACCCCAGCTGGTGATACCCCCCAGTGCGCAAAGCCTGGGTAGGGAGTAATGAAGGACAGGCTGTTACCCAAGCAGCAAGTCCCCCCCTGTCTCGGCGCCACCAGAAGGATCCAATGCAAGGGCAAATGCCGATACGACTGGGTTCCAGTGCCGCTGCAGGAGAGAATCTATATATATATATATATATATATATATATATATATATATATATGTCAAGAAAAAATATATATGTCAAGAAAGAGCACGACAGATGCAGTGTTTGCCTTGAGGATGTTAATGGAGAAGTACAGAGAAGGTCAGAGGGAGCTGCATTGTGCCTTTGTGGATCTGGAGAAAGCATATGACAGGGTGCCGAGAGAAGAACTGTGGTATTGCATGAGGAAGTCTGGAATGGCAGAGAAGTATGTTAGAGTGGTGCAGGACATGTATGAGAGATGTAAAACAGTGGTGAGGTGTGCTGTCGGTGTGACAGAAGAGTTGAAGGTGGAGGTGGGACTGCATCAAGGGTCAGCTCTCAGCCCCTTCTTGTTTGCTATGGTGATGGACAGGCTGACAGACGAGGTTAGACAAGATTCCCCATGGACTATGATGTTTGCAGATGACATTGTGATCTGTAGTGAGAGCAGAGAACAAGTGCAGGAAAATCTAGAGAGGTGGAGGTATGCCCTGGAAAGGAGGGGAATGAAGATTAGCCTCAGTAAGACAGAATACATGTGCATGAATGACAAGGACCGAAGAGGAAGGGTGAGATTACAGGGAGCAGAGATAAGAAAGGTGGAGGATTTTAAGTACTTAGGCTCAACAATCCAGAGCAATGGAGAGTGGAAAAGAGGTCAAGAAGCGTGTGTAGGCAGGTTGGAATGGTTGGAGAAAAGTGTCCGGTGTGATGTGTGATAGGAGGGTATCGGCAAGAATGAAAGGAAACGTGTACAAGACGGTGTTGAGGCCAGCGATGTTGTATGGGTTAGAAACAGTGGTCCTGGGGAAAAGACAGGAGGCAGAGCTGGAGGTAGCAGAGATGAAAATGTTGAGGTTCTCTTTGGGAGTAACGAGGATGGATAGGATTAGGAATGAGCACATCAGAGCGACAGCACATGTAAGACGTTTTGGAGGCAAAGTCAGAGAGGCTAGATTGAGATGGTTTGGACATGTACAGAGGAGGGATAGTGAGCATATTGGTAATAGGATGCTGAGGCTGGAACTACCAGGCAAAAGGCCTAGAGGAAGACCAAAGAGACGATTCATGGATGTGGTGAAGGAAGACATGAAGGGCGTTGGTGTAAGAGAAGAAGATGCAAAGGATAGGGTGAGATGGAGGCAGATGATTCGCTGTGGCGACCCCTGAAGGGAAAAGCTGAAAGGAAAAGAAGAAAAGAAGAAGAAGATATATATATATATATGATATATATATATATATATATATATATATATATATATATATATGTATATAAAAAGAAACTGGGTCCAAACATTTGATGGATAATGTATATACATGCCCTGCCCTGTCACCGGATTGTCACTGGTGTCCCCTCAGTGCAGCTAACTGGGTTATCAAAGGCCAGTCATGCATCTCACTGTTTGTGATGAGAGGCTGTAAAAGGACCATTGCTGACTTTTGTCAAGAGTAGCTGCATAGCCTTCAGCGTGCTTCTGTCCTGTAATGGCCTGGCGATCTCTCCAAGGTGTACCTTGCCCTCGCCCAGAGTCAGCTGAGATGGGCGCCAGCCTCCCCACAACCCTCATTAGGATTTATTTTATTCAGAAAATGAAGGAAGATACACACACA
>CM045742.1:31125000-31250000 GCA_024760905.1 Plotosus lineatus
TGTGTGTGTGTGTGTGCGCGTGTGTGTGTGTGTTTCTCATTTTAGATTGAAACCCATAAAATAGTTCTTAGTATTTCATCATTGCCAGCCATCAGATAACTGAATTATCACTGCATGATTAGCAGGCTCAGCATACTGACAATACTGTCAAATTTTTATTATATATATATATATATATATATTTTATATATTTTATATATATATATATATATATATATATATATATATATATATATATATATATATATTATTAATATATATTTTATCATTTGCTTGTGTTTGTTAAAAATACAATATTTTATTAAGGTTTAAAAGGTCTGGACAACTTTCTACAAAAAAAGTATTTAAAGTATCACAACTACTTAAACTATTAACAATGCACGCTTTCACATCTATAAATAAAACAGGATGTTGTCTATAATAAAAGTAATGGAAAAATGAAAATGTAATATTTGAAAGTGGAACGGTCTTCAGCCCCTGATCATTTATTTTGTTTATTTATTAGTTACCCAACTCATTGTGCAATCTGATCCAAACATCCCAGTGTGTGGTTAAGGGATTTTAAATTTAAAATGATTTTGTGTCGGGATGATCTTACTGTTGCTTATGTGTAATCTTCATGTCCATATATAAAAATTTGACATACACATTTACATATAACATGCACACATTAAATGATAGCTTCATCAAATTACATAATTTCATCAACAAACATTGAATTTCAATAAAATAGATTTTTTTTTCTATGGAACTTTGTCAGTAAACTACAACAAATGAATAATAACATCCTCGTCTAAGTTCCTTATAGAATCTTTAGCTCGAGATGTTTGAGGAGCATCGCTGCCACGTAACATATCCACTGTCTACTTCCTTTCCTTTCCTGCCACACACAGTATTTCTATGTTCGCCATCATATTAACCCTTTAATCTCCCAAGACATGCAGACTACACGGTGATTTTATAACTTCACAGTATTTTTTTGAAATAAGTTTTAGGATCAACATGTAAATAATAAGCAATAGAGTTTAGGGTTTAAATACACTTCAAGCATTTCATTAAAATTAACTCAACCAGACCAATCAGACTAATTTGAGTAATCTAACTCAACACAGCACAATATACAGCCACATATATGACTTCGTTGAAATAGTGTGTGATCACTGATTACAAATATGTGTCATAGTTCTCTAAAATCGTAAATCTTAGGAGTACATACCATTTGAAGTGCTCAGTAGTTGTGAGTGGGTTTGTTCACACTGAGGGGTCTTGTACACTGATGGTTATTAATGCTAATTCTGTATATGAAGTGAAATGGTGACACATTTTTAACCTTTAAGGGTTAAGTAACAGGCGTTTGCCTTAAGCATTTAGGCTGCAGTTGTTGTGGAAACAGAGATTTAGAGGAAATTGAAGGGCAGTTCTTGTCCAGATTGTTGCATGTGGGAGTTGTATTTGCATCTTCAAAGCTAATTTTTCTCTCAGAACTGGGGGGAAGGGGGGGTGTTGGGTGTTGGGTGTTGGGTGTTGTGTGTTGGGTTGCTTTAGTGCAGCAAGGAGTTAAAGTTTAAAGTTTATTGTGAAACTTCCACTTGGTGAAAGTATTTTCTATATGGAAGTATTTACCCAGTAGCTGGGTGAAGTCAACAGACAGATTGTAGGACAAGGACTATTTTTTTTTAATGTAGAGGATAAGTCTATTGGTTTAAACACACAGCTGGATTATAAATTTATTTTATTTGTTTTCTTGAATAAATTAACCAGTGTTGGAAAACATTTTTATCCTGATTTTTTTCAGTGAAGCAAAGTTGGCCCAGACAAAAAGAAAAAGCATATAAACAATGCCATTATGTTCACTTTTACATTTTCAGAAACATGCTCTTGTTAATATATCCAGCACAGCTCAGTGATTGGTCCATTTTTATAGTAATAATAATAATGTAGATTAAGTGATTGATCACAAGGCCGTATCTGAGATGATAAACGTTTTTGACATGCTGACGTAAATTTCATCATTCCACTGTTTCCTACTTTCCGTTTTAATTTTTTTTAGTGACTGAAACCCATAAACAACACTTTCACCCCACACTCCGCCAGTCCTCCAACGCATTTTCATTTCGCGAAGGGATCGGAAAATAATCACCATGACAAAAATTCCTGTTTTTAGTTTTTGTATTTGGTGCATACAGTAGTTCAATTATTCTTTACGATCCACCAGCAAACTCAACCCATCGTGATTACTGGCTTCATCCTTAAAACACTTAAAGTTCAAAATCACTTTTACTGACATATTAGTCATCTCTCTTGAGTCATTTCATTTTAATACACAGATCATTTTTGTTGAAGACACTGAGTCATCTCGTTTTCACTGCTGATGGTCTGCCACATGATGCGCTTCACTTCTGTACCCTGACTCATCTACAAAGTCATATCTGCAGGACTCATTTATACACTTCATATGTAAAGTTCTGTAAAGTTCTAACCATTTTCAAAAGCATGTTTTGTGTGTTGCAAGAAGGAATTAAAAATCAAAACTGACTGAAGAGCACAGGTTGCTGCCGGAATTGATTAAAAAAAAAATTGTTTTCTAAATTCTAACAAAAATGTCTTGGAAGCATACGTATTTTCATATGCGGTCAATGTCCCAGTCCAGAGTACCACTAATTATTATTATTATTATTATTATTATTATTTTCTTTTCGCCTTTTCCCCTTTTACTCGGGAGTCGCCACAGCGAATCATCTGATTCGCACATTTGATTTGGCAGAGGTTTTTACGTCGGAAGCCCTTCCTGTCACAACAGAAACACGCTGACGGCTTTGCAGTCTACTCTTTACAAAAGTCAGCAATGGTTCTTTTATATGCCTCACACCATAGACAGTGAGAGACATGGCCCGCCTTTGATAACCCAGTTAGCTGCACTGGGGGGGGACAGTGACAACCTTTGTGGGGACTCGAATCCCCAACCTTAGGATCAGCGATCCTGTGCCCTATACCACTAGACCACCACGGCCCCAAAGAAGAGAAGATTATTATTATTATTATTATTATTATTATTATTATTATCTAAGCCACCGCATGGTAGGGGAGGTTATGTATTCACTAGTGTCTGTTTATTTGAATGTTTGAAGGATTATACAAAAAGTACTGCTCTGATTTTCATCAAACTTGGTATAAGGTTGGTCTGGAAAGAACCCATTGAATTTTGGAGGTTATCTCTGCATGGGATCCTATTGAGAAATAAAAAAATCCAGAATAAAAATTCCTAATTTTAACAAAATGTTCATCTGACACCCACTGGCTGGAAATTTTCTTGTTTCGTCAATGTTTTTTCTTCTTCAGGAGAAAGTTTTCTGAAAGTACAATAAGTTATGGGTACAGTATATGACTGCTGTTTCTATACTGAAAATAAATGCAAGCATTTTCTGAGCACCACTTTTAAGCAGTGCCTGAATATTTTTATTAATAATCCATTTGTACTTTTATCCATGCATTTTCAGAACCGCTTAATCCAAATTAGGTTCGTGGGGAGACTGGCGCCCCTCTCTGCCGACTTTGGGCGAGGGCAGAGTACACCTTAGACAGCTCACCAAGCCATGCTGACTGCTATGCAGCCTACTCTTGATGAAAGTCAGCAATGGTTCTTTTACACCTCACACCATAGACGGTGACATTGCTGGCTTTTGATAACCCAGTTAGCTACACTGGAGGGACAGTGACAACCGGTTGAGAGTGTGGACTCGTACCCCCAACCTTAGCATCAGTGATCCTGTGCCGTACCACCAGGCCACTGCTGCCCACTTTGCACTTTACGTATGCTCATTAGTTTAATTATTGATAAACATATGGAGACATTTTGGCCATTGTTCATTTGAATCCATGAAGAAAATTCAGGTTGCAGGCAATTTGTTATCAGTATTATTGCTATTATGTCATTGTGTAAATTCTTGAATCTGATTTATCCAGAATGTGTTTTTAAAGGTTTATTTTAAGATTCTAATTCTAGTCATCATCTCCACCAGGGGTGCTCAATCCTGCTCCTGGAGATCTACCTTCCAGAAGGCATTTGCTCCAACCCTAATCATGCCCACCTAACCATCCAATCATCTAATCGAGGGACTTTGAAATGTCTTAAGACCTGACTGGATCTTACATGTCACATGGGCCACATTAGGGTTGGAGATAAAGTCATCTGGAAGGTTGATCTCCAGGAGCAGGATTGAGCACCCCTGATCTACACATTGCCAAAAAATGCAACTCTCAGAAATTACATAATTTTCAATATTTTGTCTCGAAGTGGTCAATTAAATTTCACACGTGATTTGAATAATAATAATCAACAGAGATTTCCTTTCAGCTTTTTCCCTTTATGAGTCACAACAGCAAATGATTCACACGTTTGATTTGGCATAGGTTTTTACGTTGGATGCCCTTCCTGACACAACCCTTTAGCAAGGGACAGAAAAACGCTGACGGCTTTGCAGCCTAACAATAATAATAAACAATAACTGAGAATCTTTTTGCAAAAAAATTGCAACTTTAAACAAAACTGAAGCAGCCTTAACCCCTTATTTCCAAAGTCACAATAATATGTCCATCCCAAAAAACAAAGCAGAGTATGGACGCGAGTTAATACAGGCCGTAATTTGTCTGCACAGATCTGAGAAGCCTCCATATGTTATCCTGTGGGATGCTTCTCCACTCCTCCTGCAATGCCACAATCAGTTCCTGAATGTTCTGTGGTGCTGGGACTTGGCTTGATGCTCTGCCTCCAAGCTGATTCCACAAATGTTCGATAGATGACAAACCAGGCGAATACACAGGTCGGAGGACAGTAAATGCCTAAAAATGAGTCATTCCGGTGTTTAGGGTCACGAGTTCCATATTCAGATAGCATGAGGTCAAAAATCTTATAAAACTGTGTTCATTTTTATTGGCAGTTTTCTATCATCTGAAGGGTTGAGAACCCCAGTGATTTTACCCCCCCCTCCCTCCAAAAAAAAAAAAAACTGAAAAATGAGATCAAGTCATATTTTGATAGATTAGGTCTATGATGGTCTCATCATCCTCATTATAACCTTGAATCATATTGTGAGCAGTCGCCCAGATTTTTTTATATTGCAAAAAGTTTCATGTCATTTTCTTCAAGAATAGCTTTCTATTGGTAAGACCACTCCAGCACTCATCACCATGCTTATTGTGGACGAACCACAATCTCAGGCTAATAGTTATAAAACTAATAGTTCCATAATGTCAAACCTGTAAGCAGATTGTTTGACATTTACAGAAGTCGTGGGTGATGGCGCTTTGTACAAGTGATTTTTTTTTTTTTGGGTCTTATTTCCCAGAAACAAAACAGACAGGGCAGTGAGAGAAGCCGTGTGAATGTAACCATAAACAGTTGAAAAAGAAAACGACTCGTTTATATCATGAATATATCATATGGCTGATTTCTTTATTCCAGCCAACATGTGAAATGCACCACCCTTCCTCTGTAAAATCAAACGATATCAGTAAAGTCCAATTTCAGCCATCCTGAGGTTAGTTACTGTTATATTACATCAGCTACAAGAGGTTTAATTTTTTGTTTGCCTCCCTCTGACACATTTTGAGATTTAAGAGTCCTAAAGTTCCTTTTAGATATAATTATTTGGGCAAATATGTGAACTTGAACATAGTAGCTGTGGTTGGAGTAGTAGTAGTAATATACAAGCAATTTAGAGCATAAAAACATTTATTCAGTATTGTACAAAATGTTTATTGATTTAATTATTTTACAAGTCTTATAATAAAGGAAAGTAGTTCAAACTATAAAATTTCCCAAAAAAAGGTGTAAAAAGGATTCTGAAAAAGAAAAAAAAAAAAAGATCTGAAAATGATAGAGTTTAAAAAAAAAACAAAAAAAAACCCCACCATAAAGTAGAAATAGCGATGCAGAAAGGAGAAGATTTAGTACAGGTTAGTCTTTTTCATTATCCGTAAGAACTCCTGTTCATTGATTTCTCCATCCCCGTCTCGGTCTGCCTCGTCTATCATTTCCTGCCAGAGAAATAGCTAGGGTTACCAGGTGGAACAAAAGCAGAGACAATCAAAACAAAAACATTTCCCTGATGCCATCAGCTGTTTGTTCCTCATAAGGAATATTTTGTGATAAAAATACACAGATCGATCACAATCTAGACAGAATTGAGTCAGCATGTTGTAATAGAGACTTTATGAGATCACGGTGACGACAGGAACATGACTATATGGGAGGTGTTTTTATGCGCAGGTGTGGAAAATAACGTGTTATAAATTATTTTCGTCATATGGTCATACTCACCTGTAATTCCTCATCGGTGAGGTTTTCACCAAGTTCCTTTGCAACTCGTTTGAGATTTTTGAAGGATATTTTGCCTGTTCCATCATCATCAAACAGTCTGAAAGCTTTCAGGATTTCTTCCTTTGAATCTTTATCACTCTGTATTAAAAAAAATAAATAAAAAATCATAAAATGTACCAAAGAAATGTGCAGAAACAAAAAAATATTTTTTTAATTTGTTTTCTAATCCCGGAGTAGGTAAATAATATCATCATAATACTTTTTCAATAGACATTTCTTATATACACAACATGCAAAAAATAAGACCGTAGCAGGAGTGCTGTTGAAGAAAAACATAGCTCCCTGTTAGTATGCGCCCTTGTGGGATCCCGTGCCAAGATTTTTGTGCCTCCTGCACACATTAAACCTTTCTGCAAAAAAATTGTGTGTCAACTCAACACCAATCAAAATAAAGAATTGAGTATAGTCTGGATGTGGGTTAATACTTCAGCCAATCAATAATATCTGCTTTTAATCACACCTGCATTGTAATCAGTTATCATAATTCATGGAATGGGGCAGTGGTGGTCTAGTGATACAGGGCACTGGATCACTGATCCAAAGGTTGGGGGTTCGAGTCCCACTCTCCACAAGGTTGCCACTGTCCTCCCCCGTGCAGCTAACTGGGTTATCAAAGGCGGGCCATGTCTCTCACTGTCTATGGTGAGAGGCATGTAAAAGAACCATTGCTGACTTTCGACAAGAGTAGCTGCAAAGCCATTAGCGTGTTTCCGACCTGCGATTTCCTGGCGAGCTGTCCAGAGTGTACTCTGCCCTCGCCCGGAGTTGGCTGGGATGGGCGCCAGCCTCCCCACGACCCTAATTAGAATTAAGCGGTTACAGAAAATGATGATAATTCCTGGATCCTTTAATTGAGTTAAGAATGCCTGCACATCATTCAATCATTCATTTTATAAACTGCTTAATCCTAATTAGGGTCACGGGGAGGTCGATGCCCATCTCAGCCAACTCTAGCTGGGGTACACCCTGGACAGCTCGATAGGCTACCACATGGCCAACACTCACACAACCATCACACTCATACATAGGGGTGATTTTGAATAGCCAATTAGCATACTGTGTATGTTTTTGGACTGTGGGAGGAAACTCAAGTAACTGGAGGAAATCCGCGCAATCACGGGGAGAACATGCAAACTCCACACAGAAACGCCCAAGCTGCCTGCACTCAACAAACCATGTTTAGGTACATAAACAAACCCACATATACCACTACCACTGAAATCAACACTGCTGAAACTGACACAGTTGGTGAACTTGAAGTTGTAAGTAATGTGTTTCACTGCAACTGAAATCTTAATCTTAAAATTTCGGTTTGGTGTGAAGGACATAAAGCTGACAACCAAGATAAGCTGTGACCAAGCATTATCATGGGTCTAACTATGGCTTTGGGGGAAAGAGAGTAAAAGTAAAGAATATTTGCTGCTTTGACTTGCTGCAATATTAGCTAAGGTGGTTAGGCGCACAGATGAACAAGTATTTCTAACCCACAGACTCAAGTTCCAAATCCACCTCACTTATTTCACAAATCCACATCACTTACCACAGCAAACATCTGATTCGCACATTTGATTTGGCATAGGCTTCTACGTCAGATACCCTTCCTGTCACAACCCTTTAGCAAGGGACAGAAACACACTGACGGCTTTGCAGCTACTCTTTACGAAAGTCAGCAATGGTTCTTTTACATGCCTCTCACCATAGACAGTGAGACACATGGCCGGCCTTTGATAACCCAGTTAGCTGCACTGGGGGTGACAGTGGCAACCTTGTGGAGACTTGAACCCCCACCTTAGGATCAGCGATACTGCGCCCTAACCACTAGACCACCACTGCCCTACGTCTAACAGTCTATATATTAATTTTATTTGTTTTGTTTTTATAATTTATCTTGGTGCAAAACATAAATTTTCTTGAAAAAAAAAAATCATTCCATTACATATGACACATAGGTTTAACACGAACGCCCTGTTCATTTTCTTATGATGTATAATTCCAAGCTAAAATACTTTGGGCATATCAAAAGGCATGACGGACTCGAGCGAACAATCATGGTTGGACATCTATCAAACGCCTCAAGAGATGGAAGCAATTCTCCATGAATACTGTTTAAAGTGGACGTGTTCATCTCAACTGGGGATGTTGTTGGGAGGTGGAAGGAATACTCTGAGGACCGCCTCAAGCCCATCGACACGCCCTCCGTGAAAGCAGAAGATCCAGGGGGTTCGAGTGGAAAGTGTCCAAGACAGTCAAAAAGTTCTTCGGTGGTCGAACTCCGAGGGTGGAAGAGATCCATCCTGAATATCTCATTGCTCTGAATGTTGTAGGACTGACTTGACACGTCTCTGCAACATCATGTAGTCATCGAGGGCTGTACCTCTGGATTGACAAATCAGGGTGGCTAATTTCCGCCCTTTTAAAAAAAGGGGACAGTAGGGTTTGTTCCGACTATCGTGGAATCACTCTCCTCAACCTAGCTGGGGAAATCTGTGCAGGAGTACTGGAGAGGAAGAGCTGATCGAAAGTCGAACATCAGATTCAGGAGGAATAATGTGGCTTTTGTCCTGGCCGCAGCACATTTGGCCAACTCTATGCGCTCTACAGGATCCTGGAGGGGGCATGGGAGTTTTCCCAATCTGTCCACATGTGGTTTGTGGATTTAGAGAAGGTTTTCGATTGTGTCCCATCTTGTGGTGTGTGCTCCGGGGGGTACCAGTGTACCAGACTCATGCTATGAGCCATCAGGTTTCTATACCACTGGACCAAGAACTTGGTCAGCATTGGTAACAACAGGTCGAATCCTTTTATACTGAGGGATGGAGTCCACCAAGGCTTTCCTTTATCACTCGTTTTGTTCATAATCTTTATGGACAGAATTTCTATTCGCAGCCGAGGCATTGAGGGGTTCTGGTTTGGTGTCCATAGAATCTCATCTCTGCCTTTTGAAGACGTTTTCCTGTTAGCATCATCAAGCCAGGACTTCAAGCTCTCCCTGGGGTGATTTGCAGCCGAGTGTGAAGCAGCCGGAATGAGAAACAGCACCTTCAAGTCCAAGGCCATGGTTCTCTGCCGGAAAATGGTGTAACGCACCCTTCCTGTCGAGAATGAGGTCCTGCCCCAAATGAAGTGCTTTAGGTATTTTGGGGTCTTGATCTGCAGCTCAATGCAGCCTCTGCAGGAAAGTGTGCTTGTACCAGTCGGTTGTGGTATACAAGGAGCTGAGCCGAAAGGCAAAGCTCGCAATTTGCTAGTTGATCTACGTTCCAAACCTCATGTATGATAATGAGCTTGGGGTAATGACAAAAAGAACAAGATTGCAGATACAGGTGGTTGAAATGAGCTTTCTTCGCAGGGTGGCTACCTCGCAGGGCAGGCTGAGCAATCCCGGAGGAGCCTGGAATAGAACTACTGCTACTTTGTATTGGGACGAGCCAGTTGAGATGGCTCAGGTATCTGATTACAATGCTTCCTGAACGCCTACCTGGTGTGGTATTTGGGGCATGTCCAACATCTTATAAAATGTTTAAATGGTTTAATAAATAATTTTCTTTTAAACACATATTTCATACAAAATTGGTGTACTTTTATCATTTCTAAATGGTTTATGGGGTAGTCTTGGGAACCTTGGAACGAATAACGCGTTTTACATGTAAAAATGCACCTCTACTTACGAAAACTCCAGGTTCCGAAAAAAGGCTCTGGAACGGATTAATTTTGTCAGTAGAGGGCCGACTGTACTTGCTATGCTTACCATGCAAAGATGATGCAGTAATATTCTGAAATCCTGGATAAAGTGGTTCTCACTGATGCACAACGTCCCCCGTGAATTAATTCTCCAACCACAATCAACCTGTATAAACTCATCTAAAATAACCACTGTTCTCGCCACTGCTTCTCAGAATGTTTTATTACTGAATCTCTCACACATCAAACATGTCTTAATACAACTGTGCAGCACATATTGTTCAGTAGACTATAATTATTTTTTCGTTTAATGTCATACATAGAATCCAATGTCTTCTTTTGAATCGGTCCATTCACATACATCCAGCTGTTTTATTTTCCCTGAGGGGAGGCTCACCTTCCTACACTTTGAAACCCCCTGGTCTAAAATAACAAAAACAGCACTAAGGTCATGTAACAGCAAAACCGAAACTTTGTCAGAAGCCGTATTTAGTTATACTGCATGTTCTTTACAAGGGCGTTCTCACTGGGTGGGATCGGAAACCTCCATAAAGTGAACTTTATCAAAATACCCATTTACATGAAGTAATTTGTTAGATACTATAGGAGCCCAATTTGTAATTTGAGTTTGACTTAAAGGAAATGTGGTCATTTTGAAAGAAAAGAATTTTCTCTTGTATTTCTGACAAATGTTACCATTTTCTGTGTCATCATGGACAAAAAGTCATTGAAGTCGATGGTGCCAGAACCTTCTTTATCAATGTCAGCAATCATTTTCTTGATTTCCTCCTTCTTCGGCTCAAAACCAAGAGCACGCATAGCAACCTGAATGAAGTGAAGAAATACAATGCACTAATTACTAGCAGTGAAAAGAAACAAAATAAGATACATAAAATAAAAGATCTTTCTCAACTGTTGCATGAACAATGAAATTCTGTGCATTTTGGATGCATGGTGTGGGTACAAAAATGAAACATAATTTTTCTGAAATGTTTCAAAATCCATAAAACTTGCAAACTACTAGCACTGGAGAAAAAGTAACAAGGATTCAAAGAGTAAAAATTGTTAATTTATACTACACAAGAATGGCTTGAGGTGGCTGTCACAGAACGAAATATTCTTTTCTCCAACATTCACTGAGTCTGAGGTGCATAATTATGCTAGCATATATACACGACACTGGAACTTGCGCAAAAAAAAAAAAAAAAAAAGTGCTGACTCCGTGATAGGCTAGCAGCAAACCCAAGCCAGCCACAAAAAGCAGCAACACTGGAAAGGAAATTGTTGGAGGTTAACAATGTATTATTGTTGTTTTTAAGAACTGGGTCGCCCCCCCCCCCATCCCCCCATCCCCCTCGACCCTGTCCCCCCAATCAACACAAACTTTACGGCCAGCTACAACAAGCTTGCAATTATCATTGTCTTTTCTTTCCAGTGGAATGGGGAAAAGCCATTAAGTGAGATATGTCATTGGTAAATGGTACAAAAGCTGTCAAAACTAATTCTTTTTGTTTAGTATTCTGCTGTAGTAAGCATCTCCGACAGTGAACAGCAATGACCAAGATGGCAGCACAATGTTTCACCACCTAACAGTTGCCAGGAGTATAGCCTATATATTTCTAGATCTATTTTCAACTTTTCCCCCTACTCCCAAAAAAACTAGCAAGAAAATGGATGCTTTTGTTGAAGTTAGGAGAAAAAGTTTAGTTATTCACACTGGCTATGATGTGCTTTCCTCCAGACTTCAAAATATTTTGAATGAATTACAAAGCAATTACAGAAATGCAGCCATGAGGGTGGGGACAAGCCAGTATTGATCCTCACGCTGGTCCCAAGCCTGAATAAATGCAGAGGGTTGCGACAGGAAGGGCATCCAGTGTAAAACTTGTGCCAAAATTGTTATGCAAATGATCAAAACGAATTCCATACCGGATCGGTCAAGGCCTGGGTTAACAACGACCACCATCAGTGCTGTTAACCAACAGGGTGCTGGTGGAAATTGGACTACTGTTGGTCGAAGAAGGAGAGGCGAGAGGCGTGTCCGTAGGCGGAGAGAGAAGAGGAAAGGCATGAGTCTAGGACTGACAGTAGGGACTTTGAATGTTGTAACTATAACAGGAAAAGGTAGAAAGCTGGCTGATATGATGCAGAGGAGGAAGGTGGACATACTGTGTGTTCAGGAGACCAGGTGGAAAGGTAGCAAAGCTAAAAGCTTAGGAGCAGGGTTTAAGCTGTTTTTTCATGGTGTGGCTGGGAAGAGAAATGGAGTAGGAGTCATCTTGAAGGAGGAGTTTGTCAGGAATGTTCTAGAACTGAAAATAGTGTCAGACAGAGTGATGAGTCTCAAGTTAGAAATTGAAGGTGTGATGTTCAGTGTTGTTAGTGCTTATGCCCCACAGGCAGGATGTAAACTAGAAGGGAAGGAGAAATTCTGGAGTGAGTTAGATGAAGTGATGCAGAGTACCCCCAGAGGTGAAAGAGTGGTCACTGGTGTAGACTTCAATGAACATGTTGGTGCAGGCAACAGAGGAGACGAGGAAGTGATGGACAGGTTTGGTATCCAGGAGAGGAACACAGAAGGACAGGTGTTAATAGATTTTGCAAAAAGGATAGAAATGGCTGTGGTGGATACTTTCTTCCAGAAGAGACAGGAGCATAGGGTGACTTATAAAAGCGGAGGTAGGAGCACACAAGTAGACTACATCTTGTGCAGGCGATGTAATTTGAAGGAAGTCAGTGACTGCAAAGTCATAGTGGGTGAGAGTGTTGCCAAACAGCATAGGATGGTGGTGTGCAGGAGGACACTGATGGTGAGGAAGGTGAAGAAGGCAAAGGCAGAGCAGAAGACAAAGTGGTGGAAGCGTCATGTCTTCAAGCAGGAGTTGAAACAGGTTTTGGGTGGTCGGGAAGTGCTTCCAGATGACTGGACAACTACAGCCAATGTGATCAGAGAGACAGGTAGGAGAGTACTCGGTGTGTCCTCTGAAAGGACAGTAGATAAGGAGACTTGGTGGAATGAGGAAGTGCAGGAGTGTGTACAGAGGAAGAGGTTAGCTAAGAAGAAGTGGGACATAGAGAGGACCGAAGAGAGTAAACAAGAGTACAGGGAGACACAGCATAAGGCGAAGGTAGCGGTGTCAAAGGCCAAACAGTATGATTTGATGACTTGACAGTATGATGACTTGTCTGAAAGGTTGGACAGTAAGGAAAGAGAGAATGATTTATACAGGTTGGCACAGCAGAGACATAGAGATGGGAAGGACGTGCAGCAAGTTAAAGTGATTAAGGACAGAGAGGGAAATGTATTGGCTGATGACAGAAGTGTTATGGAAGATGGAAAGAGTACTTTGAAGAGCTGATGAATGAGGACCAGGAAGTAGCAAAGATTAGTAAGGGTGATGTGTGGAGGATGAAGAGTGGAAAAGCAGTTGGTCCTGATAGCATACCTGTGACGGTATGGAAGTGTCTAGGTGAGGTAGCAGTAGATTTTCTGACAAGAACATTCAACAAGGTCTTAGAGAGTGAGCAGATGCCGGAAGAATGGAGGAGAAGTGTGCTGGTGCCCATTTTTAAGAACAAGGGAGATGTGCAGAGTTGTGGCAACCACAGAGGGATAAAGTTGATGAGACATACGATGAAGTTATGGGAAAGAATAGTGGAAGCTAGACTAAGGGCAGAGGTCAGCATTTGTAGACCACGGTTTGGTGTCATGCAGAGAAAGAGCACCACAGATACAGTGTTTGCTTTGAGGATGTTAATAGAGAAGTACAGAGGTCAGAGGGAGCTCCATTGTAACTTTCTGGATCTGGAGAAAGCATATGACAGGGTGCCAAGAGAGGAACTGTGATATTGCATGAGGAAATCTGGAGTGGCAGAGAAGTATGTTACAGTGGTGCAGGACATGTATGAGAGATGTAACACAGTGGTGAGGTGTGCTGTCGATGTGACAGAAGAGTTGAAGGTGGAGGTGGGACTGCATCAAGGGTCAGCTCTGAGCCCCTTCTTGTTTGCTATGGTGATGGACAGGCTGACAGATGAGGTGAGACAAGATTCCCCATGGACTATGATGTTTGCAATTGACATTGTGATCTGTAGTGAGAGCAGAGAACAAGTGCAGGAAAATCTAGAGAGGTGGAGGTATGCCCTGGAAAGGAGAGGAATGAAGGTTAGCCTCAGTAAGACAGAATACATTTGTGTGTGAATGACAAGGACCCAAGAGGAACGGTGAGGGTACAGGGAGCAGAGATAAAGGTGGAGGATTTTAAGTACTTGGGCTCAAAAATCCAGAGCAATGGAGAATGTAGAAAAGAGGTGAAGAAGCGAGTGCAGGCAGGATGGAATGGTTGGAGAAAAGTGTCCGGTGTGATGTGTGATTGGAAGGTATCGGCAAGAATGAAAGGGGGAAAAGACAGGAGGCAGAGCTGGAGGTAGCAGAAATAAAAATGTTGAGGTTCTCTTTGGGAGTAACGAGGATGGATGGGATCAGGAATGAGTACATCAGAAGGACAGCCCATGTAAGATGTTTTGGAGACAAAGTCAGAGCGGCGAGATTGAGATGGTCTGGACATGTACAGAGGAGGCATATTGAGTATATTTTTAGTAGGATGCTGAGGTTGGAACTACCAGGCAGAAGGTCTAGAGGAAGACCAAAGAGAAGATTTATGGATGTGGTGAAGGAGGACATGAAGGTAGTTGGAGTAAGAGTAGACGATGCAGAGGATAGGGTGAGATGTAGGCAGATGATTTGCTGTGGCGACCCCTGAAGGGAACAGCCGGAAGGAAAAGAAGAAGATGACAAAGCAATGACAGAATTAAGCTTTTGTGTGATCGAGAAACATTTAGATATTAGAGAGTATTATTCACCTCATTCTGAATAATTCTCCATATCATACTTGTCCTCATTTAATAATTTCTTATCCACCTTGCAAAATAGAATTATGCATTAATCAAAACCATGGCAACCCCTGGAAAGGGGAAAGCAAAACCTACGAACCTACTGTGCATGCTTTTCGAATGTGGGAGGAAACCGGAGAACCTGGAGAAAACCCACACAAGCAGCATGCAAACTTCATACAGAAACGTCTGAGCTGGGAATCGAACCCAGGTCCTTGCTGTGGGGCAGATGTGCTAACTACTACACCATCATGTTGCCGGCCTTATACATCTGAGTAAAAAGTAAAAGTGCTCATGAGCACTAAAAAGGTAACGTGAATTAGTGTGACTTGCTATTTAAAATGATCACGAAGAACATTGGCAATTCATTTCGACAACATCAGTCCATTCTCATATTAGTATAGTGCTCAAGTGTTATGACGCTACTCATGCTCAAGATATGTTGACTTTCTGATTGGCTATTCCAGCCTGGTTGAGATGCGAATTGGTGGACTGGCTGTGCTGTGTCACTGACCTGTGAAGCGCAGAAATTACTTCCGGGAAAAAGCTGCTAACCCCAGTAGTTCAGCACCATACTAGTAATCCATGGGATAAAATGACCAGTTTTAGGTTTTTTTAAGATCAATTATGCTAAAGGAAAAAAAGCATGCATCACATTACATGTACACAAATTATGCTGTCGGGGTGACCAATACCGATACCCTTTAAAGTATATGTGTTCTGACGAATTTAATCTTCATTCAATCATTCACTTGCTGAACTGCTTTATCCGACCAGAGTAGTGATGAGGCTGGAGCCCATCTCGGCCAACTTTGGGTGAAGGTGGGGTACACCCTTAAGAGCTTTCCAGTCCACTGCAGGGCCAACACACATGCACACACATGCACACATACACACACACATATACACACACATATACACACACATATACACACACATATACACACACATATACACACACATATACACACACATATACACACACATATACACACACACTCACACCTTGAGGCAGTCTGGAATAGTGCATTGTCTTTAGATTGTGGGGGAAAAAGAGTACCCAGAGGAAATGTCCTCAGAAATGCCCTCGCCAAACCCAGAACCCAAACCCAGGACCTGCTTGCTGTGAAGCAGGTGTGCTAACCACTACACAACTGTGAAGCACCCACTCAAAGACCAGATGAAGTAAACTCAGTCGGAAATAAATCTTTCTGAAATATCCGTGGATGTGAGAAAAGTGGACAGATAGTCCAACTGATTCAATACATGTGGATCAGTGAAAAACTGAGTTTGTTTGTCTTTAACCCAGGTGCATCTGACACCGTTCCAATATTGTCTTACTTTAAGCTCTTTTACATCAATAGTGCCAGACCCATCAGTGTCAAACAGATCGAAGGCCTCTCGGATCTCCTGCTTCTGTTCCTCCGTCAGTTCCTGTTTATTGGCTGTTTTTTTCCGCTGAGCTGCAGTTGCACTGGTTTTTCTGAAGCTTGATGCCTGGAAACAAAAAATGTAACTTTAAATGCATCAAATTTTACTAACAGATCAATGCATTTGTAAGATTAAATCTTAAAATATTTTTAAAATCTGTATTAACTGCTTATTTAGTATACCACAGCAGCACATTTTATTACTAAATAGAAATTATCAAAGCAACATGCAAATTTGTAACATGAACCCATTCAGATCTGATATTTTTCCCTGCTAAGCAAAAAAAAAAAAAAAATGTGTCCAGTTGAATTTTACTCATCTTCAATATAGGAATGCAAGGTACAGAAAAAGGCTTTTATTTGTTTTGGGGTTTTTTCAATTTGTGACCCATCACAGCAAAGTGGGTGTTAAGTCAGAAATTTTATTCAATATTTTATAAACTTTAAATACAATATTCTCTAAGGTTGCATCCTTCAAAGGGCAAGAATCCCTGTCAGACTTTGGTTAATTACTCCAAAACTAGACAAGATATGTGAGAAAAGAAGGCGGCAATCAAACAGGAGGGAGCCAAAAATTCAGAGGAACTGTTACATGGTGATGTAATTACCAACAACCTAGCCAATGAAATCACCCGAGGAGAGCAGGTGGTCTCATTGCCCAGTATTCTTAAAACTAATACCCCGCCATGTTCTCCCACGATAAGCCAGAATGTAAGATCAAACACCCTGGTACTGCTAAAAATTACTTCGAAGTCACACCTGTCTACGGTGGCAAAACTGAAAACTCCTTTGACAGATGAGACTTATATTATGACCAAAGTCGAAGCACTGCAATGTTGGACCCTATGGCTTTTCAAACTTCTGAATTCAACTTGCAAATTTGGGGAAGGCTGTTGAAAAAGACATTTGTTCATAAGTCACCTGACACACTGAGGGGACATTGGTACAGAGAGATATAGCGTTGATTATGACTTCGTATTAGTGTAAGTTCAGGGTGGTTACTTCTGAAGCTTTCTTACTGTTATCTCATAATTACCTCTCGGGTTCTTTTTGTGACATCATACAAACTATTTGTAGCATTTCCCCATAATATCAGCTAACTGGGTTATCAAAGGCAGGCCATGTCTCTCACTGTCTATGGTGAGAGGCATGTAAAAGAACCATTGCTGACTTTCGTAAAGAGTAGCTGCAAAGTCGTCAGCGTGTTTCTGTCCCTTGCTAAAAGGGTTGTGACAGGAAGGGCATCCGACGTAAAAACCTCTGCCAAATCAAACGTGCGAATCAGATGATTCGCTGTGGCGACTCCCGAGTAAAAAAGGGAAAAAGCCGAAAGGAAGACAGACAGACATCATCATCATCATTATATCTCATCCCCATCATACTCTACAAGAACATTACGAAATAAATTGGGATAATCCCGAGTTCAATTAATTAGGCCAGTATGAACACAAATTTTTACATTTATTCAGAAAAATCTGTGTTTACCCCTGTCACTTCAGAGTCATGCTTGTATTGTTCATTTTCTGAACCGCTTAATCCTAATTAGGGTCGCAGGGAGGCTGGCGCCCACCCCAGCTGACTCCAGCGAGGGCAGAAATACGCTGACAATGTTTTTTTTTTACATGCCTCCCACCATAGACAGTGAGAGACATGGGCAGCCTATGATAACCCAGTTAGCGGGGGTGTCAGTGACAACCTGTTGAAAGTGGGGCTTGAACCCCCAACCTTGGGATCAGTGAGTCAGCACCTTTACTACCAGGCCACCACTGCCCAGGCTTGTAATGTCTGATTCCTGAAACTCCCTCAGACCAATGGCTCCCTCAGGTCATGACTTCACTGTGATTGGCTCATCAATAACCAATCAGCAACTAAGCAATAACCATATAATTTTTTTATTATTGGTTTAGACCACAGAATGTGTAATGTCCACTCCAGGGGACGCAGTCTGAAGCTGTGTGGAGTGCTCTTGCATCTTTCTGCAAAATGCAGGAACTGTTGAGGTTTTGAAGCGACAATAAGCCACCAAATTATTAGCTTGTTTATTCACTGCTAAACCTACTAGTTTTGTAGAATTTTATTTAAGCAAAAATAATACAATTTCTTAAAACTGTTTAAACACCTTAATTGCAGCTACTCCACCAAATATCGCGTGTAAACTATCTGTTTACCAAACGAGGAAACTGCTGTTGCTACGTTACGATAGCAGCCAGTCGTTGTTAGCATCAAGCTAACTCTGTAGCAACGTAAAGTATTTCTCAAATAAGTGTGTGTATGCGTATAAAATATATTTTAAGTAAACAAAAACAATATTAACTTCTTACCATCTTAGAATCGTTGTTTATCAGTTTGGGAGAAACGAAGCACTACACCATTAAGCAATGTTAGATAACTGTTTTGGTCAGCAAGAGGGAGGGTCTCGAACAACTTTTCAAAGGGCTGGGCCAGATGTGAAATGACAACGGAAATACCGAATAGAAGTCCACCTTCTCTTGAAAGCAATTGCGTGTGACCAATTGCATGTATTTGGGCGGGACTCGTAGGATGTGATTGGCAGTTAGGCGTACAGTTTCCTAGCAACAGAGTGGATTTGGCGCTCTGAAGTCTACACGCATGCGTACACTCTGAAGGAAATGCCGTGTGGGGATGTGGAGGAGATTCGGACGCGTTTTGGGATAAGGTTTGTGTTTATAGTTTGTTTGGAGTTGATAAACAGTCTTATTAGGAGAAGTTTAAAATGTTAGTGGTATAATTACAAGGATATCAATCAAGTTTAAATTCAGCTACATAAAAAATATAATGTAAAACATACAAACACCCGCAAACTCGCTTTTCTATATGAATTATTTTATCCAGTTGTAAACAAATTATTGAATGACTTACATTTATAGGGGGTGCTTATTTAAATAATAATGTTTAAATAAGTTTAGCTTATTTTTTTGTGTGTGTTAACAAATCATAACCTATCTTCTGATGTTCGAAGGTGGTCTGTAGTCGTAATCTGGGGCTTTTAATATAGGATCACGACTTTCAGTTTATGTTCACAACAATGATAATTATGTGATGAAAATGTGACTCTCACAAAGGTTTAATGTCAGTATCTGTTAACCATGATAATGATTAATACATTTCTCAAACACACTTTGACTAAAATAATTTACGAAGTTCATTCCCTTCAGGGGTCACCACAGCGAATCATCTGCCTCCATCTCACCCTCTCCTTTGCATCTTCTACTCTTACACCAACTACCTTCATGTCCTCCTTCACCACATCCATGAATCATCTCTTTGGTCTTCCTCTAGGCCTTCTGCCTGGTAGTTCCAACCTCAGCATCCTACTACCAATATACTCACTATCCCTCCTCTGTACATGTCCAAACCATCTCAATCTAGCCTCTCTGACTTTGTCTCCAAATCTCTGATGCTGTATATACCAATATTTAAGTATATTCTTCAGTGGAACATAAAAAACAGACTAAATTGAGCATTCATGGTTTATTTTTGCATTTGTAAATGCAATGGTCATGCACACTCCATCATAAACACCCTTTGAAGCCTTACTGTGCAAATTCCTTCGGTATCACACATTGATTATTTTTTTTTAGTATTTCAGAATTGGTGCCATAGCAAACGATGAAATTTTGATGCTGTTTTGATTCAGGCATCATCCCACGTTTGGGAGCTATTAATGAGACAAAGTATGATATGGTGAATTATTCAGTTGAGGTGTTGTTATAACATTGACTAATTCTTGATAGCCAACAAAAAAATTAATGTTGTTATTGTTTTACTGTTCATACGAAATATTTTCAGTAGGAAGTCACAATGTTATGTTGCATGTGCCAATCTTGAAGTCATCACTATGGCAACAGTGCAATAATTCAGCTCGGAGAAGAATACCAGGAATTATTTGATGGCGTTATGCTTATCCTGTGTAATATATACAAATACACCTGTATTATATAATACACTTGGAAAGCTTGTAGTTGATCTTCTCCCAGTTTTAAGCGGACTCACTATTATCATCTGCAATTGCAACAATAACACCCATTGCTCCCTGGTGTTTTTGCAGAAAGTACAATTCCATCCTTCAAGTCCACTGATGTCACTGCTGGGAAGTGCAACAATAAACCAGGGCCGCCATATTGGACTCCAGCAACTGGAGGCCATGGCAGCTGCAACTCATACTTTTTTGGGCCCAAGTAAGTGCTACAAAATGATCCAGGATGATGCAAGTGGTGAAGGAGTGCTGGTTTGCTCCTCTTATCGTCTGCTGGAGCACCTGGAGCTCAATAGTTCTGTGGCGCAGCTCCTCCGTGAGACCACTCGTGCCCATTGGGGGACATTCCGTTCGGGTACGGCCTCATTGGTTTTTCTGGCTGGCGTCTGGAGCAGAGTCGCACTGGAATGTCTTCACCAAGGCATTTCCATTCAGCACATAATGACCAGCATGTCAAAGGGGTTGGAAATGTGTCTGGAGGCCTGCAAGCTTAGTGCTGTGAATGTGGAATCAGTTTGTAAAGAATGTAAAGACGATCTCCAAAAACGTCAACCATGGGGGAAATCACAGAGTGCCAGAGAGTGTATGAATACCGAGGCTAGCTTACACGCAATGTGTAACACAGTGTGGAAATTAACTCAATGCAGTGCGAAAACTATGAATAATGTGTCCACAACATGTTCATTTGAAGACCAAAATCTCTTAAAGCACAATTTAAAACTCAAGCATAGCAGACACTTCAATTCTAACCATGTCGCAGAAGATAGGACGATACATACAAGGTTTGATATTGCCTGTCTGGCCAGGGCCGTCTGTCATGGGTGTGAGATGACCATGAGATTAGTGATTGACGCTAGTAAAATCCAGTGTCAATATAGTCGTGACAGTGAGTGCCAGAAAGCTCTGGAGATCGATAAACTGGTAACATGTCTGTTGCCAGGATTAACTGAGGAGCACTTGAGAGCAGTCCATGGATACGTCGTGTTGTTATCTGCAGAACAGACATCACTGGTGAAGAGTTTAGAAGGACGGACGTTAAAGATTACCCTGGTTCATGGTGACCTGAGTGAGAAACACCGTCATGTAGGTTTCAACAGGCCTAAAAATGTTACATATATCTGTGGTAGCTCTGATTTAAAAGGAATCAGCAGAAAGGAGGAGTGGATGAATGAGGCACTGAGAATACTTCTCAACCTAAAGGTAGATATTATTCTTGTGAGTGGCGGTGTCACTCAGCAGCTGAAAGATCATTGCCTGCATCACCGCATCCTCATTATTGAGCATGTACGAGTGTCCATTTTGGATGATTTTTCCACAGCGACGGGTGCTCTTCCTGTCTCGTACATCACACAGCTCAGCGAGCATTGCATCGGTTCTGGAGTCTGTGTGAACACACTCCGAGAGTATCGCACTGAAGGAACAGAATGCACTGTACTGAGGGTTGTGACTGAACGCACAACTCTGGTTACAGTGCTCATCGCAAGTTCTGTTCATGCTAAGCTCCAGAGCATGGAGGACCAGTTTTGGAGCTGTGCATATCGTGTGCACCATGCACTTAAAGATGGAAAACTGCTACCCGGAGGTGGAACTGTAGAACTGATCTGCATCCATTTGCTCCAGAATCACAGAACTGTCTCTCAAACAGAGGAGAGAGGAGATGACGAGCGTGGTGCATCTAGAAGAGCATCGGCGTATGAGCAGGTTGTTTTGCAGCTGATGTCAGAAGGCTGGATGAATTATGTGGCCACACTGATGGTGAACACTGGTCATGTCAAGTCCAAAACACTAGCATGGACATGTATTGCTCAGCATATAAAGCAGCAGGGGGACCAAGTTTCTCAGAATCGTGAGATACCAGAAGCACTTCTGAAACTTGAAATAATGCAGAATGTGGAAGAAAGTGAAGAGGAGGAGGAGGAGGAAATGATGTTGGAGAGAGAAAGAATAAAAATGGGAGTGTATGATAACATGATTATGAAGTTTGAGGTTTGGAGGAGAGCTCTGGATCTGGTGTTTTTGATTCTTCAGACAGACACTGAAATTATCACAGGAATAAATAACCAAGAACAACAATATAAAGACTTTGTAATTCTTTGAGATAAAGTCTCCAGACAAAAAGTTGGCATTATTTCTTCAGTTAATCCCGGTTGCAGCTTTCGCTGCGTCTCCAGTCATGTCTGGTAAAGATGCTGCCCGTGGCTTCACGCATCAGACTGTCAGATCACACATCTGCTGCGGTTCAGTTTATTTCTGTCTCTTTTAGTGTTTCTTATTCAAGTCATTGTGTCTCAGTGATTTGTTCAACAAGTCATGCACAATTTTGCCTGTTTGTGTTGTAGAGTTGTTTACATGTGTGTGTTTGTGTTGTGTTTTGCTTGGATATGAGGCACAAAGCTAGAGATGATTGTGTGAGGGGGGTTTGTATTTGTTTTTTTTTTTCCTTCACATGTGCAAATTATTTCTAATGTACACTATCTGTATGACACTAGTATTCATGAATGTCTCTATTTCGATTGGTCTTTATAGAGAACACAGAATAAATTGTATATTGATGGTTAATCTGAAGATCACAGGTTTAAGCACCTTTACTGCCAAGCTGCCATAATTTGGCCCTTACAGTGCCCGTACCTGTTTCACTGCTGACCCTGTGCTCTGACTCCAGCTTCCCAGAAGAAAAAAATGAATTTCAAAAAATGTACATATGTGTAACGAAGACTTTTTTTGGTAAGCACTTTGTTTGCACCTTTACAGCATGAACTTAATAATTTACTATACCTGATTATCACAGATGGTACGAAGCAAACTAAATGAAGAAAAAACAAGAAAACCATGCAGATTAAACACAAACGGCCTCATCTATGTCATTTCAGTTAACTATTTGTGCACTTGCTAATTATAAGATAAATATGCTTTTAAACCATAAATCTTTTCTGGCTTTGAGTTATTATACCTTTATAATTATAAACACTATTAAGTCATAAAAAGTGTTATACTGTGAATCAACACTACAACAAACCTGTTGTCACCAAGTAGAAAGCAGGCAATGTGTAGGATGTTCATATGCTGTAGAATTGTGATTTTTTTTTTCCCCCTCCCTGGCGCTAAGAGCCCTGACATCAACCCCATCAGGATAAACCGGAACACTGATTTTGCTGTATAACTGAAAAATATCCCCACAGCCACATCCAGAAACATATCGCAAAGATTTTCCAGAGATAATTATAAAAGTAAAGGTGATTCAATCTGAAATGCAATGTTCAATAAGCACATAGAGGTGTGATGGTCAGGTGTCCTACAGCCATAATGCTGGCAGCCATGACCGACTGGACAGAGAAGTGAGATTGGGACCAAAAAGTTTTCAGTTTGATTTCTGAACCAGGAGGGAAAATGTGTGGTGGTGGTGGCTGGACTGAGCAGAACCTTCCATTTCTACAACTTCATGGATGAAGGGCTTTTGAGCAAGGCACCTAATCCCTAACAAGTCTCTAACACACACAAACACACACACAGAGCGATATATATATATATATATATATATATATATATATATATATATATATATATATATATATATATATATATATATTATATGTATATAGATATATATATATTATATGTATATAGATATATGTATATAGATATATATTATATGTATATAGATATGTGTGTGTGTGTGTGTTTTTATACATACACAGACACACACACACTAATGTATGTGTGTGTCTCTGTGGGTGGCGCAGTGGTTACCACTGGTGTTTTTATGTGGTGTTTGCATGTTCTCTCTGCGTTTACATGGTTTTTCTCTGGAACACCGGTTTCTTCCTGCAGTTCAAAAACATACACAGAGGGCTAATTGACTAATCCAAATTGCGACAGGTGTGAGTGTGAATGGTTATGTGTGGTTGCATGTATGTTGGCCCTTTGATTTTCTGATGAGCTGTTCAAGACCCTGCTTTCATCCAGAGTAGAAATATGCTGGCCTGGAAAATGAATGGAAGAATGAAAATTGTGTGTGTGTGTGTGTGTGTGTGTGTGTGTTTATACAATTACATCTTTTCCTTTCGGCTCTTCCCTTTCTCAGGGGTCGCCTTATCTATTTGAAGTTTGAATTTGATTAAATATTCAACATGAAGTGTGGAAAGACATAAAGCAGGTCAGCTCTGTGTGTGTGTGTGTGTGTGTGTGTGTGTGTGTGTGTGTGTGTGTGTGTGTGTGTGTATGCCCCACTGAATGATTATTCCCAACTGATAGCCGAATTGATGAACTGTGAAAAAAGCAGGCTCATTTGAAAATTATTTTCCACTGTGCTGCTATTTCAATCAGAAAAAAGAAGAAACAAGTCTTTCTTTCTTTCTTTTTTTATATAGTTCATATTTCCATTCACCTGTTTTAGACTGGAGTGTTTTATGACTTCTCACCACTATGTGGAGCCGTTTCCCACTCCTGCACAAAGCTGTAATAATACAGTACAATATTACACTACACAGATCACAAATACTTAGGTGTACACTGAAATCTGTTTTAAGTCTCAAAACATTTGATTTAGTACCTGTTTTTATTTTATTCACTGTTCGAATCTGACTGTATTTTAGTACACTGTGCATAGTCATTGTCTCACTGACCTATTAATGTGTAAACCGGGCAAAGAAAGTTTAATATCATCAGGATCACAGCTGCTGAAACAGCACATTCTGTACCAAAGTTCACATCTAACAATGCTTGATTTCAGATGCCATCAATATAAAGGGTTGTGTCAGGAAGGCCTGCACCTTGCGCACAACCCCAAAACTGTCAGAGGCTTCAATAAGTTGACTGTGTATGGAAGAAGAGTATTGTGTCATTGTGTTCTTCACAAGACTCGTTTTTTTTCTCCAAGATGTAAAATGAGTTTGTGTATGAATATAAATTCAATACAGTATATAAGCGAAACAATCTGATGTCTAAAACACTGCTAAGTGTTGGTGATGGAAATACAGTAGTTTGTATCTTACTGATAATAATGCAGCACTGTCAACACACATGTACTGACCAGATTACTGTAGACTTTCCACGGTTAATTTGGACCAAGACACCCCCCTCCCCTCGCGACCACCGAATTCCACGAAGTAGGATCACCCCCACCTGACTAATGTATACGTACATGTATATGTACATATAATATCAATAAATACATATTCAATGCTATGGGGCAGTGGTGGTCTAGTGGTATAGGGTGCTGGATCGCTGATCCAAAGGTTGGGGGTTCGAGTCCCACTCTCCACAAGGTTGTCACTGTCCCCCCCAGTGCAGCTAACTGGGTTATCAAGGGCGGGCCATGTCTCTCACTGTCTATGGTGAGAGGCATGTAAAAGAACCATTGCTGACTTTGGTAAAGAGTAGGCTGCAAAGTCGTCAGCGTGTTTCTGTCCCTTGCTAAAAGGGTTGTGACAGGAAGGGCATCCAACGTAAAAACCTCTGCCAAATCAAACGTGCGAATCAGATGATTCGCTGTGGCGACTCCCGAGTAAAAAAGGGAAAAAGCCGAAAGGAAGACAGACAGACAGACATATTCAATGCTATAAATGCTTATTATAACAATTAAACATTAAAAAATAATGCATAAGATGTAAATACGATATAAATACACACACATATACAGGCACGTGTGTGCATTCAGATGTGCACCTCACAAAAATGTAAGTAGTTTTGATGGGAGGTTTCGGGTTGTTTTTTGTTTTGTTTTGTGTTTGTTTATTTATTTATTTTTTATAATTGGCCTTGTTTTTCCAGCATTTTTTAAAACCTTTTCCCCTGTTCTTCCTTAATTCCCTTATTTTTTTAATTTGATGAATATTTAAAAAAAAAAAAACTGCCATGCGCTGAATCCACATGAATTGAAGCGCGAAGTACCGATGGATCCCTGTAATCAAGAAGCTGAAAATTTCAATCTAAATTTCCAGGAATGTCAGCAAATGTTTTCTTTCTTTGTCATTCCTATATGTAGTAGTAGTAACAGTAGTACTAGTGCTAGTGGTAATAGTAGTAGTAGTAATGGCGGCACAGTGGCGAAGTGGTTCGGTATAAAAGGAAAAGTGTACAAGACGGTGTTGAGGCCAGCGATGTTGTATGGTTTAGAAACAGTGGCCCTGGGGAAAAGACAGGAGGCAGAGCTGGAGGTAGCAGAGATGAAAATGTTGAGGTTCTCTTTGGGAGTAACGAGGATGGAAAGGATCAGGAATGAGTACATCAGAGGGACAGCACATGTAAGAGGTTTTGGAGACAAAGTCAGAGAGGCTAGATTGAGATGGTTTGGACATGTACAGAGGCGGGACAGTGAGTATATTGGTAGTCGGATACTGAGGTTGGAACCACCAGGCAGAAGACCTAGAGGAAGACCAAAGAGAAGATTTATGGACGTGGTGAAGGAGGACATGAAGGTAGTTGCAGTAAGAGAAGAAGATGCAGAGAATAGGGTGAGATGGAGGCGGATGGTTTGCTGTGTTGACCCCTGAAGGGAAAAGCCAAAAGGAAAAGAAGAAGAAGAAGAAGGTGACGAAGTAGTTCGCACATCCGACTCCCGGAAAGAAGGTCCTTGGTTCGATACCCAGCCTGGGCGTTTCTGTGTGGACTTTGCATGTTCTCCCCGTGCCTGTATGGGTTTTTTCCGGGTACTCCGGTTTCTTCCCACAGTCCAAAAACATGCACCGTAGGCTGGCTGTTCCAAATCGCCCCCAGGTGTGAATGGCTGTGTTGGGTGTACCGTACCCTCGCCCAGAGTGGACCGAGATGGGTGCCAGCATGCCTGTGACAAGAATTAGGATTAAGCATCTTAGAAAATGATTAATAATATTGAATAATTAAATCATAATCATAAATTATGCACAATGTTGCATTAGTTGTAGTAATTCAGAAAATATTTCCAGTTCAGAATTTTGCTGTTATTTGTAGCTACAGCTGGTTAGACCAATATATTTGCATTCTTCAAGGTTTTCATTGCAACAGACCCAGATCTTGTTTATTTATTTATTTTGAGTGCGTGCGTGTTTTTTTGTTTTTTTTTTTTGTTTGTTTTTTTACATTTTAATAGCTTGTGGAGTCATACCAGGTGTGTTGTATATAATGGAACTAAAACACAGTGAGCTGCAACAATAAGTGTCGTGCAGTAAATTTGACCCGCAATGACGGAGAGGAAGTACAACCGTGCTTTGGAGTAAGTACATCCGATTTTCAAATTAAAAGCTTGTAATGTATAAATCTGTCTACCGCCACCAAAATACAGTACAATACTGGTTCTCGGTTGCCCAAGATGAATTTTCCACAGTATAAGTGAATTGGCAAAGATTAAAATTGATGTTTTAATTACATTGCATTTTTTAAATTTATAAAGTTTTAAAATGTGTTCCGCTGATTGTTCATTCATTCATTTTTCTGAACCACTTAATCCTATTCAGTGTCACAGGGAGGCTGGTGCTCATCTTGTCTGACTCCGGGTGAGGGCAAAATACACCCTGGACAGCTTTCCCAGCCATCGCAGAACAGAAACACGCTGACGACTGTGCAGCCTTCGCTTGACAAAAGTCAATGGTTCTTTTCCAAGCACTCAAGATAGACTATGGGTCGATGAACTCGCTGGACAGGACCGTGTGGCGGTCGAGGTATCTGAGCAGGCGGACGAAAGCCAGAGTCCTTTGCTCCCTTGTGCTCCCTGTCTTGCTCTACTCAAGCGAGACATGGACGCTCACGGTTGAGCTTGGACGACGACTGGACACCTTTGTTACGACTTCCCTTCGCCGCATCTTCGGATACCGCTGGTGGGACTTTGTTACCAACCAGAAGGTGCTCGGGGATGTGGGGATGGTAAGAGTAACCTGCTTGATCCACGACCATCAGCTGCGCTACTATGGGACTACTATGGGACTCCGTTCGGGATCCTAGGGGCTGGAGCCGATCACGGGGACGACCGCGTGCAACGTGGTTGTCGCAGCTGAGGGCTGCCCTGCCCGGGGGGGTATGGGCCCTGCGCAGGCCTGGTCGATCGCCAGGAGATGGCCGGATGAGTGGAGGCGGCTGGTGGACACAGCGAAGTGCCGTCCCGGCGCATGCCCTCATACCTGACCTGACCTGAAGATAGACAGTGAGAGACATGGGCCGGCCTTTGATAACCAAGTTAGCTGCACTCGGGGGACAGCAGTGACACCCGTTGACGGTGGGACTTGAACCTTAGACCTTGGGATCAATAATCCAACACCTTACCACCAGGCCACCACTGCCCGGTTAAGCTGTCATCATTTATTCTTTTTCATAACTGTACCCTGTGTACACATCATGACTATCGGGTTTGTGATCGTTTTAATTCTGTGAATGTTGATGAGGGGAAAATCAATTGACTTTAAGACCTTTAATATTCAATATTGCTGTTACTTACTTGTTTAAATTTCAAATATATTTTTCCACCTCACAATGCTTATGCCACAAATTTGGTAACTATTTGCTCATTACTTTAATGATTATTTAGTGAGATTTCCTTATTATTATTATGGTCAGGAAATGTGAATTTCAATGGGAGTGACTGAAAATCAAAATCCACTGAGTTTGATGCACATCAGATCAATAGTTCAGGGGTAATTCTAATAACAGAAAAGAATTTTTACAAATGCTTGTTAGAAAGCTGTAAAACCTAATAAACTTTTGGATCTACCCCCCCCCCCCTACCCCCCCACACACACACACACAAAAAAAAATTACAGGTTCTTCCCAAACTCAAACTCCATTCCTCCACCAAGTTTGGTGAAATTCAGTTTATTTATTTATTTATTTTTTGCATAATCTTAATAAAAGTCAGACAAACAAATAAACGAATGCTGGTGAATACATAATGAAGGTAACTAATATTTTATATTAAGGTTTTAAGTGTAATAAACAATAATTCTGTCTGATAATATATGTGAATTATATATTTAGGGCGAGGCTACGCTGTGGATATGATATTTGGACTCCGCCAAATCCAAGAGAAATGCAGGGAGCAAGCCATTGTTTGCAAGCCACTCCAAGCCATTGTGAACAAATTTGCCCAAGCCGACAAAGCATTTGGATTGACCATTAGCTGAAAGAAGACAGAGGTGATGTACCAAAATCCGCCCCATGGTACCGACACTCCACCCAACATCAACATTGATGGCCATTCACTGAATACTGTCGAACAGTTCACGTATCTCGGAAGTGTGATATCAAATGATGCATCCTCAGCAAAAGATGTAGACAACATCATCTCCAAAGCAAGCAGATCCTTTGGCCGTCTGCACAAAAGAGTCTGGATCAACCACTCACTGTGCCTGGAGATAAAGATCAAAGTCTATAAGGCAGTTGTCTTGACAACCCTCCTCTACGGAGCAGAAGCCTGGCTACTCTACAGGAAGCAAGTGAAGATCCTAGAACGGTTCCACCAGCGTTGTCTCCGCAACATCATGTGCATAAAATGGCAGGACAGTGTGACAGATATAGAAGTTTTAGACAGAGCACACATGTCAAGTATAGAAGCCATGCTCTTGCAAAGACATTTAAGATGGGCTGGTCGTATCTCACGAACGGACAACAGTCACATTCCGAAAGTCGTTTTCTACAGTGAGCTTCAACAAGGCAAGCATCACCGTGGAGCCCCTCGAAAGCACTTGAAAGATCAATTCAAGAAAGAGCTCACTCAAGCTGGAATAAACCATAACAACTGGAAACAACTAGCATCAATCAGAGAGGCGTGGCGAAGGACTATACACAAGGCAGCTAAAGTTTTGGAAGTGGGCCGTGTGACCTCCGCCAACATCAAATGACAACAAAGAAAGGAGAGACAGCACCAGAACCAGTACCCAAGTCAGAACCTCTGCCAACCACCGAACCCAAGTGTCGCAGTGGTTGTAGATCCAGAATAGGACTTCACAGCCACTTGAGGATATGTCACCTTCCAAACTAACTCCTCACTGTCTTCAAAATCGAAGAACAGAGCCATATATATATATATATATATATATATATATATATATATATATATATATATATATATATATATATATATATGGCAAGTTTGTTTTTATAAGTGTATCTGTTTTGAGTGTGATACTGAAGTGATATGTTTATGTATCAGGAGAAAATGGACAGGATGGCGGTGTAGAAGGTGAATAAATAAAAATGTATTTATTTGAAATAAATGTTTTTAGGAAATAACTCAGTTAGACTTTTACCATGATTAAGAATTAAACCTCTATTCACCAGCATAGTATATCTGCTGCATGAATTGAAAGGATGAACAGCCAAATTAGTCAAAATTTATTTGTTTATTTTAAATATTGGCCAAAATCAACATTTTTGCCTCGGAAAATAATTTTAAACACACTTAGAAAGGGACTTTGGTTAACACAGGGTTAAAAAAATTTAATTATTGACCAGCGGCCGAGTTTTACAGGTTGCTGAACTATTTTGGTGGTTCTTAACCTGGCAGTTTGGGGTCTTTTATTTTTGAACATTTGAGAATGTGAACTACAGCCAAGATCATCGTTTGATTGTTAGTATTATTATTATTATTATTATTATTATTTTGTTATTATTATTATGAAACATCTGCTTCCTTACGCGTGTCTGGCAGCTCTGTTGGAGTGTAAAAGAGCGTAAAAGTTTATTTTTAATCGAGATATAGGAACAACTGGATTTATTTTGAAATCTGGTTTCATGGCCTGCCATTTTGGTGGATGATGTCATCACCCAGTGCCCGCCCTCACTTACTTGTCGCCCATGTAGCGGCAGCTAGGTAGTGTAGGGAACGCGAGAGACAGCGGGTGTGTGTTGTGGAATGATCAGCTTTGTTAATTTAGAGGAGAACTAATGTAAAGTGACCAGAGAAGCGCGATTTCAGGAGGAATTTATCGTGAATTGAGGATGTGGATCAGTCCGGAGGAGGTGCTGCTCGCTAACGCGCTGTGGGTGAGTGAGAGGGCCAATCCCTTCTTCATCCTGCAGCGGAGGAAGGGACACGGCAAAGGAGGAGGCATCACCGGTAAACACCCAGCCTCTTTATTTTTATACACCCCACACCACCACCACCATCTCTGTTTATCTTCGCTGCTTTTCCAAACCTTGCAGTGTGTTCCACTTGTTTATAATTCCTGTTACAACTCCCTACAAGATGTCCAGCTCCTCGAATAATCTGTACAATGATCTGTACCCAGTTTGCAGTCTGTATTATAACCACCACTAGAAGTTTTAGCGTTGAACATTCAGACCATGTGATGGACCCAAATTCCTCTTACTTTCTCAACTCGCGTTTGGCTTGTTGGCTGATGCTGACGTGTGGAACCGATAGAACACAAACCTCTCAAAACTAGTTCTGTATTTCATTTTTCTTTCTTTTTTTTTGGGGGGGGGAAGGTAAATATTACTTTTGCTCTTTTACACAAATTGTGTGTTGTGTTAACTTTGTATTATTAACATTTGTAAACATATTTTATTGCCAAACATGCTAATACTTGCTAACCTCACCCAGTTAATGAGGGGAAAACAAAAACAACTGGATTATCATCTATTTAAACATTTAATGTATAAAAAAATTAATTCATT
The DNA here is from genome assembly GCA_024760905.1 of Plotosus lineatus. Lineage (NCBI taxonomy): Eukaryota > Metazoa > Chordata > Actinopteri > Siluriformes > Plotosidae > Plotosus > Plotosus lineatus. The sequence continues at coordinate 31,156,961 of CM045742.1, forward strand.
ATTTTCCTGTTTACTCATTTAAAACCCTGTATATATGTATATATGTATGTATATATAGTCGGTCCCCAACTTATGAAACCCCCAGGTTACGAAAACATGAGATACGACACAACCCCCTCTTATGAAAAGAAATTTAAAATTCATCAAAATTTCACACAACGTGCAAGTTGCTCTCTCATTGGCTGTCTCTCAAACATCCCGCCCAGCTGGCCTCCCAGATAGAGACAGAAGGAAGCTTCACTCTTTATTTTTTAGTTTAGTTTTTTAAGTTGTTTCATTCAGTAAGCTCATCTGGAATTCCCATCCCTCAAGGAATCAAATTAAAGTTGAGTTTGTCAAGCAGGGAATGCTCTTTGAATTCCAAGTCTTGTGGGCGTGGAGATAGGTGTGTGTGTGTGTTAATAAAAATGTTTAATAATGGTTTAATTAATAAATATGTTAATAAAATGGTTTAATATGTCATACAAAATTGGTGTACTTTTATCATTTTTAAAGGGTTTATGGGGTTTATCCAGTCCAAAGACTGGAGCCTTGGAACGAATTAGGCGTTTAACATGTAAGATGCGACCCCTACTTACAAAATCCCCACAATACAAAAGGGCTCTGGAATGCATTAATTTCGTAAGTTGGGGGATGATGCATACATGTATACGTAATATATATACACGTAGTATAATTATACACACACATACAGGGATCCCTCACTTTCCGTGGTTAATGGGGACTGTGACAACCGATTTCCGTGAAGTTGGATCAACCTCCCTGACTGATGTATACGTATGTACATGTGTATGTAATCCGAATTAATGCATATTCATCACTATAAATGCTTAAACTGTAGTTCTTTGGGTTTTTTACATCAGGCCGGTGCTTATCCCCGGTTTCCATAGCGTGAAGCGACTAGGAGTACAACTCCTGGATGGGATGCTAGTGCATCGCAGGTTACCCTCCCAGTATATTTTTACTGGTACCCATTTATACTGCTGCGTGAACAGAGGCACACTTGTGGTTGAGACCTTTCCCAGGGTGTCTTAGCACAGTGAGGGTCTCGAACACACAACCTCTCAATCATGAGCACAGCACCCTAACCACTATGCCACCAGCTCCACTATGAATGCTTATAATAACAATTAAACATTCAAAAATGATGCATAAGATGTGACTAGAATATAAATACAAATGCAGGAGCGCGTGCACACTCAGATGCGCACCTCACATTAAAATGTAAGTAGTTTTGTTGGGTTGCTTTTGTTTGGGGTTTTGTTTTTTTTTTTTTGGCCTTGTTTTGCGGCATCTTCCTTAATCCTTTTCTCCATTTTTCCTTAGTTTTCTCATTTTTTTAATTTTTCGGTGAATAGTTTTGGAAAACTTACGATGTACTGAAGTCGCAGAAACTGTAGCACGAAGTAGCGATGGATGACCGTATATAATATATAACAAGCTTGTAGTTTCTATTGCACTGTACATGTTATGCAAATGAGACTATACACCAATTAACATATTGTAAGAAACAGGTTTTACTACATGTTTTAACAGTTTATAAATTCTTTAGGAAAAGCCTCCTGTTTCCCCCACACATGCTAGATAACTGCTCTTAAACTGAATTTAAAAATGCAACTCAAGTTCCTAACTAGTTCAGATATTAAGAAAAACTGCACTTAAATCAGTATGAATGTTTTAACATTCATCAGTTTGGGATTTTTTTTTTTGGCTACTGGTCCTCCTTGGAAAGTCAAATGGCACAGGACCAGATTTACCTTTGACCATTTTTCATGCATTTAACTCAGGAAATGTCTGCACATGACTTGCATTATATTATGTATTATAAGTTTAAATTGAATCAAGGTAAGCTGTTAACTATGAGGGAGGAAAGGTGATGTAGTGGTTAACACGTTCTACTCACAAGCAAGAAAGTCCTTGGCTCGATTTTTTTTGACTCTGTGAGCTCATTTGTGTTATTAATGTGGTGGAGCTTTCCAGAGGGAAATGTTTATCATTAAAACAAGGACTTCATGAAGCTACAGGGCAGAGGGCTTCTTCTTGTTCAAAGCTGCGCAGTGGTGTCTTGTTTAGCATGACCACTTCGCAGTTAGAAGGTCCTGGGTTTTAGTCCTGGGCTCAGACAATTTGTTTTGGAGTTTGTTTGTTTTTCCCCATACCTGAGTGGGTTTCCTTTGGGGTATTCAAGTTTCACCCACAGTCCAAAGACATGCACATTGATTGGTTGTTCCAAATTTCCCATAGGTGTCTGAGTGTGAATGGCCTGGTGAGATGTTTATGGTGTATCCCGCCTTCGCTAAGTGTTGGCTGAGATATGCACCGGCCTGCCTGCGACCCAATTAGTAGGATTAAGTGGTTCAGCTAGTAGTAAGAATAAGGTACTGTGTGTATTACATATGCATACAGATCAGTCACAGGATATTCAAATAAAATTCCAAACAGCTGGATAAAAAGCAAACTTAAGACTATGGTGACAGCAGTTACCTTTTAATGCTCCACACAAGTTTAATCAATAAGTAATGGCATGGACTGGATAAAATCATTCTTTATTTCTTTCTTTCATTTTCTGAGCTGCTTAATCCTAATTAGGGTCATGGAGAGGCTGGTGCTCATTTCGGCCATTTCTGGGCTAGGGCAGGGTACACCTAAAATAAACTTTTGTCTTCACAATCTATGTGATCACTTTGCAAATTAGGCCAGAGAGCTTAACAAGGTTCAGCAAGTTGGTAAAAACTCTTCCTTTTGTTTATGGTTCTTCCTTTGGTAAATAATTTACAATAAATTCATGTGATAAGTTGCAGCTAAGCCCTGCTAAAGAATGTACCGTTGTTCAGGTTTTCCGAGCATGTAGAGCTCCCATCACCTGCCTCTGTCATGGTTGAAAAATGTAAAAAATAATTATTATTTTTTTTGGCTATACAGTTGGCCCCCTACTTATGAAACCCCCTGGGTATGAAAATTCCGGGTTACAAAAAACATTTTCCGAAGTTTTCGTCCCCGGGATACGAAAACAACCTCCTCTTATGAAAAGCGCCAAATGCGCCATTCACAATTCAAACGTGCCAATCAAAATTTCACACAATTGCTCTCTTATTGGCTGTCTCCCAACATCCCGCCCTGCTGGCCTGACATTGGCTAGAAGGGATGATGCAGCTGAACGTTACCCATACTTCCTATACTCATACTTCCTGTTTGTCACACACACGAAGGAGAGTTGACTGTTGGCTTCTTTTGAGATTGATCATGCAGCGTTATATTTCGTTATCTCCGAAACTCCTCTACAATTGGGACGATATTGAACCAGAAGGAGACCTTAAAGCGGAAATACAGTGAGGGAGGTGATTATTTCGGCACGATATTAAAACAGAGTGCTCCATGGGAGAAGACCTCCAATCTCGCAAGGAAGCAAGTTAATATTGAATGAGGACCTCTGATCTTTCAAACAGGTACTGTAATTCCGCTTTAAATAAAACATCCCATCCATTTAAACATTTAAATAGAATTGTTCCGTCAGCTGCCCGAGTTTTGTGTGTGTGTGAGAGTGTGTGAGAGAGAGAAGGAGACTTAACTCTTTAGTTTAGTTTTTTAAGTTGTTTAATTCAGTAAATGTTTAATAAATGTGGCGCATGTGAGCAAAACGCGGCTACCACACACATTGGTTGGGGTGCCCAGAGAGCAGTTGGGGTGCTCTGCTCAATGGCAGAGTGGAGGAAAGGAAGGTGGCGCTCATTCCCCCACCAACACCATACATTTATCCTGTTTGGGAATTGAATAGCAACCTTTCAGTCCCAAAGCCACTCTTCTGGCCATTAGGCTGCGACTGTCCCCAAAAAGAGAAGGTAAATAATACATCCACCACACATCACCTTCCTTGACCAATGTCAGAGACCTCTCATTACCAGCCCATAGACTGCAAGTAGGATCATCAAAAAATAATAATAACTACAAACCATGATTTAGTTTGCCTTTCATGTTGTTCTGTATATATAAAAATATTAGTTACCTCCGGTTCTGTGGTTATTGCTGAATTAAATAACCTACAGCCTTCTTCATTATCATATATGTTTCATATTTTATAGCTTTTAAAAAAAAATTTGACTAGCCATAATCGTAAAAACATTACACCCACTGATGGGAGAATTAAATAACTTTGATTATTGGTAGCTGCCAAGTAGTGGGATGCATTATTGGGATATGAGTTACTTTTACAAGGGCTATGCTGTGATGCTTAAATTACGGGTCTATTCATGTCCAAAACAGAAGGTATTGTGGTGTTCCTGGTGCACAGTGTCATGTACCTATGAAAGGTGGTCCAAGGTAGGAAAACCAGTGTACTGACAAGAATGACCTATCCAAGGCTCTTTGATGCGTGTGGATGAACGAAGGTTACTATATCTGGTCTGATCTCATAGAAAAGTGACTGTAGAACAAACTGCTAAAGCTGTAAATGCAAACTAGGATAGAAAGGTGACGGTACGCAGTGAATTGCAGCTTGACAGCCAGACAGTAGGAACAGTTCATAACAAAAGGCTTTGTAACTATAAGAATTCCATGTCAAGTTTAATACCATCAGAAATGACCATGGTTATTATTCAGACTTTGAAAATCTACATTATCTACATCATAAAGGTTAAATAATAATGGAATATCAGTATTTTTTACAGTAGAACATGGGTCCCCAACCACCGGTCCGTGGCTCAATTGGTACCGGTCCACAGAAGAAATAATTAATTATTTCCGTTTTATTTATTATCTAAGTCTGAACGATCTTTAGTTTTGAAAAATCTTTTATGACCGGATTCTCTCGGTTACATATCAGTCATTTGAGCACTAAAATGTAACCCACAGGGGGACGACACATGAACAGAAGTGAGTTGGACATGTTTCAAACAATAGCGGGGATTTTGGGTGAGACTGAGCCTGAGCCTTCATTTTCCCAGCTAGTGCACGGTCATCTGTGGGTTTTTTTTTTTTTTTTTTTTTTTTTTTTTTTTAGAACAGTTCAAGCTTTACTTCCCAACCAAATTTATTTCAGGTGTTGAAAAATAACATTCATGGAGTGCTTATTATTATTATTATTATTATTAATTAATCAATCAATCATCATTATAATACTTTATATAAATAAATTTATATTTACAATATAAACAATCTGACATGACCCCCTTCCCGTAACCATAAATTTGTCAAGCGTTGACCGGTCCGGTGATAAAAAAGGTTGGAGGCCCGTGCAGTAGATAATAGGCCAAAGATGTTCTGCTGGTCTGCTGAAATGAGTTTCTTATCTGTATTTAATTTCTTTTGGAAATTAGAGGACCGACATGTGACATCACATTTAGAAAAAAGGAGGTACAGGCTGTGAAGTATAAGATTCCTTTGACTTGTACATAAGTAACCCATTCATGATCTCAAGGCAATTAATCAAGAAAATGCCTGTGTAGATGAGTGAAGGGGGAGGAATCAGGCTTGCAGTTTGCACAATGTTATTGATTTTTAAACAGTGATCTTTCCACATTGTGTAACACCATGTGTCTGGTTTATTTACCATAATCTGTGGTAGGAGATAAAAGCTTTAATGTGAATTTCTAGAATGTGAATATGTTCTTCTCTCATTCCCTCCCTTTTCTTTTTTTTTATGCTTCCCTCAGGTCTTCTAGTTGGGACTCTGGATGTTGTGTTAGACTCCAGTGCCCGTGTGGCTCCGTACCGAATCCTTCACCAGACAGGAGACTCGCAGCTCTTCTGGAGCATTGCCTGCGGTCAGTAATCAGTGTCCTTGCATCAGGAACAATCTCTGGCATTTGCAGTTTGACCAGATGCCTGGATTATTTCAGGTCAAAGTAAAGTTTGAAACTTGAGTCATTTGGTGGTGTGATTTGGTAATGGCTAGTTGTCAGGAGGGGGAGAGGAAGTGAAAAAGTGATGTGTTGGAATTGGTTAGGATCCCCCCCCCCACCCCCACGGCATCTATGTTATGAACGATATAGTAAACCGTTAGAAGACTTTAAAGCCCTGCTCACGTCAGTCATGATTTCTTTTTAAAACACATGCCTCCATTTCTTGAGTAAATTCACTTTGAGTGGCACTTTATTTTTAGAGCTCAGTAAATTCAGTTGAGACGAAGACTTCTTGAAGAGCCTCTCTCGCGTCTCACTAATTTGCCTCGTGCTTTTCGCAAATGTACTGCAGTTACACTGTGACTTTTCTTCTACAAGTTAGTTTAAGTTACTATGAAACCTTTCATTGTGGTGTTACGAGCTTGTGAATTTGGCGCTGTTGCTTTTTTTAAGATCCAAGTTCCACCTGTTTTACTGCCTTTTATATTTGCTTGCTTAAAGCGGCACCGTCACATGATGCAATGATCGACACGTGAATCACTTTGCCACTAAGCAGCATGTGAATCTTCTTGCAAGACACTTTGCTCCTTGAAGTGTCGTCAGCTCTTCTCGCCTGGTTAAACCTCTTGTTTGAACACTTTTCAAAGTGGAACTGAATTGATTTGTCCTGGAATTTTTTTAAGGATTCTTTAACAATGTGAGAGATGATGACTTTTGGAAGCCCTTGGAAAACATTTATAATGTGTCAATTTCCATTACTGCATTTCTCTCACACATCTTAAATTAAACAAATTAAAAATTTAATATTAGAATATTATTTAATGTTTATTATCAAAAATGCAAAAACAGTTACTGATGACAATTCATTTGAAGGTGTCTGGCAATATTAGTTTTCCTCTCACTGTGGAAGTGAATGATTCTTCTCAGGGCACAAAATTAAGAAAATTTTCCACCAGAAAGGGGGCAGGCAAAGGAAAAATCTGAAGGACCCGTAATAATTTTACTGGACCCCATTTTTTCTGGAATGATTAGTTATGTTGATAATCTGTTATTATTTTTTCATTCACTTGTTCACCTATCTATATGTTTGATGTACAATAGCTATTATGACTGAATAAGAAATATACATGTAAACCAATTCTCTATCATATACAACTCTTATTATTCTGCTGATCAAATTAAAACTCAGTGAACAAACAATAACAATGCAAACAAAAAATGTAAGCAAGAACTAGATTGAATCTCTAGAACGAGTCTAATTCTGTTCTCAAAATCTAACAGAAATCAGTAACCTCAAGTAATTATAAAAAGTTGTCTCGAGATAGCATTCTTTATAATCAAATTATTTGAGATATTTTCCTTCAGTATTAGATTCTGTCCTGTTCCTTATCATCTGTGTCTCTTCCTTGTGTCATCAACCCTACTCTCTACATAACAATCTGAGTCACACTCCTCCAGCTAAAGGAGTACTTCTTCTGAATATTTGCATAGATCTGCCTTTTGTTTTTTTTCTAGGTCCATATGGCGCTTTATTCATTCATAAATATTATCACAGTACAAAATTAAAAAGTTTTTACTTAATCATTTACCAAGTTTTACTACATTATTATTATATTAACGGATTATCGGCAAACATGTTTTTTTTTTTTTTTTTTTTAATTAAAATTATATTAAAATTATAATAACAATTTAAATGTAATTATCGATGTCAAAGCAGACAAAATTAACTGGCTTTGTAAAAGATGAAAAAACTGACCAAAGTTGGACCAAGTAGCACTAATGTCAGAGATGACAAAGATTATGAAAAGAATCGACGTCCAAAGAGGACTTTTCAGGCAGGATCAATGACTACACCCACACTTTGAAAGTTTGTGCAAACACACTACAGACGCTTCCCAACTTGCGTTTTAGTTTGGTTCCAGACAGCCGAACGTAAGGTGAAAAAAAAAAACAAAACAAAAAAGTAAGTTGTTACTGTATGTTCCTCTGACGTATGACGTTCATACTGTACTATACATCCATAAATATAATTACTGTATCTCATAACATACCCATAAATCAATTATTATAAACATAAAATTGTAAAATAGTATCAAATAATAACATTAATTTCAAATTTCAAATAAATTAAATTCAAGCAAAATAATTTCAAATAGATAAATTTTAATCAAATTCACTCATCAAATATCAAATACAGTGTGAAATATAACCTTTAACATGTTCTGTGATGAGATTTTTCTGCTTGTAAATGGTTCCGATGGTTGACAGTCATTTGGAAGAAACCTGCTACACCCAGTGCGGCTAACTGGGTTATCAAAGGCGGGCCATGTCTGTCACTGTCTATGGTGTGAGGCATGTAAAAGAACCATTGCTGACTTTCGTAAAGAGTAGGCTGCAAAGTCGTCAGCGTGTTTCTGTCCCTTGCTAAAAGGGTTGTTGTGACAGGAAGGGCATCCGACGTAAAAACCTCTGCCAAATCAAACGTGCGAATCAGATGATTTGCTGTGGCGACTCCCGAGTAAAAGGGAAAAAGCCGAAAGGAAGACAGACTGCGACATTCACATGTTTTTCAGCAGCATCAATTTTCTTGATAATAGCCATCGTTATTTCTAACCAGATGGCTTGCTGCTTTTTCTGATAACCTTTAACATTCTCTATGATGCGATCTTTCTGTTTGTAAATGGTTCCGATGGTCGACGGATGGTCACTTTACATGAAGCTGAGCCGAGTCACTTTACATTAAGCTTAAAACAGCCAATCAAAGCTTACAATATGTGAGGTGCTCCACCGAAAGTAGTTCACTTGCTTGTGCTTGAGACAAAGTGCGGTTTATCCGGACTTCCGGTCTTTCAAGTGAGCAATGGCACTGTTGAACTCGTTTAGTACTCAGCCTGCACTGATGTGAATCACCAGCAGAGCGGAGAGTTCTCTTTCTTTTCTGGATTTGGGTTTTCATTCATTTTACAACTCTCTTTGCTTAACTGAGCATGCATGGTAGATTGCGCCGATCTGAGCAGATAGTTAATTCAGTCTTGGGAAAACCAGAAATTCCGGCATATTCTGGAAAACTTGCACCCATGCTAGTAGGCTTACACTTCTGATCAATCATATTTGCTTAGGGTTACAAAAGTCCGCACAACAGTGGAAACACAATGATCACAGAGACGGCATCTTAACACAAGGGTAACACGCGGTGAACTCAGGAAGAAGGAGTGGCACGTTCAGTCAGTCATTTGTAAACAATGGACATAGCGTCATTACGTCAGTGTACTACCTAGGTACGTCTCTTAAGACAGAGAGCACGCTAAACTCAAAATTTGACAATTTTTGTTTTTTTGGAAAAAAAAAAAAAACAACAACAAACAAAACGTAAAACGAATGAACCCAAGTCGGGGAATGTCTGTATATGGTTGGACTGTGTTAAAAGCAGGTGTATTGATGGCGTCCTCTTTTAACCTGTTTGCTCTGTATGCACTATCTTTTCTGATACCTCTTCAGAGGGCTTGGCTTGCCGCTTTGTAAGCCTGCTGGTCTCCTGACTTCAAGGCATCATCCTGTGGTCCAAGTACGGTGTGCACCTCACCGTTAAACCATGGTTTCTGGTTCGGGAACACGTTAATAGTCCTTGATGTGGTCACATTTTCTGTGCAGTAGTTTATACAGAAGAGCATAGTTGATGTGTGACCCTCCAGGTCTATCTTTTCTGTGAATATTTCCCAGTCTGTAAAGTCAAAACAATCCTGTCAAGCTGCAGGAGCTCTCTCAGTCAACATCTGGACTGTTTTAAACGCTGGTCTTTGGCTACATATTTTAGGCTTATAAACAGGAATCACAGAGCGAGGTGGCAGTGGGATGCTGGTGTAGACCTGGTCCAGTGTGTGGAGTCCCCCCCAGGTTTGCATGATTCAAGTCTTTTGCCATGATTATAACACAGTCTGGCTGTGCTGCTAGCTGTTTGTTAATGGAATGTTGTAGTAGCCTCATTGATAACTTGAAATTAGCTTGGGGAGGCATGGCGTTGGAACACCAGCCGTTAATGTGAACACACAGACCTCCTCCACATTTCTTATCGGACAGGTTGGTGCTGTCTGTTCTGAAGGTAGCATTATGTACATGTATCCATTATGTAAAAATTTAACACAAACACTTATGCGCAAAGAAAAATGTGCTGATTCTAGTTTTCGGTAAAATGCTGAATATTGGCTTCACAGTGTCACAAACACCAACAGGGTTAAAAGATTAGATGAAACGGTCATGTGACCCATGAGGAATGATTTCTATTATCAGTTTGCATTGCTGCTAATTATTGTACTCCTGTATATCATCAGGCTCATCTCGAAAGGAGATAACAGAACACTGGGAATGGCTGGAGGTGAATTTACTGCAGACGCTCTCCATTTTTGACAATGATGAAGACATCACTACTTTTGTCAAGGGCAAGATACAGGTGAGCTCTCAGTGTTTTTCCACATTGAACCAGTCTAACCGCAGGCTTGTGTATACATCTGGGTACAATGCAGTCAGTAAGTCTCAATCTGTGCCTTCATTTGTGTGAAGGGCATTATCGCTGAAGAGAATAAGGGCCGTCAGGCGCAAGAAGACGAGGATTGTGGGAAGTTTCGAGAAGCAGAGTTGAAGATGCGGAAGCTATTTGGGATGCCAGAGGAGGAGAAACTGGTGAACTACTACTCGTGTAGTTACTGGAAGGGTAGAGTGCCACGTCAGGGCTGGCTCTACCTCTCTGTCAATCACCTGTGCTTCTACTCCTTTCTGCTTGGAAAAGAGGGTGAGATAATAAGAGAGAGAGGTGGAACAAAAGAGGAAAGGAATGGTGGGAGAACGGAACGCATTTCATGTGGTTAGAAGAAAATGCATGAGTAGTACGAGTAGTGAATGTTCTTAACTTGCTTCCTTTTGAAATGTGAAACTGTTTTCTGTGTAGTGGGAAAAACGCATTACGACTTTCATTGTGTCTCTTTAGTGACACTTATAGTGCAGTGGACCGATGTGACCCAGTTAGATAAGAATGCCACGCTGTTATTCCCCGAGAGCGTGCGTGTGAGTACTCGGGATACGGAGCACTACTTCTCCATGTTCCTCAACATCAACGACACTTTCAAATTGATGGAGCAGCTGGCTAACATTGCCATGAGGCAGTTACTGGACAATGAGGGGTTTTCGGCAGACCACTCTCTCCCTAAACCCTGCAAGACCCTCAAAAATGTTTCTACACTGAAAAGGCGAGTGTTCTTCAAAAAGCTGCCCTGTTAACAGAAGGGTTTTTTTTTTTTTTTTTTTTTTTTTTTTTCCCCTTTCCCTTCCCCCAGTTCACTTCCAGTTTTACTTTCACCTCCTCAAACACGTTTATGTCTTGTTTAATGTGTGAAATAGTGTGAGTGGTTAAATGGGTTTGTGAAGTAAGTAGTATTTATTGTAATATTTTCAGGGACCTGGATGCACGGGCGAAAAATGAACGGTACCGGGCTCTGTTCCGCCTGACAAAGGAAGAACGGCTCGACGGCCACACAGACTGCACTCTGTGGACGCCCTTCGCTAAAATGCATGTGGTCGGGCAGATGTTTGTGTCCAACAACTACATCTGTTTTGCCAGCAGAGAGGAGGACCTGTGTCAGCTCATCATTCCTCTTAGAGAAGTAAGCATGCTCACATTCTGAGTAACACCAAACTGTAATATATACACAATATATTAAAGATTAGGGATCATTTTTAGGTGGCGTAGTGGTCAGCACGTCCGCCACGCTGTGGGAAGGTCCTGGGTTCAAGTTGCATGTGAGGTGAATAAGCTGTTCCAAATTGACAATAGATTCGAATGTCAGTGTCTATTGTTTTTTTGTATGTTGGCATTATGATGGCTCATGGTATAACCCACCTTCTTGGCGGCTGTAATAGGCTCCAGCTTCTGACCCAAATAATATCGAGCCATTTAGCAAATGTGAGGGTGTGGGAGTGTCATTTTTACATTTTATTTATTCTACTTTTTATTATCTTTTTTTTAATCAAGCTCTTTCAAGATGTTTTTTTCATGCACCAAACATTATGCTTTTCAGTAAAAAAAAAAAGTTTATTAAATCAGCCACATGGCCCTTAATGGCATGAGTTTGACACCCCTGGTGTAGAGTATTCATTATGGTGTAAATGTACTTAAATAATATTGCCACTTTATACATGAATTTACATTGTCAATTTTTCCATATACAGTACAGGGATCCCTCGCTACTTCACGCTTCAATTCATGTGGCTTCAGTGCATTGGAGTGGGTTTTTTTTAAGTATATAAATATTCATCAAATTAAAAAATAAGGAAACTAGGGAAGAATAGGGGAAAAAGTTAAGGAAAATTATGCAAAACAAGGCCAGTTATGTAAAAAAAAAAACCCCAAACAAACAAAAAACAACCCAAAACCCCCCATCAAAACTATATACATTTTTATGTGAGGTGCGCATCTGTATGTGTGTGTATTTATATTTTATTTACATGTTATGTAATGTTTTTAAATGTTTAATTATTATAAGCATTTATAGTGTTGAATATGTATTTATTGATATTATATACTAGTGCACATGTATTTGTACGTATATGTCGGTCAGGGGGAGTTGATCCTACTTCGTGGAATTTGGCGGTTTTGGGGCGGGGCGGATCTCGGTCCCAATTAACCTTGGAAAGTGAGGGATCCCTGTATAGTTTATTTTTATAGGTATACCAGAGAATTTACACTTTCTCTCCCTCTCTCTTACACACACACACACACATGCTGTATCAGGTTCTGTGAATTACTATGAGTACAATATTCAGCATCTAGATCACGCAGTCTTCTCTCTTTCTGTAGGTGTCTATAGTAGAGAAAGCTGACAGTAGCAGTGTTTTGCCTAGTCCTCTCTCCATCAGCACTAAAAACAAGATGACCTTCCTGTTTGCCAACCTCAAAGATCGTGACTTCCTTGTTCAGCGCATCTCAGACTTCCTGCAGCGAATGCCTGACAGACTCTCTAGCATGACTGGACATTCTGTGAGTTGCTCAATGGAAGAAAATGAAATGTGCTATTTGAAGACTTCTTAAGCACTGTGACCGAGTTAAGCGCCGGCTGGTTATTGGTGGGTTTTGGTTGAGAGTATAAAATATTAATCAGTTTTTACTTCTCTGACAGGAGAGTCCAAGTCCTAGCACCCCTCCTTCCCTTCCTCCAACACCACCAGTACTGGGGTCAACTGAGGATCACTACTACAGCTCTAGCCTCCCCACGGCTAAGGAAGGTCTTCTCCATATCTATCACAAAGGCCGTCCTGAAGACCTAGGACCCAAAGCGGTTAGCTCTTTATAATTACATCTACATCAGTGCCATCTAAAACCCAGTTTTATCTTCTGGGGAATCAATGTTCATGTTAACAGTCCAAAAATTAACTGGTTATACTTTGTTTTAAATAAAAATCATTCGAAAAGATGTAAGAATTTCTTTGTCATACACACACACATATTTTGTGCTCAAGACCGAATAAAAATACATTTAGTTTCAGTCACTTGAAAAATGTCACTGGTAGCTGAGCTCCTGAGAAAAGTCCCATAGGCATGCAAGTGCTAATTAGCCCTGTAACGGTTTGGTGATCTGTTCAGGATGTACTTTTCTTTCACCCGGAGTTGGATGGGATGGGCTCAAGCTTCCCCGTGAACCTAATAAAGGATTCAGCAGTTTGGAAGAAAATGAAATAAATGAGACTCGTACATTTAATCACTAATATTACCTATTATTACAGTGCCTGAGCACCAGCAGTCTGCTGAGTTAATACCCCACCATTCTGTGTTATTCCTTGAGCTTCACATAGTGACCTGAATTGAGCAGGAATTATTTTTCCTCAAATCATTGGACGGTGGTGGGTTTTTTTTTTTTTTTTTAGTGTAGAGATTGAAGTCCTTACAAAAGCTGTGTTATTGATAAAGTGAACACTAAGTGATGTGTGGCAAAGCATAGATTAGGCCATTAAACACTCGGATAGACAGACTGTAATGAGGACGGACATTAAAAATGCATCGGTTCTTCTAAGTGAGGGGTTTCTCCACTTCTGGCTCCACTAAATACTTGTTGATAGCTAAATACAGAGCAGGTGAGATTCTTAAAAATACATGGCCAATTCACCAGTAACACGTGCACAAAACCACATTTCACAACTCTTATTTGAATAATATCCTCTTACTTTTTTTTGTGTTATACTCCTGCAGAAATGGAGTATGTAAAATTAATGTTTAAATTGAATTGAATGAATTCTTAATGCTTTACTCAAATCTTCTTTTCATTCATTTAGACAAAAGAAAAAATGAAGGAGGAATCATGGAATATCCATTTCTTCGAGTTTGGGAGAGGTGTGTGCATGTACCGCACGTCTAGGACACGTGACCTGGTCCTGAAAGGGATTCCTGAGTGTCTGAGAGGAGAACTGTGGCTACTGTTTTCAGGTAATTGCTTCTCTTGAACAATAGGGGGCACTTTGCACTTAAGTTTTTAAAGAGAGCCCATTATCAACATATGCTATGGCAGCAGACAGTGGCATCAACTACAGCAGGTGTCGGGAACCTATGGCTCGCGATCCAGATGTGGCTCTTTTGATGACTGCATCTGACGCTCCGATAAATCAGGTGGTCTTTCTTAACAGAATAACTAATACATAATTTCGCTCACCATGAAATAAAAATACAGAAAAAAAGCCATCAAATAAAACAAAACATTAATAAATCTCACGCATTTCAATCTATACATCTATTTTCAATGCCACTTGTCACTGTGGCGCGCAGCAGAGGGCCAATCCTTTGTGTACTCCAGTGTGTGGGCAGGGCTGATACATTGAAGCTCTAATTTTATTGGATTCTTTGCAACAGCCTGCGCGAGTTGTTTTTGTGTAAAGAGGTAAATTTCCCTCGTTTTGATCAGCTCATGTGCAAGAAGCCAAGCGGAGTTGACAAGCAAAACACAAATGAACAGACATGAAAAAAACTTCAACCCACAGTCCAGCTGATTGCCAAAACTTGGGACGCGCTTCCTGTCACATAAACAATGCAGTGTGTGAGTCCTGTCGTATTGACCATGTTTGGCTCTACATGCGTACGTGAGCGGTCCTTCTCACACCTGAAAAAGCATCAAGACCAACCTGCGGTCACGTGTAATAGATGGAAGCCGAAACACCTGCATGAAGCTCAACCTCAGCACATATCAACCAGACTATAACGCCATCAGCAACACCATGCAGCACCAGAAGTCACATTAATAGTAAGAAGTACTTTTCTTATTAATAAATAACTTCGTTATAACAATGTTGTTTAAAATAAATTCAGAGTCTTATTATACTCTAAAATTGTTGGTCTCAGTATTAAAAAATATATTTGGCTCTCAGAGGATTAGATTTTAAATTGATTTATTATTTTCTTCGTCAAAAAGGTTCCCGACCCTGAACTACAGTATATGACACTGAAATTTCTTATTGTTTCATTCAAATTTAAATGAAAGCGTAAATGTTAGCATGGCATTTATAAACATCTGCTATTTATGCTGTGGGTGATTTAATAAGGTGTCTTGGTAACCGCAGTAGTCTCCTTGGACACACAGTCTGTTATTTTCTATGCTGAATACATGTGGGTTTTTTTATTTTTCTAAAAACCATACCAAGGCACTGGATTTTGATTCTGTCTTGGGTTCGAAGAGTCATTTTGCAATTGATGTCTCACTGCGACTGTTATGTTCCTAAATTTTAAAATCTTATTGTGCTGAACAGTTTTCAAAAATTGCAATATAACTGCCAATTCTTAATAGTTAGATGTATGTTAGTTTTCATCAACCAAATTTACATTCCTATGTTTTGGTTTGACAAGGCCACTGATGTCCATCCATCCATTTCCTGAACTGCTTAGTCCTGATTAAGGTTGCAGGGAAGCTGACTCCCATCTTAGCCAATTCTAGGTGTACTCTGCCCTCATCTATGCAGCCTGCTTTTGATGAAAGTCAGCAATGGTTCTTTTACATGCCTCTTTCACCATAGAAATGGCCTGCTTTTGATAACCAGTTAG
Organism: Plotosus lineatus; assembly: GCA_024760905.1. Classification (NCBI taxonomy): domain Eukaryota; kingdom Metazoa; phylum Chordata; class Actinopteri; order Siluriformes; family Plotosidae; genus Plotosus; species Plotosus lineatus. The sequence goes on from CM045742.1 coordinate 31,172,867, forward strand.
CTGCACTGAGAGGACAGCAGTGACAACCCATTTGATTGTGTGGCTTGAAACCTCCAGCCTTGGGCCACCCTTCCTGCTGCTGATGTTCATGTTATTTTTTTTAAACAACTCTCTGGAGCCACCTTTAAGCTCCTCACAACACCTGCTTGGACTGATTGTTTCCTGTTCACTTTATCATCATAATAATACTGTAGAAAAGAGTAGTTTTTCCAAGGGCCTTGTATAAATTAACTGGAACACTATCACGTTTAGTTCAACTCCATTATTTGCCTTTCTGCTTGATTATGAATTTGACAAGTTTCAATTAATTTTTAAAAATTACTCATTCTAAAACAGCCAGTACATTTTTATTGCAATTTGTCATTTATGTTGATGTTATGAAAAAAAGCTATTCTTTATTAGAGATGCTGTGATGCAGCTGATCCAATTCCTTTTTGTGGTTAAATTTCTTCCCTTTATGAAGTTGATGAGGTGGTTCAAATCCATTTCATGGCATATAAATCACCTGGTTAATGGCAGAGAAATTACTTTCTCCAGAAGAGAAAACAGTTGATCCAAAATTAAATAAGGGAATCAGACAACTCTTATTGCTGACTTTAAATTTTTACTCAAAGCGATATTAAATAATCTTAAATATATTATCTAATTATATAATAATTTTCATTCGTTTTCTGATCTGCTTAATTATAAGTAGCGTCGTGGGGAGACTGGTGCCCATCTCAGCCGACCCTGAGTGAGGGTGGGGTCGACCCTGAGTGAGGGTGGGGTACACCCTGATTTGCCAGGCCAATTTCTCCACATCTCTATTACAGTGACTACAATTTCCCCGTTTTATCTATGAAAACGGGTGCGCTTTCTTGTTCACAGGGAAGGCACTAGAGCACTAGAAACACGGAAATTAATCTAAAGTGGGAACTGGTGGAGCATGCGAGCAAGAGAGATCACGGGGAAGAGGGACAGTCTTCTAGCACCGGGAAGAGCGCTGCTAGTCTTTATAGCCCGTGATTAAATGAAATCAGGTGTTTTTCTTTAGCACTCCACGCCACGTGTGGCAGCCACGCCCCTCTCCAACGCGCATTTCAACTGGCAACTCTTTTGTGAGAGACCATAACACACTAAAAATCCACAGTACAGTTAAAGCATAAGAACAGTAAAGACAAGAATTTCATATATATAGAATATCAACAACTTCCGGAAGTCTCACTCTTTTCCTCCCTCTCGGTCTCCTTTTTTCTCGCACGTTTCTCGTGTTCGACTTCCGGTTTTAGTTCGGATTCTGATTTGTTCAAACTCTAGATCGTTTGAATTCCGAGGCTCCACTTTAGTTAGTTTTGAATTACAGTGATCTACTTCCTTTATCTACATAATATTGCATCTGTTTTTATATTTTTCTTGAATAATTAACCGAAATATAATTGTTCTTATGGTTTTAAGTATATGACCTTGATTTGCAGTCAGCGTATTAAAGGGGGTATTCGTGTTTATGCTTTGTTTTTAATATGTAGAAAAATGTAACCAAAATCACATAACTATAGGTTTTGTATTTGTGCATTACGTAAACATGTACCCATGCTGACTGATGTAGGTTAGATCCACAAATGGACTTATTTCCTATTCCATATCATAGCTGAACCTTTTAAGAGTACAGGGATCCCTTGCTACTTTGTGTTTCAATTCATGAGGCTTCACTGCGTCGCGTTTTTTTTTTTTTTTTTTATTTTTATTTTTTTTTTTAAACATTGAATTAAAAAAATAAGGAGCTTAAGGAAGAATAGGGGAAAATGCCACAAAAACAAGGCCAATTATGCAAAAAAAAAAAAAAAATCCCTAAACAAACAAAAAATAGCCCAGAACCTCCCATCAAAACTAGTTACATTGTTGTGCATGCATGCGCGCGAGTCTGTATGTGTGTACAGTATTTGTATTTTATTTACATTTTATGCATTATTTTTTTAAGGATTGTTATTCAATGCTATAAATGCGTATAATATGTATTTATTAATATTACATACACACATACATGTACGTATACGTTAGTCGGGGGGGGGGGGGGTGATCCAACTTTGTGGAATTTGGTGGCTGCGCAGGGATCTTGGTCCCAATTAACTGCGGAAAGTGAGGGATCCCTGTATTTTAAGATATTCCTCTGGCACGATATCTCACTAGTACATTTACAGATTCAATAATGCTGTCAATAATATAATGGATATAGTTCTTCATCCTGTTTTTCTTCTGTGTAGGTGCTCAAAATGAGATGGTGACTCACCCAGGTTACTATGCAGAGCTTGTGGAGCAGGCCATGGGAAAATGTACTTTAGCTACGGAGGAGATAGAGAGAGACTTGCATCGATCTATGCCTGAGCACCATGCCTTCCAGAATGAGATGGGCATTGCTGCTCTCCGACGGGTACTCACTGCATATGCATACCGCAACCCGGGCATCGGCTACTGCCAGGTATACACAACCTTACATTTAGCTTTCTGAAGTCACACAATATGTTTTCAGAAAATACATATGTTCATGGGTAGTGGTGGCCTGGTGGTAAGGTGCTGGATTGCTGATCCCAAAGTTGAGAGTTCAAGCCCCACTGTCAATAGTTGTCACTGCCGTCCCTCTAGTGCAGCTAACTGGGTTGTAAAAGGCCGGCCATGGCTTTCATTGTTTATAGTGAGAGGCTGTAAAAGAACCATTGCTGATGTTCATATTATTATTAATTATGCATTATTATTAATTATTTAATAAAATATTGTAGTATTATTAATAATAAAGTGCATGGAAAAATTAAATGGTCAGAAGAAATATTGAGAAAAACACTAAAAGCAGAACTACAATAAATGCATCTGGCTTCTGTCACCATGGTAACCATAAAGGGGGGTATATTTTTTTTTGTCGTAGAAATAACATGTTTGTGTGTGTGTGGTTTTTTTTTGTTTGTTTGTTTGTTTTTTCCCCACATAGGCCATGAATATAGTAACATCAGTTTTGCTGCTGTACTGTACCGAAGAGGAGGCGTTCTGGTTGCTGGTGGCTTTGTGTGAACGAATGTTGCCTGATTATTATAACACCAGAGTTGTAGGTTAGTAAACTGACCCCACCCACTGAAGGTAATTTTTATGTTTTTGGGGGTGGAGACAGACAATAATTACATATACAGTGGGCCCTTGACCATTCGCGGTTCAGCACTCGTGCCCCCACATACTAGCAGATTGGCGACAAAGTCGGAAGTAATTGGCACGTGATTCAAATTTAGCCAATGGCTGAGAGCTTTTTTCTCCCTCCTGCTGATTAGTTGCAGTTGATGTACACCTCATTTTTTTTTTTTTCTCCTTCGTGCACACGTTATCAACGTGATTGCCTAAATTGCAAAGTAAATTTTTTTCATGTGTTTTTAATGATTATTTAAGCCCTATGATGTCACTCAAAGGGCAGTGGTGGTCTAGTGGTATAGGGCGCTGGATCGCTGATCCAAAGGTTGGAGGTTCGAGTCCCACTCTCCACAAGGTTGTCATTGTCTCCCCCAGTGCAGCTAACTGGGTTATCAAAGGCGGGCCATGTCTCTCACTGTCTATTGTGAGAGGCATGTAAAATAACCATTGCTGACTTTCGTAAAGAGTAGCTGCAAAGCCGTCAGCGTGTTTCTGTCCCTTGCTAAAAAGGGTTGTGTCAGGAAGGGCATCCGACATAAAAAAAAAAACCCTCTGCCAAATCAAATGTGCGAATCAGATGATTCGCTGTGGTGACTCCTGAGTAAAAGGGAAAAAGCCGAAAGGAAGACAGACAGATGTCACTCAAATGCCCTACATCTTCTCTAGCTTCTGGTAAGGAGCGTAAGCGCTTTATTCATTAATAAATATTATCACAGTTCAAAATTTTAAAAGTTTTTACTGAATCATTACTACATTTTACTGCATTATTATTGTATTAATGAGTAAGACTATCTATAGAATGTGTTGAAGAAGCCTATTCCAGCGCATGTAGTATCATACATAGGGTTTTAAAACCACATCAATAAGTCATGGATTTTCATGATCAGGACCAGAAGGACCAAAGGGGGGGGGTGTCCCACAAGCCTTCAACCATAGAGTGTAACAAATATATCTTTCCAGGAGCACTGGTGGATCAGGGTGTATTTGAGGAGCTGACACGAGAGTGTTTGCCGTTGCTTTATGAGCACATGCAGGACCTGGGCGTGATCTCTACCATCTCCCTGTCCTGGTTTCTCACACTCTTTCTCTCTGTCATGCCGTTTGATAGTGCTGTGTTACTTGTGGATTGCTTCTTTTACGAGGGAATTAAAGTCATCTTTCAGGTGAGGCATACAGCATTGACTCTAGGGTATAAACACATCATTACCCCAAACCTCCAAATCATGTCATCATACCATGTAAGATCTGTTAACTCTTAACAGAGTAGGATATTCCTGTAGTTGGAGGTTTTTTTTTTGTTTTTTGTTTTTTTTTTAATCACAAACCAGATTTTTTGGCCAGTGGACCCTTGTTTTGCATCATGTATGAATATAAATTAAAATTTGATGTCATTCAGCATATCAACTATTTTTTTAGCAATATTTCGAAAGACTTTTCCAGTCCTCATCATACTTTGGGGTATGTGCAGAAGCCTATCCTTTGTTAAAATGGTCATTGATTTTTAATGGTGTTTCAGATTTCCATGAAATATAACATACAGTAATTCCTAACCTGGGGTTGCAACCCCCCACAAGGGGTCGCCAGAGCTTCAAAAAACATTCCATTCTTATTCTGTTTCGAAGGACATATGGTACAGCATTATAAAAAAAATTAAATAATTTTGTAAAGGAATAAATGAATGCATAGCAATTTTAGTACATAAATAATATTAATTGATGTATGCGGTGAAAGGCAAAACACATCTTTAACTTGGATGGAAATCACCAACATGTTCGAAACAACTGGCGAATGAATCCAGTGATCATCTCTAAGCATCAGGCAGAAAACAAAACCATCTGTGAGAGCTGACATTGACTCAGGATGCCTCCACTATTGAACTTTTTTTTCTTTTTTTTTTTTTTCCCCAGTTCAGTTTTACATCTACTTTGTCATATTTTATTTTCACACATTAGACATTTGCCATTTTTTTTTTGAGATAAGATTTGCCCCTACAAGCCCAGAAATTGTGAATATTTTTAATTAAATGAGTGTTTGCCTACAAGATCAAATTAAAATAAGTGCACTGGAGTTCTTTACCATGTATGAAAGGGGGCCAGACTTTAGTTGGGTGGGTATTTTTACAGGTGTAGTACTTTGCTCTTGTTAATGCATGGTTTGATGGGTTTGGAGTTTGTGCAAGGTTATGGACTGATATGAAGTGAGTGTATATAGTAAATAGAAAGCATTTTAGTATTCTTCTTAAGAATATGCTAGCATGCAATAAATAATATAATAATTATTACATAAATTGCTCTGTAAAAAATGAGTGAAATGCCTAATTTAAAAAATATGTAAGCAAGCTACAGCCTAAGATGTAGACCCTGTGTTTTTCTGCACTTTAGGTGTCACTGGCTGTGCTACATGCTAACATGGAAAAGCTCTTAAACTGTAGCGATGAAGGAGAGGCCATGACTATACTTGGAAGGTCTGTATAGGATCAGAAGTCATAACTCCTGCAGCATGGAGTCCCCATGCTTTAAGACACTAAATGTATGAAAGCCAATCAGTGTAAGACATACTGGGGCAGAAAACAATAAATCCTCTTCTCCCTCAGGTATCTGGATAACGTTGTGAACAAACAGACTGTGTCTCCACCCATCCCTCACCTGCATGCTCTGTTAACCAGCGGAGATGAGCCACCGCTTGAGATTGACATATTTGATCTCATCAAGACATCCTATGAGGTAAGAACAACAAACTCATTCATAGGAAGTCATACATACACACACACACACACACACACGCACACGCATATATATATATATATATATATATATATATATATATATATATATATATATATATATACAGATGCTCCCTGACTTACGTTCATTGGTTTTACGTTTTTTCGATTTTACGGATTTTTTTTTTTTTTAAATTGTCAAATTTTGAGTTTAGACGTACCTACATAGTATGCTTATGTAATGACGTTACGTCCATTGTTTACAAATGACAGACTGAACGTGCCCCTCCTTCTTCCCAATTCAGTTATATTTATATATCAGTCATATAGCATGTTACCCTTGTGTTAAGACGTTGTCTCTGTGATCTTTGTGTTTACACTGTTTTGCGGACTTTTGTAACCCGAAGCAAATATGGTTGATCAGAAGCGTAAGCCTACTAGCATGGGTGCAAGTCTCATACACTGAGATGAATTAACTATCTGCTTGGATCGGCGCAATCTACCATACATACTCAGTTAAGCAAAGAGAGTTGTAAAATTAATGAAAACCCGAATCCAGAAAAGAAAGAGAACTCTCCGCTCTGCTGCTGATTCACACCAATGCAGGCTGAGTACTAAACGAGTATTCAGCTGCGCCCTTGCTCACTTGAAAGACCGGAAGTCCGTATAACCCGCACTTTGTCTCAAGCACAAGCAAGTGCACTATTTTCGGTGTTGAGCGCCTCACATATTGTAAGCATTGATTGGCCTTTTTAAGCTTCATGTAATGTGACTCGGCTCAGCTTCATGTCAAGTGACCATCCGTCGACCATCGGAACAATTGACAAGACGAAAGATGGCATCATGTAGAATGTTAAAGGTTATTTTTGATACTGTATTTGATATTTGATGAGAATTTGATTAAAATGTATCTATTTGAAATTATTTTGCTTAAATTTAATTTATTTGAAATTAATGTTGATATTGTTTAAAACATTTGATATTATTTGACAATGTTTATAATAATTGATTTAGGGGTGTTTTATGAGATACGGTAATGCTATTTATGGATGTATATGAGCGTCATACGTCACTGTAACAACTTGCGTTCACTTTCAACTTGCGTTCTGCCGTCCGGAAACCAATTATAAACCTAAGTCGGGGAGCATGTGTGTGTGTGTGTGTGTGTGTGTGTGTGTGTGTGTGTGTGTGTGTGTGTGTGTGTGTGTATATATATATATATATATATATATATATATATATATATATATATATATTAATTTTTTTTTTTTTTTTTTTTTTTTTTTTCCTTTGGGGGGGTGTTGAATATTTCTCATCCCCCCCTTTCCTCTTCATGTAGAAGTTTGGAAGTCTGCGTGCTGATAACATAGAACAGATGCGGTTCAAACAGAGGTTAAAGGTCATTCAGTCTTTAGAGGATACGGCTAAAAGGAGTGTGGTGAGTGCCTGTCTTTTTTTTCTGAAGGGATATAAAATCATTTGTGTGTGCGCTGTTGGACAGTTCTTGTTTGTGCTTGCAGGTGAGGGCCATCATGACAGACTCCGCCTTCAGTATCGAAGAGCTAGAGGAGCTGTATGTGCTGTTCAAGGTAAACACACTGTCTGTTCAGGTGTGTGCAATAGACACTGTTATAAACTGACATCCCTGTATGATTAATGCCCTATTTATGCTTAAAACACATTAGTTTAATTTTGATGTAATTTCAATAAGACTGATGAACTTTAAAATAATTCTGCTGTTTATTTGTCACTTTTCCCCTGTTTTGAAATGAGTACCCTACTGAGTAACTGTTCAGCTCCAACTTCTCCTTTCCACCCATTTCCTTAGGAGGTCTTCCACAAGATGAAAAACGTGAACACGCTGGCGGTCTATTAGTGTATTTAATAGTGGTGGTATAACGCGCCGGATCGCTGATCCAAAGGTTGGGGGTTCGAGTCCCACTCTCCACAAGGTTGTCACTGTCCCCCCCCAGTGCAGCTAACTGGGTTATCAAAGGCCAGTCTCTCACTGTCTATGGTGTGAAGCATGTAAAAGAACCATTGCTGACTTTCGACAAGACTAGGCTGCAAAGCCGTCAGCGTGTTTCCGCCCTATTATGGCCTGGCGAGTGGTCCAGGGTGTACTCTGCCCTCGCCCTGAGTTGGCTGGGATGGGCACCAGACTCCCTGCGACCCTAATTAGTATGAAGCGGTTACAGAAAATGAATGAATGAGGAACCGCTGATCTTGTAGAACCTTCACACAGAACAGTTTGTAGAGCTTCCACAGTATGGGATTAAAAAAACAAAAACAAATCTTGAGAGGACAATAGTTCTGTTGAAAGATGAGTGGAAAAATGGCTAGACTGGTTTGAGCTGCTAGGGAGCATTCCTAATGTAAAAACTCCTGTCTGTCAAGGACACACATCTGAAGCTATTGTTATCAAAGGCTGAGAGGTGATGGTTACTTGTCCTTAAAGGATTGTCACTTGCACTGGCCATTTTTCTTATTTCCTGTAGAGTCCGAACCTCATTTTTTAAAAATATATTTTATTATTTTTAGCCATGACATATCTTGGTGAGTGTCAGTGACTCTGTAGAGAATTTTATGGAATGTAGGACATTCAGTCATCAATGAAATTGAGGAGGTGATGCTGAACCCTTTCACCAAAATGCAGTTGAAAGGAAAACGTCACCTGGATTCCCCCCACCCCAGGCTTTAGCTGTTAAGTTTTATATAGTGTCTGTCCTTTAGGGCCTCAGATTCCGGCTCTTGGCTGGCAGGAGTGGGACCTGATGTGTTTGTCATGTCTTTTTTGCTGATCGTGGCTGCAAGCAGTGTTGAATTGAGTTACTGTAGAATTCCTACCAGTTGAAACCTGTTTCTCTGATTTTCCTTTTATATATATATATATATATATATATATATATATATATATATATGTGTATATATATGGCGCAATGGTGGCCTGGTGGTAAAGGGCGCTGGATTGCTGATCCTAAGGTTGGGGGTTCAAATCCCACTCTCCACAAGGTTGTCACTGCCATTCCCCAGTTTAGCTAATGGGTTATCAAAGGTCGGCCATGTCTCTCACTGTGTGTGGTGAGAGGATCATGTAAAAGGTTCGTTGCTGACTATCGGAAAGAGTAGTTGCATAGCCGTCGGTGTGTTTCTACCCCTTGCTAAAGGGTTGTGTCAGGAAGGGCATCCGATGTAAAAACCTATGCCAAATCAAGCATGCAAATCAGACCATATATATATATATATATATATATATATATATATATATATATATATATATCAGTGGAGCCTTGAAATCCGAACGCTCTAGAATTCGAACAAAAAATCGGTGAGGTTTTTCCGTCCGGGAAAACGAACAAAAACCCGGAAGTCGAACTTGAGCAACATGCGAGAAAAAACGAGACCGAGTGGAAGGAAAAGTGCGTGGCTTCCAGAAGTCCGGAAGTTGTTGATACTATGTATGTTCTGGGGGAAGTCCGGAAGCTGTTGATACTATGTCAGGTCTGTTTGGGCTTTTACACCCAAGCCTTGTGTGGCTCATCAGGCCGGTGCTTGATGTATCACCCTAATAAAGCTGACCTGGGGAAGTCTGGAAGTTGTTGATACAGTACTATACATCTATCACAAACACTAAAGCTAAATCTAGTGCTAAAGTCTAGTCTAAAGTCTAATCACTAACGCCATATACCACTTCCAGCAACAAATACGATTTAGAGTACCGAACAGAAAACCCACAGATTGGCTTATAGGCATAACCACCTAGACGAAGCTGAAGAGGATGTATGTATATAAGCTAAGCTAGTGCTAAAGCTAAGCTAGCAGTGCTGTGAACACCTTTAACGATGAGGTCATGAGCCACTTCTGTCAGGTTTTGAAAAAAAGGGAGAAACAAGTCACGTTAGAAATGTTCTTCAAGAAAAGAAAGGAATGTTTTGAAGAGTCATCCATGAAAAGCGGTAGCAAGACAAAAAAAACACCTTTTGGCTGATTTACCTGAAGCTGTTATGGAAGGGAATCCGCTTCTCTCTTCATCTCCAACATTTACGTATGCTAACTGCTAACCACCACAAAAGTTAAAATTCTTAAATGCTCTGGTATCCTGCTTGTGGGCGTGGCTCGCAGCGCCACAAACATTTAATGTGTATACAATACACATTTAATGCATATGGTATTGTGTGTGTGTGTGAGAGAGAGAGAGAGAGAGAGACAGGTGTGTGTTAATAAAAACTGTTTAATAATGGTTTAATTAATAAATATGTTAATAAAATGGTTTAATAAATAATTTTCTTTTACTTTTAACATATATTTCATACAAAATTGGTGTACTTTTATAATTTTTAAAGGGTTTATGGGGTAGTCTTGGGAGCCTTGGAACGAATCAGGCGTTTTACATGGAAAATTCGCCCCTACTTACGAAACTCCTGCGTTACGAAAAAGGCGCTGGAACGGATTAATTTCGCAAGTAGGGGGCCGACTGTATATATAAATGCAATTCTGATCCATGAACTCTAATAGAAATATTAGTTCATACAGCCTAATTATTAGGATTTTGTAGCTGTGTTTCAAGCTTTGAAAATTGTTTGGTTCAGCAAGATGAGAAAAGTTCATGTTCCATGACATGGCACAACTACTTTAAAGTTACATAGATCATAAAATTTCCCATTTGGATGTTTGATATGAATCTGAAGCTCTCAATAACTGAAGCTCTTGTCCTCTTTTTTTTTTTTTTTAATTTTATGCTCTATACTGCTGTCTGTACTACTATATACTTAATAAATGGTTGCGAGAGTTGGACTACTACTAAAAGTTTTGAAGATGGGCTTGAAGCCGTGGAAATGTGGTTTCTAATGAGCATGTTGAGGATATCATGGACAGACAGGATCACCAATGTGGACGTTCTGTGTAGGGCAGGGACTAGTAGATGTTTATTACAGATGATTGTGAATAGGCAGATTCGGTTTGTAGGGCATGTGATGAGGCAGGAAAGGCTTGAAGATGTGCTGACTGGCCGTGGAGATGGAAAAATATCGAGGGGAAGGCAACAAACTATGGACTGGGCATGGTTAGAAAGTGCAACTGGGTGGAGACCCATTGTGCTCACCCAGGGTCTGAAGAATCACAAAGAGAAGGCCGTTATGGCTGCTGCCTACACCAGAATTCTGGCACGGCACTCAGATCGATTGATACTGCTGTCAAACTACTGATTAGTTGACATGGACACTGTACTTGTACGGTGTGGTGAAATAAAAATGTAATCTATATATTGTACTGTTTTTTTTTGCCATTGCGCTTGTTTGCCATATTTCCAGACGATTGGGCCCACTGGGGCAGCTTGATGTCGTAGTAGTTTGCATGTCCTCCACACAGAAAGGAGGTCCTGGGTCTGCATCCTGGGCTCGGCTGTTTCTGTGTGGAGTGTGCATATTCTCCCCATGCATGTGTGGGTTTCCTCCGAGTCTCTGATACCCCCCACCGTCCAAAGTTTAGGCTAATTGGGCATACCAGGCCAATTGACTGCCTTCGCCCCGTAACGACTCAAATAGACTACCACCTAAGTGGATTAAGTGGTTTGTTAAATAAGTGCTCTATGATGATTGGGATGCAAGAAAACCAGCCACATCAAGTGTTTACATTGCACCTGCAGGTTGTAGATATCAGGGGACTCAGTTGAGAGCAACTCAGTTAATTCATTACCCAAGAACACCTTTTTCCCCGGGTAAACCCAAAGATACAAAACAAACCTTCTTTCAAATTTAATTCTGTTTCTTCTCCAGGCCAAGCACATCATGAGCTGCTATTGGGGTGCGAGTAGCACTGCTGCAGAGCGTCATGACCCAAGTTTGCCCTATCTGGAGCAATACCGGATCGACTGTGAGCAGTTCCTTCAGCTGTTTTCAGCGTTGGCCCCTTGGAGCTGTGGCATGCACACTTCAACGCTCGCTGCCCGCTTATTTCGCCTGCTTGACCGCAACAAAGACTCTCTCATCAACTTTAAGGAATTTGTCACAGGCCTGAGTGAGTGCAGGACTCACTGCTCATCTTAATGTTAAATTATATCAAATTAATAAGTATTAGATTGGGTAAGCAATGAATAGAACATTCTGTCAGATTATATATCTGCTTATTACTAACATAAATGCTGACGTTAAAGTTCATAGCTATAACATGAAGTGCAATCAGCATTTGGTAGTCATTGTACTTGTACTGGGGGGATTTCAGCCGACTCGAGGCAAAGGCAGTGTACACACTGAATAGTTCTCCTGGCTTTTGCAGGGCCAACACTCACTCTCTCACCTTGGGTCAATTTAGAAATTTCAGTCAGCCTATTGTGCATAATTCTGAACTGTAAGAGGAAACTGGAGAACCAGGAGGAAACCCAAGCAAAAAACAAAAACAAAACAAAAAAACCCCAGAAATGCCTCGAACCCATCAACTGAACATGGGACCTCCTTGCTGTAAGGTGGACATGTTAACCGCCGTGCTGCACGGGACTAAATCATTCATCCATTCATTTTCTGAGCCACTTAATCATAATTAGGGTCACAGGGAGGCTGGCACCCATCTCATCCGACTCTAGACGAAGCCAGGGAATACCCTGAACACCTTACCAGGCCATCACAGGACTGGCTGATATTCACATCATTGTAAAACCAGTCCATGTGTGTTAGTTTAAACCGTATTTTCTGAATCCGGAGAAGCATTTTTCCTCTCCAGGTAGATCTATTACTGTCCTCTCGGCAACTGCAAAATTATACGTACTCCACTGAGACTTGTAATCTGGAACATAATGTGACTGGATTTTAAATACTTTGCTTCGAAAATATAGCTTATTCAAAATCTGATGTTTAAAGGGTTAATGAACATTTTGTTTCTTGACTGTCATGTAATTAAGAGTTTGTTCTTGCTTTATTCAAATCCATAAATATGCTGATGCAGCATTTTCTCAGACTATACAGGAAGACTCAATATGATCATGAATGAGCAACATTAATGCTGTTTTTGAGGAAATGCTGTTTGTTTTCTCAGGTGGGATGTATCATGGCGACATGACTGAGAAATTGAAGCTGCTGTATAAATTACACCTGCCTCCAGGTACGGATACTCACACCACACAACAATCCTTCAGGTGCAGTAGCTGTCAGCTGGGAGGCTATTATTAAACCCAGTACGTATTCACCTTGTTAAGTGCTGTGGGACCACGCTGAGAAAATTCTTCCTCAAAAACAAAGGATATTTAGAAAGTCTGCTAAAGCACATTGTCTATCTCGCTCTCGCTCTTTCTCGCTCTCACGCTCTCTCGGTTCACACTTTGAGCCATCCTTCGTTATACAGGAAATGGTATGCAAGCCGAAACACTGTGTTCACTTGTTGAGTGCACACACGTTCTTCTGCTTTTAGCAAGGTTGTGTGAGCGATGTCTGGTTGCATTTTTTTTTTTTTTTTTTTAATAAAGATATAAACACCTGCTTCCTGAGACCAGGGCTCCCACGGTAAAACATACTTCATACTTTAACATCATGTGAAGATCTTAAAACCAAACAAGAAATGTGTGTGTATGTGTGTGTATGTGTGTGTATGTGTGTGTATGTGTGTGTATGTGTGTGTGTGTGAGATTAAAGGTTTTCAAACTGTTACTATTCTTGCAGCTTTGTACCCAGAAGAGGCGGAGTCTGCACTTGAGGCCACTCACTTCTTTACTGATGACGACACACCCCAGGGTAAATACCCTCTTAAATACACTTGTAAATGATAAAACACACACACATGTATACATTAAACTAATCTTGTGAAACTGTAACCAGCTTCTCACTCATAGCCTTATGACAGACACACAAAATAAAAAAGGGAATTAAAACCGTTCCTTGATAAGCAGCTGACTCTTCGTAACTTCTGTGGTAAACTTTCCTTCTCAGATGACCCTTTTTATGGCCTTTTTCCGAACAAAAAAAAATTGGCACAGTGGTTGATTAGATGAAGCAATTTTAAAATAAATTAAACTGGTAGTTGCAGTATAAAGCCAAAATTTACCTCCAGGTCGAACTCGTGTGATGTTATTTCTGGCATTAGCTGCTATTTAGTAATCATTCAAAGTGTGTACTGCACAGGAGCATAAAAGTCAAAGATAAACAAATGATCATTTTCTGACATGAAACTTCATTTGTTCAGGTTTCCTCGATCATTTGCATGCATGTAGTACATTTACACAAATTTAGTAAGGCAGGCGCGATGTTGCTAAAGTCCAGCCCAACCCCCAGCTATTGTGGTGTCCTGTATGAGGTGGTCTAGAACAAACCAGTCTGCCCGCCCTGTCAAAATATTCTTTGCAAACACCGCACAGAGGGCCTTTCCGTGGTTGAGAATTTTTAGAGCAACAGGTTCAGTTTTAAAAGAAAATCACCTGGTTTACCTCGTGGTGGAGCCGGTGGCGTAGTGGTTCGGGTGCTGGGCTCATGATCAGGAGGTTGTGTGTTAAAATCCAAGTTAGACCCCCACTGTGCTAAGATCCCTGGACAAGGGCTTATTTACAATTGTGCCTCGGTCCACCCAACAGTTTACTAATAAAACAAATTAAATTTGTGTACTGTCCGGCCCAAAAAAAAAGCCCCGTGTTATATTTAGGTGGACTGGATTTAGCTTTGATTGCAGAACACAATTGCCAAGATATTAATGCTTCAATTGGTCAGGTTGAGGCTTCCGCAACATTATGTGGCAATAAAATTAAATCAGCTGATCACCTGAATGTACGGAAAACAGTGTTCAGCCATTTTTAAGAACCCTGGGAGTGTTGAGTGCAGTCATAACCAAGAAATACCCCAAATAAATATTTTAGGAACTCTGTGATAACTAACCAGTTTAAGTGAGTTCAGTTTTTTTTTTTTTTTTTTTTTTTTTGGCTTCTCCATTTTGCAAATCTTTATAAAAAATAAATTGAAATTAATTTATAAAAAACGTACGGCTGTAAGCTCAGATATGGGGAAAAATGGTTCAGAGATCATCAGGAATCATTTTTACACATGAACTGGGACCACAGAGTTGTGACTTTAACTTGTTTGTAGTGACTGGGATGTGCTGGAATTGAAAGCTGTGCTGTATGAGGCTGCGTGGTTTCGTTTTTCTCATCAATTCAAGCTGTCGTAGAAAAATGGAGCCAACACTGTATCGAGTTTTTGAGGATTCAGTTGCACTGATCATGCATGTGACTCTGTATTAACCAGTACACCCCTACTCATACATAGACTGATGGGTATTAATCGCTAGATTTCCCCCCCCTCATTTCCCCCCTCATATGATTTGTTGTTCCTTCCCTTTTGTCTGCATCTCTCTCACTCACTCACACTCTCTCTTTGTCTGTTTTACTTACTCTCCATCATCTGCTCTCTCTTTTTCATTTCTTGTATAACATCTCCAGATCCTCCCTCCTTGTCTCATCTAGACTTCCTGGTCCAGGAAGTCACCTCAGGTTTGTGTCTGTGATCTCACAACAAAAATGTTATTGTAATTATCTGAAATTTCCTACTTTTCTTTCTTTCTTTTCATCATTACTACAAGTTTCAAATTAAACTGTCGTACAGCTTTCTTGCCATCGTTCTTTCACATCCAAGTATAATCAAACCGGAGTTATGACCATTCTTTTAGTGATTGCTCATTACATTTTTATTATTTTCTGCTGCAGGTGAGGAGCTGAAGGTCACTGATACAGGAGGAGATTCTGAAGAGAAGAAAGGTAACACCTGTTATTACCTTGCTGCTGTTTATACACTGGGTGCAAAGCGGTGCTTCTCAAACAGTGGGGTGCGCCCCCTTGGGGCGCGTGATATGAAAATGGGGGGGGGGTGCCGGGGGGAGCGCGTATGACCCTGGGGAACATGCCTTTTTGGAATTGTGTATGACAATTAAGTGTAAACGCACCTCCACTCCACTAGTTGGCAGTGGTGCTCACATTGTCGTGCTATGGTGTAGCGGTTTTTCGCACGAGCTAACCACATGAAGTGCAGGAAACAACCCCTCAAGTAATAACACGGAACAATTTCTAACAGGAACGAAGAGAAAGGTGGAGAGAGACGGAGATATTAAGACATGAGTTGAATGAGTTTAAATAAGGAAGTATTTTTTCATTTCGGGCACATTGGTGCACTTTAACATTGTTTTTTAATCTGTAACAGAAAAGATCTAATGAAGTTTTTCTTTATTGTAAGTTGAGCTCTATTTCTTTCTTTTTTGTTTTTAATGTTAATAAAGATACAATGTTATGCAGAGGTGTACTAATAACAACTTTATAGACAAATAATACTATTTATAGTCACTCATGGGGCGGTGGGGGGGGGGGGGTGTTAAATGTTTCTTTCTTCCTAGGGGGCGCCACAGAAAATAATCGGGAAACACTGGTGTAAAGCAATTGCACAAATTTCTTTCATTGCTTTTTGTAAAACAGATTGTGCTTCTGGAGGTCCAGTTGTCACAACTGCATTATTAAAGAGTGTATCCATTGTATGATCCTCTTCTTGTTTTGGGGGGAGGGGGGTATGTACATTTTTTACATTTACAGTTTTTTTTTTTTATATTTTGCTTTGGCAAACCTCTACCAAGCTGTAAAAATAACACAGTGCACAGATCTGCCTGCTGAGTGCCACACGTACAAAATCACAAAAAACAGCTTGTTCAAGAATCCTTTTAAAAGACTCCTGAATCCAGAAATTAATGCAGACGATATATAAACATTTTCGGAGACTTCCTTCCCCAAAGCCCCGCCCCTTTGTGCATAATCCTCCTGATGGAGACGCAGACAACCCGAGTGTTACGTATGCCTAAGGGATTCTATCAGACGAGCCCTCACTTGTTACGGACATGAAAATTTAGATGATTGAAATTGCCCTGTGAAACCAGCAAAGCACAACAGACCACAACATTAACTATGTACAATTTAATCGTATGACCAAAATGAGACAAAATTCACATTATGTACAACTTAAACCTAAACCATGTACAAATTAACCAAGGGTCCCATAGTCACCAAGCCCCTGCAGCAGGGTAAATTTGGTGATGGCGCATGTGCTGGCAAGGAAAGGCTTGCCATCCCTCGTAGGCGGTGCGTGGCCGTGGATACTGGGCTGTGTCGATGAAGTCCCGAACGGTGGTTCCTTGATCCGCCTTGGATGACTTTCCCTTTTGGTGATCCGCCGCGATGAGTCCCGTTGGATGATCTGCCTAAAGAGCCTGGAAGAGACTGGAGGAGACTGGAAGAGTCCCTAGCCAGTTGGCCACAGGTCCGTAATATAGATTCCCCAAACCAAGTTTTCTCTCTTCTACAAGCCTGAACAAGCCCAGGCAAGCTCAGACAAGCCCCAACATGTCTGTGTTGCTCCTCCCCTCTGTTGGATTGCGCAACTCCAGTCCTCTATGGAAAATTACAGACTCCCACAGCTGAGTCACTATGTTTATATTTACATTCACACCAATATGTACATACTGGTAACACCTGTAAACATGATTTTCTTGAAAGAGACATTAAATCGGACATAGCTCAACTATTGTCACTGCTTTAATGATAATGACCTGTAGATATTAATCAACACCATGCAAAAGATTACTGGAGACATACTAGTTGAAAGCAGTGCTGTAGTGGTCAAAAAATAAGTGAGTACACGATGGCAGCGAAGCGACCGAGGTGCGCAGAGCACGGGGACGGTGCGGCTTTGGCTTTGAAACCATTTAGCACTTCATCTCTACTTTTTGTTAACACAGTTGTGGAAATTTACGTTGATCAATTGTAAAGTAGACCAAATTAAGTCAGTACACACAACTCGGCCACTAAAACAAGTGGGTACATGGCGTGTACTGGCGTGTACCCACCACTACAGCACTGGCTGTAAGATGTACTAGATCAACTGATGATGATTGAGGATTATGCTGTGCTGCTTGTTTTGTTTCAGAGGAAAAAGTGAAGGACTATAAATACTACCTAAGAATGTGGGCGAAGGAAAGGGAACCCAAGAAGGAGACCATTAAAGATCTTCCCAAAATGAACCAGGTAAAATTCAGTTACTTCTTACATTTACATGCCCACGAGTCCACTGATGGCTGCACAAAGCCACGAAACCACTGAACAGGAAGGAAGTGAATAAAACACAAAATTTCCTGCCACATATGTCATTTATATATACATTTTCTTTCAACATGGACATGGCTGTATTGGTTTACCTCTTTGTACCATAGTTTTTTGAACATGTATTTGCACGCAAACGTGTATGTGTGTATACATGCATCCATACACATCAAATACATATACACACACTGAACAAAAAAATAAACATACTTTTTTAAATATATATATATATATATATATATATATATATATATACACACACACACAGACGCTCACCAGCTGACATTTTTAATTGGTTCCGGACGGTCGAACATAAGTTGAAAGTGAACGTAAGTTGTTACAGTGATGTATGACGCTCATACTGTACTATACTATACATCCATAAATACCATTACCGTATCTCATAAAACAACCCTAAATCAATTATTATAAACATAACATTGGCAAATAATATCAATAGTAATTTCAAATAAGTCGCTTATTTATACCGAGTTACTTTACATGAAGCTTAAAACAGCCAATCACGCTTACAATATGTGAAGCGCTCAATACCGAAAGTAGTGTACTTGCTGTGGGTTATATGGACTTCTGGTCTTTCAAGTGCGCAAGGGTGCCATTGAGCTCGTTTAGAACACAGCCTGCACTGATGTGGAACCAGCAGAGCGGAGAGCTCTTTCCTGGATTCGGATTCTCATTCATTTTACAACTCTCTTTGCTTAAACTGAGTATGTATGGTAGATCGCGCCGATCCGAGCAGATAGTAATTTGATCTCTGTGTATGAGACTTGCACCCATGCTCGTAGGCTTATGCTTCTGACCAACCATATTTGCTTAGGGTTACAAAAGTCCACAAAACAGTGTAAACTCGGACCACAGAGACGTCTTAACACAAGGGTAACACGCGAAATAACTGATATATATAACTGAACTAGGCACTCAGTCTGTCTTTTGTAAACAATGGACGCAGCATCATTGCGTCATTACCATTACGTCAGCGTACTAGAAAACGTAAAATCGGGGAATGTAAAGCGGATGAACGTAAGTTGGGGAGTGTGTGTGTGTATATATATGTGTGTGTGTGTGTATATATATATATATATATATATATATATATATATATAAATAAAATAAAAGGACAGGACAAAGACTTTCTATTGAAACTCCATTTATCACTACATTCTTCTATATTCTTCTATAATCACCTGAAGAGAGAGGATGGTTTCACCACCCCTCGAAACAGATCAGTAGTGATAAATGGAGTTTCGATAGAAAGTCTTTGTCCTGTCCTTTTATTTTTATTGTTATTTGCTCTACCAAAAAGTATTGAGCACTCTCTTACGGAAGGATCTACTCCGAAAATCCTCTCGCTCTCTCTCTCTCTCTCTCTCTCTATATATATATATATATATATATATATATATAGGGGCAGTGGTGGTCTAGTGGTATAGGGCGCTGGATCGCTGATCCAAAGGTTGGGGGTTCGAATCCCACTCTCCACAAGGTTGTCACTGTCCTCCCCAGTGCAGCTAACTGGGTTATCAAAGGCAGGCCATGTCTCTCACTGTCTGACTTTCGTAAAGAGTAGGCTGCAAAGTCGTCAGCGTGTTTCTGTCCCTTGCTAAAAAAAGGGTTGTGACAGGAAGGGCATCCGACGTAAAAAACCTCTGCCAAATCAAACGTGCAAATCAGATGATTTGCTATGGCGACTCCCGAGTAAAAGGGAAAAAAGCCGAAAGGAAGACAGACATATATATATATATATATATATATATATATATATATATATATATATTAGTATGTGTGTGTGTGTATATGTACACATATATATATATATATGTGTGTGTGTATATATGTATATATATATGTGTGTGTGTATATATGTATATATATATGTGTGTGTGTATATATGTATGTGTGTGTGTGTGTGTATACACTTATATATTAGACAATATGTAAATATTTCGACAAAACAATTATTTTATTCGTGCTTGTTCACTATTCATGAGTTATCACAGCCTAAACCAACCAGGGGTCGGTGGGCAAAGTTCACAGTACTAAGAGTGTGCACTATCTTCCTCACATAAAGGAGTACAACTTCGACGCACTGGGTGGATGAGATGATCAATAGTGTTCTGTAGAATGTTGTCTCATTCCTCCTGCAGCACAACTCTGAAGTGTAGGAGCTGCATGTGCATATCCTGTGTGGGCGTGGTCACACGTGGTTGTCGGGCATGTGGACGATTCAAAGTGCAGCCGGTCTGTCTGAATCGACTTCTCAATAAGCTGATGGAGAAATGATCCACATTCAATCCTGCCGAAGTTGTTGTCACACACATCACAGCATTTAGCATGCCAGTAGCACGCTCCCTCATGCCGTCTGTGACCCGTGACAAACCTTTTATTGGCCCCGGTGCATGGATTGCCTTTGTACTGGACATGCTGACTGACCAATTTAATGTTGTGCATTATGCCACTCATGGGTGGAATAACTCAGTGAATGCATAATCTCACAGGGATGTGGTATGAGAAGTGGGTAACCAGAATTCAGTGGAACAGATCTTTTCATGATACCGATAAACTCTATCCGTGAGCAAATTTCATTAAACATCTATTTAGCTCGGTAGTTTTGGTTTGTGCGTTTATATTTTTGTTGTGTGTGTATGAATTCAGAGAACCTTTAGCCTTGAGTAAAATTGATTCTCTAAGTTATGAGCAGAATGGGGATATTCCATACTGTATGTAACTTTGGATTTACGCTTATGAAATATTCTGTTTATTTAAGTTGAACTCCGGTGCATTTATCTAGTTGGGTCCATGATCCTCATGATAGAAAATTTCCATGCAGGCTGAAATGGCATGACTGATATAATTGACCTTGGAGTCAACTCGGTTGTATGAAGTAACAGCTGAATGAAAGATTTGCATGTTTTCAGTCATTTCTCCTTTTTTGTGGTACAGTAAAAAACCAGAGTCGATTAACGATAGTTGAAAACACGATACAGGGATCCCTCGCTACTTTGCGCTTCAAGTCATGCGGCCTTCAAGTGCATCGTGTTTTTTTTTTTTTTTTTTTCTTTAATAAATATTAATTGAATTAAAAATAAGGAAATTAAGGAAGAATAGGTGTAAGAACTCTCTCCGTGGAAGCTCTTAGATAAACCTGCACGACCTGGATTCCTGTATCTCAACGTCTGGGAGTACTCCGGGAGCAACAGACAAGCGAACCACACGAGTGAAATCAGTCTGGTTTATTCATCGGAAGCTCTTCGAACACATGCAGTGTCCACTTATTTATACAGAGGGATGTGCGTGCAAAGCAGTAATTGCGTGTTCACAAAGCATTAACATATATGTTTGTGCACTGCGGCACTTAACACTTGGGGATGTGCATGCAAAGTAATAATTGCGTGTTCACAAAGCATTTCCATATATATGTTTGTGCCCTGCGGCGCTTAACACTTGGCTAATTCCATTTCAAAGCAATTCCTCATTGTTATACATTGTTACTTTCCGAATCCCACTCCCGAACCGAAACACGACACAGGAACACCCACCCAACAGTTTCATGTCCCTGGCGCACATGTCACAATTACAAGTAGAACAGGAAGCTTTAGATACACAGAAGTTACAATACACACACAGTTGCATCTCATTTATCCTATCAATTTATTCCTTCAATAGGGGAAAAAGTTCAGCAAAATGTTGCAAAAACAAGGCAAATTATGAAAAAAAAAAACCCTAAACAAACAAAAAATATCCCAAAACTTCCCATCAAAATTAGTTACATTTTTGTGAGGTGCACATCTGAGTACGTGCCCACGCATGTCTTTGTGTGCGTACAGTGGTACCTCGGTTCTCGAACGCTTTGAAAGTCGAACAAATCGGAATTTGAAAAAAAATCCGGGATTTTTTTTTTTTTTTTTTTGTCTTGGAAGTCGGACAAAATTCGGAAGTCAAACTCGAAAAATGCGTGATTAAAAAAATGAGACCGCGAGTCAGGAAAAGTGCACGACTTTCCGGAAATTGGTCTCTTTTGACTCCATTCAACCACTGTGTGTGTGTGTGAATGTGCTTGCTCCTGTTCTACAAAGTATACCGTGTTTTTTTTTTTTTTTTTTCTTGGTTTATTCGATTATATTCGCTAATAAACATGTCTCCAAAGAAAGCTACTGAGAAAAGGTCAGTTGTGTGGAAAACGGTTGCGTTTAAGAAAGAGCTGATAGCTAAGCATGAATCAGGCGTGCGTGTTACCGATCTTGCTAAGGAATATGGCACGGCTAAATCAACGATATGCGAAATCCAGAAGAGACAAAGAGCGTGTTAAAGCCAGTGATGTGACGAAAGGCTCGACAGTTATCAGGAAACAAAGACTGCAAGTGTTGGAGGATGTGGAAAAATTACCTCTCCTATACATAAACCAGCAGCAGTTAGCAGGAGATGGTGTTAGCGAGGATGTGATCTGCTGAAAAGCTCGTGAAATCTACGATGATTTGGTGAAAAAAAGACCCGAGCTCGAATCCTGAAGGGTTCCACTTTAAAGCAAGTCGAGGGAGGCTGGTTCGAAAATAAACAAAATACAAAATACAAACCAAAAAAAGGGACACAAAATAAATTAATCTATTAAGAATGTTGTGTGTTTGTCCTGTTTTTTTCACATTTAATATACTATTTGATATATAAACAACATTATGAAATAACATTATATTTAAAAAGATTTGGAATTTGAACAACCGTCTGGAACGGATTAAGGTCAAGAACCAAGGTACCACTGTATTTATTTTATTTACATCTTATGCATTATTTTTGAATGTTTAATTGTTATTGTAAACATTTATAGCATTGAATATGTATTTATTGATATTATATACACAGTCAGTCGGGGTGGGGTGGGGGGTGGTTATCCTACTTCGTGGAATTCGGTGGGATCTCAGTTCCAATTAACCGCAGAAAGTGAGGGATCCCTGTATATCCAAAATTACTTGGACACCAGGCTATTACACTTGTATGCTTGCTGAACATCACGGTCCAGAACAATGGGTATTATGTTTATGACGGTCAGGTGTCCCCATGTTTATAGTGTGTGATCTGAGTGAAGAGTCTACTATGGTGTGTGGGGATGTTTAATTTTATCTTTAATGCTTTATTTTGTGTTCAGGAGCAGTTTATTGAACTGTGCAAGACTCTCTATAATATGTTCAGTGAGGATCCTCTGGAGCAGGAGCTCTATCATGCTATCGCTACAGTGGCCAGCTTATTACTGCGCATTGGAGAGGTGGGGAAGAAGTTCACCAACAATGGCGGCAACAACAAGTCTGATGCAAAGACTCAACCAGTTGTAGAAACTTCAGGAAAAGAAGACAGTTCTGCAGAGGCTGGCTCTGGGCAGTCTCCGGTGTCCAAAGCTCTGGCCGAGGCCCAATTGGAGACCCCACCTCCTCCAGCCAATGGTTCAGATGAAGATGTGAAGGATGACACATCCATTTCATCCTATTCTGTGGTCAGCACCGGATCTCTGCAGTGCGAAGACATCGCAGACGATACAGTTCTGATCGGATGTGGAGTTGTTGGAGCTGGAGGTGGGTTTGACAGTAGGCGTGGCAGTGCGCCGGATGGTGATTGGTCGATCATGTTTGAGCAGGTGCTCGCATCGTTGCTGACCGAGCCGGCCCTGGTAAACTACTTTGAGAAGAAGCATGACATCAGGAGCAGGATGGTGCTCTGTAAGGCTCAGCGGGCTGTAGAAAGACAGACCAGTTCGACCAGCGATCAGGAGCTAGCTCAGCTCTCCACTTGAGGTTTAAGCTAATGGCTGCCGCTTATGAAGGCATGTTCACTACGGTTTAGAGATCTGACTCTAATCATCACTAGTGCATTAATGATCACACTCTCATTCTCATCACTTTTAGAGTGTACTGCAAAGCCTACACGTCTGCACTTTTGCTCATGTGGCCTTTGTCCTTCCAGGTTGAACGGGTGTATGTTGGATGCCTGGTGTTTCCACGTTACCTGTTGGTTGGCAACTCTTGAATCCAACTCGTGTTTTACGTATTCCAATTCTGAGGCCATGCTATGTTTTTGTTTACGTCTCATTAGGCTATGTAGCATTGTGGCAGTTGCTGGCGTTATCTGCACGTGTAATATTCCTCAATTTTATGTCTTTTTGAAGGATTATCACCTAAATTAGAGTGGAAATATGTACCAGCACACTGTCTTATCCGGATCTGCAATATGAATAGAAAGCTTCACTTTGTTCCTTTTTACATATACAGTCGTCAGAAATCGTCAAAGTTCGTCTTACATTAAGTGTCATCTATTATTCAGGCTGTGGTTTTAAAATGAGAAGTGTCCTTTATCAGAACAGGTTTTCGGTATTACACAGAGGAAAGTGCTCCGTCACGTTATACTTTTTTGTTGTACAGTATTTTTGTCATTTTTCAGCCTTCCTACTCAGTATATCACTGCTTTAAGGAATTAATGCTTAACTGTGGAAGAAAAGGAAAAAAAAAAAAAAACAGGAAGAAGGGACAATAAAAAGTTTACCTTCCCAGAGGAGAAAATCCTTTCAAAATTCTGATTTTAATCGTTAGTGGTTCTGCAGTCAGACACACATTATCATGATAACCGACTACTTTTAGATGTGGCATAACATTAAAATTAAATCAGGATCTCTGACCCAGATTTTATTTCAGATAAAATAACTAAATCACTTTAGTATTGGATTTCTTAAAACACTCGTGTATTATGCAGGTACAATCAGAAATAAACAGATATTGCTCATGTTATTAACGATAGTGTGTAGAACTATTCGACTGCCTTTCATTCAGGCTAAATGAATCAAAACGTTCTGCCCGTTGTCCCATCCTGGACTCGGTGAAGTTAGTAGAGACGGTACGGTGATATTTCGGCTGAGCCCCGACGGATAGTTCTGTTGTTAACAGCATACTTTCTTTTCAAGATATTTTATTGTTTAACGTGACAATGTTTTTATCATCAGATTAAACACCCCACCCCTGCCAATTCATGGCCCTCCCTATATAATTCATTGTTTTCTTTGTACACAATTATTAGCTTTAAATAGACACCGCTGCAATCCACATTTGATGCGTATGCCAAAATAGGACTTACAATTATTTGTTCGTATCTGTAGTTTATGCTGCCGTGTATAAACTCGATAAACCTCGTATAATCCAGGTTAAGAAACATTCCTGATGTATATTACAGTTCAGAAACAGCTGTGTGAGCATCCAAGTTTTGTTTCCAGTATTAAATAGAAACCTGCAGTTAGAAACACTACGCTTCACAAATACAAAAGTGCAACAAGATGTGCTGTATCCAGACTCTGTGTTCTCTCCATGACCTGGCATTCAGTTAATTAGTCCTGCTGCATATTCATTACTCAGGTACTGTTGAGCTTTAACTGGCAGGTTGCTGAGAAGAAATAAGGGACTACTCATGTTGAACCAGAACAAATAACACAGGCATATTCTGTAAAAATAAAATGATAAAATATTTCAGAAAGCAGTGGGAGGTCAGATCACGTTTCATCATTCTGAACCTTGGCCAATAGGAACCAAGCAAAAAAAAAAAAAAAGCACCTGAAACTTACTGCATTTAATCAGTCCACTAAAAGCCTGTAGTTCTTTGAGGCGTGTGTACATATACTGTCTGTTCCACCCATATGATGAAACATTTCTGCTCTGCTGTTCTGTGTGTGTGTGTGTGTGTCAGTCAGAACTATATTGTAAATTATTTCCAACACCTTGAGTGAATGCTTGATAATTATCTTGCGCCACTGTGAAAGTAATCAATACCATTTCATTAAAACAGCTCATTAATGCACATTTATATAAACACTTACTACTTTGTCCTAAATTTCACACAGAATTTTAATTTGCTTCGAAATCTTATACCGGTATAATCTATTGCTGTCATAGAAATACTACAGTATTTAATCCATACTACTTTCTTTACTTGACTTGTTTTTAACATTTGTTGGCATTGATCGGTACTGTAATATACTGTGGAATAAATAAACAACTTGTGTGAATGGTTTGGATGTTTTCTCTCCACTCAAATACACTTGGAGTTGGCATTAAGATATGTTCGCCATGTTTGGGAAATATAAAAATACTTTATTGATGAAGGAAATGTATCAGACAATAGCAAATACAAAGTAAAACCTTTTTTTTCTTCTTTTTTTTTTTTTTTTTAAAGGCTCAAGTTTTCTCTTACGAGTCGCACCAGACTGTCATCCATTGGTGCAACCAGAACTCTCAGCACGCCCTGACTGTCAAGGCTGGAGACTGACCGACTAACTTATATTTAAAAATCTGGTTGCATCATTTAAAAAAAAGTAATTTACAGTGGTACCTCTCCTTCCGAAATTAATCCCTCCCAGAGCCTTTTTCGTAAGTAGACAGCATTTTACATGTGAAACGTGTGATTTGTTCCAAGACCCCAATACTACCCTTGAAACATTATAAAAGCATAATATATAAGCATCTCTTAAGGTACTTACTTTGTGTTGACCATGTCTTCTTAGCAGAGTTATAATCTTACAAATGTTTATGCAACGTTAAAAGCCTGAGCCAAAGAATAAAGTTGCAATAAGCACACTCGAAAAACACATGAGCTGCTGCACAAGAGAGCTGCGTCATCCCTCCTAGACAACGGGAGGCCAGTGGGGCGGGATGTTGGGAGATAGCCAATGCGAGGGAACTGCATCATGCCTCCTAGCCAACTGGAGGCCGGCGGGGCGGGATGTTGGGCGATAGCCAATGGGTGGCCAGCGGGGCGGGATGGTGGGACATGGAGTCAGTTGGGAGAGCAAGTTGTGTATCGTTTGAATGGCGCGTTTTAATGTTTGAATGGCGCGTTTCGTATACAGAGACAAAAAATTTCGGAAAATGTTTTTCGTAAACTGGATTCTTCGTATTCTGGGACTATCGTAAGGTGAGGTACCACTGTATATTGTAATGATGAAAGGTTCCTGGACATTTCATCTGATTAACTTCTTTCTGCCTCTCATGTCCTCTGTATAAAGATGTTACACTTTAAAAAAGACAACATGAGATGAACCATTTAAAATGTTAACCATGACACATTAATAGCAGTGTGGTATGTGATAGAATTAATGCTGTTGTAAAGGGAAACGTCTACATACGCTGTCTGTAACAGGAAAAAGTCTCCAAATAGCTCTAACGAAACCTTGACATAAGAACAGATGAAAATCCCAGATAGGCTCTTTTTTTTTTTTTTTTTTTTTTCTTCTTCTTCTTGTGTGGAGCTCACCTAGAAGCACTTGAACAAGATCAGAGGTTTTTGCTTCTGCCCATTGCCGTGCTTTCTGTTCTAAGTGCTGCATAGAAATCAGTTCTCGTTGGAATTGTGCTGAAACTTATCTATCAGAGGTTGTTGGCTTGGATGATCTGCTGCAGGATGCTGTCCACGTCTGCCGTGTCATAGCCGATGCCCTGCATATCCAGATTGGGCAGAATTGAAGAAAGGAGGGACACAACGTTCCGACGGATAGAGCGTAAGCGATCCAGTGCGATACTGCAGAGAGGAACAAGGGTGAATTACTATAGGTGAAACAAAGCAGCTTGTTTTTTGTTGTAACAGAGAATTAAGATAGAATGTGTGAATTTATAACCACACCTATCGTGAATGTTGGAGGGTGTGTTGGTGCTTTGCTCTCTCTTGTTCCGTGTCTCCTCCACTTGACTCGCTTTTCTCAGCAGTTCATCATTTTCCTCTTTTACTTTATTCAGCTCTGTAGATAAAGCCTGGTTTTGACTTTGCAGTTTAGCCAATGTCTTACTCCAGTGCAAGTCATCCGCAGGCGTAACGGCCGCTTCCTGCTGTCCGGCAGGACTGATGTTCCTATTTGAAAGATTTTGTTGATCTGACTGAAGTGCTGAGTTCTGAAGGTAGACACAAAAGTACATCTTACCCAAATTTTTATGCATGAACAAACATAATATAATAGTACTATGTGTGTGTGTGTGTGTGTGTGTGTGTGTGAATATTTGCTAATGATGGAGGTAAACTAGTTGGAAACTAATAACTTGCACAATCTTTGCACAGCTGCGAGGCCACAAGGGATTTAACTGATGTTACACAAAACCACAATTTATTTATTTATTTAGTTGATGATAACTCGTGTTCTGAAATCTGTCTCTATAAATAGGATAACTCACCCCACTACAAATTAACTAATAAAATTATTGCTGTTATTTTAACAAATAAACCAAATCAACTATGACAACAGCTGTTCTGAAGTACAGTCGGCCCCCAAATTTCCGAAATTAATCCGTTCCAGAGCCGGTTTCGTATTGCGGGGATTTCGTAAGTAGGGGTCGCCTCTGACATGTTAAACGCCTAATTCGTCCCAAGTCTCCAGTCCTTGGACTGGATAAACCCCATAAACCCTTTAAAAATGATAAAAGTACACCAATTTTGTATGAAATATGTGTTAAAAGTAAAAGAAAATTATTTATTAAACCATTTTATTAATATATTTATTAATTAAACAATTATTAATCATTTTTATTAACACATACAAACACTGTATTGGCTGGAGCCAATTCTAGCCATCTCCAGGCTACTAAATTGTTCGTCAGACCATCCCAGAGTCAACAGAGATATAAAATCATTCACATTTACACCTCGGTCCAATCAAGAAAATCAAATGAGATTGTTAATGTCTTTGGACTGTGAGAGGAAACTGGAGCACCCAGAGGAAATTCATGCGAGCTCAGGGAGAGCATGCAAATTCCATACAGAAATGCCCTCACTGGGCACAGGGCTCGATCCCAGAACCTTCTTGCGATGGAGCAAGTGCCTCCAATTATGCCGCCATGTCACCCCCTCTATATATAGCTACATAACTTAAGACGTCAACATGATTTTTTTTTTTTTTTAGCTCCTACTAACTTTGCTCGCAGGGTCTTTTGTGTGATGTGTGTACATTACATTACCCAGAGTACTGAACCAGGGGCTCTCGGTGCACTGAGCTCTCACCTTCGATGCCATAGAAGCTGTCGCCACTGTTTCCACCCCTGTGTCAGTGTTTCCATCAAGTACAGTCAAAGATTCTTCCCTGTCTTCTAACGGACTCATTTGAACAACTGCTTCTCGTAAGCCAAGGATCCTCCTGAGGCGTTTGGCTTCCCGCTCCAGTTGATCCAGTCTACTAGTGAGTACAGAGCGGTCTGGACTCTCCAACCGGAGCAGAGGGCATGACTGCCTACTAGTACGGCTAAGAGGTGGAACCACCACAGTCTGTGCAGGGGGGAGAGGATGAGACCAGGCCATAGAGGGATAAGATGTGATTGGGTGAGGCCAGCCCGGAGGGCTGCTAGCAAGTTTTGGCTGGTCTTTACTTTGCGGGCTTTGTGTCACTTGCTGCTCTGAGGCGTTGTTGTTAGCAGTATTCCCGCTGTCAGGAGCTACTGCTGAACTCTCCCCGCTTTCTTTAGCATTGCTTATGATCTGGTCCTTGTTGTTTGTCTCCAATATTTCTAGACTTTTTTCCACTTCCTGTTCCACTGATTCTGTTGTAGTAGTTATCTCTTTTTCGCTGAATTTTGGTGCCTTGCTGCCAATTTCTTTCTTCGTCCATGTTGCTTTTCTTTTGTTGCTAGGAAATATTTTGAGGAAAATATATGAATACATATTGTAAATAATCATATTTATAAGCATACATTGTAGTACAGTAAGTCCTCGTTATTCGCGGGGGTTTGGTTCCGGCCCCTCCCACGAATGTAGATAATCTGCGAATTCTGTTCCCGGAAGTTAAACCCCATGTATCATATTACATGCGCGAATGATCAACCAGAAGTAAAATACAGTAGGATCTTGACTATTCGCGGTTTTTCACTCACGGTTTGCATATTAGCAGATTGCCGAACAAATGTCACGTCATTCAATTTCAGCCAATGGCTGTCCTCCTTCCTGCTGACTGGTTGAGATGTCGTCATGCCCCTTTTTCCTTATTCGCGCACAAATTGTCAATGAGTCTTTTTTTAGTGTTTTAATTACGAGTTAAGCGCTATGATGCCATTCAAACGCTGTGCGTCTTCTCTGGCTCAGCGAGAGAAAAGGTAATGACATTGGATGTCTCTTCTGAATAAATAAGACTTTCTCCTGAAGAAACGATGTTTTTTTTTTTGCCTGAAGAGGAATAATCATCTGAACTGTTGTAAAGCTGTAGTATTAAAGTCTTTTTCAATTATTACATATATACATACATATGCATGTATGCATGTATGTATACCTTTAAATGTATTTTCCTTGAAACATACAGCACTGTAGTTTTCAAAATTCCCACTAAATGGATATATTGCATTACTATTTGGGAGGCACATTTCCGAGGCAGCGTGAGATGGCAGAGTGGATTTATTATTCAAAGGGGAAGCACTTAAGCAGCGCGCTTCAACGGAGGTGAGCGTGCGGGTTGTGTTTAAAGGGAGTAGATGAGGACTGCATTCAGTCCGAGCAGTTCAGCCACGCCCCACAGCCGGAGCGAGTAGAAAACGGAGTTTTAGAGTTAGAGAGTTACAGTACAAAAGCAGCGGTGAGATAATGTGAGTTAATCCTCTGGCGCAGAGGTGAGTGTGCTTGTGTTTATTGAGAGTAGATGCCACCGAGTAGCTCAGCCATGCCCCTCAGCCAAAGCGGAGAGAAAACAATGAGTTAGAGGCACAGCCACCAAAATCAAAGTCCCCCAAAAACACAGACCATAACAAAAAGAACATGGAACAACATGAAGTGTAATAAATTGGACAAACAAAACAAAGATAAACATGCTACACCACAGTACATAAAATAATAATTGAAAAAGACCTTAATACTACAGTGCTTTCCAACAGTTCAGATGATGATTCCTCTTCGGGCACTTCAGAGGAAACTGTCGTTTCTTCAACAGAAAGTCTTATTTCTTCAGAAGAGACACCCAACGTCATCACTTTTTCTGGCGCATAGCTGACGTTTGAGTGGCATCATAGAGCTTAACTGGTAATTAAAACACACTATAAAAAAAGGCTCATTGACAACTTGTGCGAGAATGAGAAAAAAGGGGCGTATACATGTTAATGCAGCCGTGAGGGGGGGGGCACAAACCAGTGTCTCTCCCTCACGCCGGTCCCAAGCCCGGATAAATGCAGAGGGTTGCGTCAGGAAGGGCATCCGGCGTAAAACAAATGCCAAATAAACTATGCGAATCACAAGAAAAAATGACATACCGGATCGGTCAAGGCCCGGGTTAACAACGACCGCCATCAGTGCCATCAACCAACAGGGTGCTGATGGAAATTGGACTACTGTTGGTCGAAGACGTCGAAGAAGGAGAGGCGGGAGGCGTGTCCGTTGCCAGAGAGAGAAGAGGAAAGGTATGAGTCTAGGACTGAAAGTAGGGACTTTGAACGTTGGAACTATGACAGGAAAAGGTAGAGAGCTGGCTGACATGATGCAGAGGAGGAAGGTGGACATACTGTGTGTTCAGGAGACCAGGTGGAAAGGTAACAAGGCTAGAAGCATAGGAGCAGGGTTTAAGCTGTTTTATCATGGTGTGGATGGGAAGAGAAATGGAGTCGGAGTCATCTTGAAGGAGGAGTTTGTCAGGAATGTTCTAGAAGTGAAAAGAGTGTCAGACAGAGTGATGAATCTCAAGTTAGAAATTGAAGGTGTGATGGTCAATGTTGTTGGTGCTTATGCCCCACAGACAGGATGTGAGCGAGAAGAGAAGGAGAGATTCTGGAGGGAGTTAGATGAAGTGATGCAGAGTACCCCCAGAGGTGAAAGAGTGGTCATTGGGGCAGACTTCAATGGACATGTTGGTGCAGGAAACAGAGGGGACGAGGAAGTGATGGGCAGGTTTGGTATCCAGGACAGGAATGCAGAAGGACAGATGTTGGTAGATTTTGCAAAAAGGATGGAAATGGCTGTGGTGAATACTTTCTTCCAGAAGAGAGAGGAGCATAGGGTGACTTATAAAAGTGGAGGTAGGAGCACACAGGTAGACTACATCTTGTGCAGGCGATGTAATTTAAAGGAAGTCAGTGACTGCAAAGTAGTAGCGGGTGAGAGTGTTGCCAAACAGCATAGGATGGTGGTGTGCAGGATGATGCTGATGGTGAGGAAGGTGAAGAAGGCAAAGGCAGAGCAGAAGACAAAGTGGTGGAAGTTGAAAAAGGAAGAGTGTCGGGTTGTCTTCAAGGAGGAGTTGAAACAGGCTTTGGGTGGTCAGGAAGTGCTTCCAGATGACTGGACAACTCCAACTAATGTGATCAGGGAGACAGGTAGGAGAATACTTGGTGTGTCATCTGGAAGGAAAGTAGATAAGGAGGCTTGGTGGTGGAATGAGGAAGTGCAGGAGTGTGTACAAAGGAAGAGGTTAGCTAAGAAGAAGTGGGACATTGAAAAAAACCGAAGAGAGTAAACAGGAGTACAGGGAGACACAGCGTAAGGCAAAGGTAGCAGTGTCAAAGGCCAAACAGAGCGCATTTGATGACTTGTATGCTCGGTTGGAAAGTAAGGAGGGAGAAAATGATTTATACAGGTTGGCACAGCAGAGAAATAGAGATGGGAAGGACGTGCAGCAAGTTAGATTGATAAAGGACAGAGAGGGAAATGTATTGACTGATGACAGAAGTGTGCTGGGAAGATGGTGATGAAGATACTTTGAAGAGCTGATGAATGAGGAAAATGAGAGAGAAAAAAAGAGTAGAAGAGGTGACTGTTGAGGAC
This sequence comes from Plotosus lineatus, assembly GCA_024760905.1. Taxonomy (NCBI): domain Eukaryota; kingdom Metazoa; phylum Chordata; class Actinopteri; order Siluriformes; family Plotosidae; genus Plotosus; species Plotosus lineatus. The sequence goes on from CM045742.1 coordinate 31,205,587, forward strand.
CAGGAAGTGGCAAAGATTAGTATGGGTGAAGTGAGGAGGGCATTGAAAAGGATGAAGAATGGAAAGGCAGTTGGTCCTGATGACATACTGGTGGAGGTATGGAAGTGTCTAGGAGAGGTAGCAGTAGATTTTCTGACAAGAACATTTAACAAGGTCTTAGAGAGTGAGAGGATGCCAGAGGAATGGAGGAGAAGTGTGCTGGTGTCCATTTTTAAGAACAAGGGAGATGTGCAGAGTTGTGGCAACGACAGAGGGATAAAGTTGATGAGCCATACGATGAAGTTATGGGAAAGAATAGTGGAAGCTAGACTAAGGGCAGAGGTCAGCATTTGTGAACAACAGTTTGGTTTCATGCCAAGAAAGAGCACCACAGATGCAGTGTTTACCTTGAGGGTGTTAATGGAGAAGTACAGAGAAGGTCAGAGGGAGCTGCATTGTGTCTTTGTGGATCTGGAGAAAGCATATGACAGGGTGCCGAGAGAAGAACTGTGGTATTGCATGAGGAAGTCTGGAGTGGCAGAGAAGTATGTTAGAGTGGTGCAGGACATGTATGAGAGATGTAAGACAGTGGTGAGGTGTGCTGTCGGTGTGACAGAAGAGTTCAAGGTGGAGGTGGGACTGCATCAAGGGTCAGCTCTCAGCCCCTTCTTGTTTGCTATGGTAATGGACAGGCTGACAGACGAGGTTAGACAAGATTCCCCATGGACTATGATGTTTGCAGATGACATTGTGATGTGTAGTGAGAGCAGAGAACAAGTGCAGGAAAATCTAGAGAGGTGGAGGTATGCCCTGGAAAGGAGGGGAATGAAGATTAGCCTCAGTAAGACAGAATACATGTGCATGAATGACAAGGACCCAAGAGGAACTTTGAGATTACAGGGAGCATAGATAAGAAAGGTGGAGGATTTTAAGTACTTAGGCTCAACAATCCAGAGCAATGGAGAGTGTGGAAAAGAGGTGAAGAAGCGTGTGCAGGTAGATTGGAATGGTTGGAAAAAAGTGTCCGGTGTGATGTGTGATAGTGACGGTGTTGAGGCCAACGATGTTGTATGGGTTAGAAACAGTGGCCCTGGGGAAAAGACAGGAGGCAGAGCTGGAGGTAGCAGAGATGAAAATGTTGAGGTTCTCTTTGGGAGTAACGAGGATGGATAGGATTAGGAATGAGCACATCAGAGGGACAGCACATGTAAGACATTTTGGAGACAAAGTCAGAGAGGCTAGATTGAGATGGTTTGGACATGTACAGAGGAGGAATAGTGAGTATATTGGTAATAGGATGCTGAGGCTGGAACTACCAGGCAAAAGGCCTAGAGGAAGACCAAAGAGACGATTCATGGATGTGGTGAAAGAGGACATGAAGGTCGTTGGTGTAAGAGAAGAAGATGCAAAGGATAGGGTGAGATGGAGACAGATGATTCGCTGTGGCGACCCCTGAAGGGAAAAGCCGAAAGGAAAAGAAGACGACGACATGTTAACCAATCAGCAGATAGGAGGACAGCAATTGGCTGAATTTGAATCACGTGACAGTTGCTCGGCAGTCCACGAATATGCACATGCACGAGTGCAAAACCGCGAATAGTCAAGGGCCTACTGTACATAGTTTTTCTTCATATTCACTCCGTATGGAGTGTATATGCAACATCCTTTCATAAAAACCTATTTACGTGCCTGTACCTAGTCACACTTCCTAGAAACACACATTTAATAGAATACAGGAAGCGTTTAAGCCTTGTTTCTAATATGTAACACTAATTACATCAAATTGTGATCTTAATTTTCCTCTTCTGGAATAAAATGTAAATTTTAATTTAAAAATACCTTTTGAGTTAATTATGCTTGAAAGCACTGCTCAATGTGTGCTTTGCATAAAATGTAAAACACATTTAATGACTGCTGAAAGACCTGACGAGAAAACAGATCATTTGTTGTTTTCCCAAGTAAAACAAAAACATGTCTGAATTTTGATATGTTGCATGTATTTCAGATATGGTGAACTGGGAAGAGTGTTGGAGGGGGGAAAAAAAAAGAACATTCCTTGAACTTACAGTGTTCATGTCTATAACAGCATTATGAGTCAGTGTAACTGGAGAGAGAGAGAGAGATTTGAGATGTAGATGACAGACCGAAGGGATTGTGAAGACTCCATGACGGTGGGTGTAGGTTCATCGCCTTTGCTCTCGGTCTCTGTCTCCATGGTAATAACCGCTTCATCTGGTGTGGTTTCTGGGGTAGGCTCAGGTGACTCGTTACTCTCAGTAGGCGTTTGGCCTTTGTCACTCTTAAACATACAAACATGTTACGTGAAAAAATAAGTATAAACTCTGTAATGGCACACTGTGGAAATTCAATATGCAAAGTGTATTTAATTAAAAATGTACATATGCATACACAAAGTTTCCTTCTTTGACTACCGATAACTCAATGTAGTGTCTGAAAGGGGATTTTCACATCTGCTTGTCTAATTTGATCAGCATGATCTAAACCCCAAAATAAAACCCAGAAGTGCTGAATACATATTTATATAGTATTTAATATTTAAGTGCAAATTTACATATACACAGGGCAGTTTGTATTCCTGGGCCCAGGGCATTTCTTTGTGGAGTTTGCATGTTCTCACCATGCCTGTGTGGGTGTCCTCCAGGTACTCCGGTTTCCTTCCACAGTACACAGTAGGCTAATTAGCTGTGTTTTTTCTGCCTATAAGAATAAATGACTCTTTACTTTACTTGCCAAATTAAGAGATTATCTAAAGTCCATTGGGCTTTTTACACCTGAGCCATAGTGGCTCTTCAGGCCGGTGCTTATCTCCGGTTTCCATAGCGTGAAGCGACTAGGAGTACAACTCATCCTGGATGGGGCGCTAGTCCATCGCAGGTTACCTTCCAGGTATATTTTACTGGTACCCATTTATACTGCTGGGTGAACAGAGGCACACTTGTGGTCGAGACCTTGCCCAAGAGTCTTAGCACAGTGGGGGTCTAAGTGGAATTTGAACACAACCTCCCGATCATAGGCACAGCACCCTAATCACTACACCACCGGTCCCACACAATCACTGAAAAATTATCACATTAAATCAATTGATTCTTGCTCATATTTCCACCTATCGGCAATTTAGAGTAACCAGCAGAGGCATGTCTTTAGTCTGTATCAGGAAACAGTGGGAGTAAAAATGGGGCTAATTTGACAAGCCTAAATATATTTCACCAAAATGATGTGGAATTGTCTTTATACAATTTCCATGTTTCGTTCGTCTTTCTGCAGATCACATTGAGTAACTTTCACATGACTGCAAATATGGTCTGCCTGCAATTACCGTATACGACGTGATAAGCGCCCAGGGCGATTAAAAATTGGAGTGGGTGGGCGCTTATTAAAACGTTACCAGCGGAGTGGAACGGTAAGTGCTTATTACCATTGAGGTGGAAAACATGAATAACAGAAAAATAAGAGTTTTACTGGTCCACAGTACCTCACCTTATGAAAGACCCAACAAATGAAAAATCCAAGTTAATAAATGCATTTATTTAAAATTTCCGTCTCTGGATACGAAAAAAATTCACGTTACGAAACACGCCATCTCAAAAATTCCAACAATGCCAGAGTTGCTCTCTCATTGGCTATCTCCCAACACCCGGCTCACTGGCCTCCCATTGGCTAGGAGGGAGCTGTATCTCCATAATACCCATGATGCTTTTTTGTGTGCCTTCGACCCATTGTTCATCAGGGAGTTCTAACACGTGTAAAGGACAGAGCTGCTACTGTTTCGTGAGTTTTTCAAGTGTGCTCAATGCAACTTTATTTTTTGGCTCAGGCTTTTAACCTTGCATAAACATTTGTAAGATTATAACTGCTCAGAAGACATGGTCAACGCACACGCGCACACACAAACATGTGATTCCCGGTGAGAGTGAAAAGAAGAAGCGGGCTTGTGGCATGCGGTTGAGTGATATCGCAAAGGAATATGGCCGAAACCCATCTACCATCGGTACGATATTGAAGCAGGAGGCCATAAAAGGTATACTTTTATAATTTTTAAAGGGTTTAGGGGTAGTATTGGGGGCCTTGCAATGAATCAGGCCTTTTACATGTAAAATGCTACTCAACTTACAAAAAAAAAATCAGGTTATGAAACCACTTCTGGAATGGATTAATTTCGTAAGGTGAGGTACCACTGTATTTGTGTTATTCATTTTGTGGTCTTTAAATTTATGAAGTTCGTGAGCAGGAGAATTGGGTGAAACATACTCATCACTTTCTGATCGGTCCATATCTGGCTCATCGCTCCATTCATTCAGAGCATCCCATAGTTTTGCTATAGCAGTTTCTAATGGTTCATCGATTGCTGGACATTTACCAAGAGAACACAGCAAAATATTTCCTGTTTTTGAAGCACGGCGGAACAATGAAATGTGTTGTTACTGATGAACATTATAGACATTCCCCAGTGGCAGGGGGTCTTGAAATACCGTGTAAACTCACTTTTACAGGCAGTGAAAACCTCATTTTACCGTTACAGAGACTGATTGAATAAAATTGGTAAGTTTGATCTACGATTTTGCTCCCAGTACACATGGTCGGTTATTGGACGTGAGATAAAAAACACTGGAGGGGCGCTTATTGGAGCAGGGTGCTTATGTCAAATACGGTAATTCAAACCTTGCTAGCTAACTGTAAAGTTCTCACACGGTGAAAGCAATGGTCTCTCACAATTTTCTGGAGAGTAAAATGAATTCATTCTATTTGTACCTGTAATCAGACGCCAGTTGTCAACTGTGCAGTCACAAGCAGCGTAATCCCTTTTCACGCATCATGGTGGCCAGATCTTGTTCGAGATACCATTTATTCGTGCATTTTTATGAACCTCTTAGTCCTAAATAGAGTCCCGGGAAGGCTGGTGCCCATTTCAGCTGACTCTGGGTGAGGGTGAAGTACACCCTGAACAGGTTTGCTGGGCCATCGCAGGGCAGAAACATGCTAACGGCAACCAAATGGCCTACTCTTTTTGAACGTCAGCAATGGTTCTTTTACATGCGTCTCACCACAGCGAGTCAGAGGCATGGCTGGCCTTTAATAACCCAGTTAGCTGCAGTTTGGGTGGGTGGCTATGTGGGAGGACAGCAATGACAACCGTGTGATAGTGTGATAGGCTTTGAGCTCCCACCCTTCAGATCTATAAGCCAGCATTTTCACCACCAAGCAACCACGGCCCCGTGATGGAGATAGACAAGCTTTAAAAACTTAATATAATTAAATATCAAATTTGAACCATGTGAAGGGTTTCCCAGACTGTTGCACATATGCAAATTGGTTCCTAAAAGACAAACCATCACTGTTTTTTTTTGTTTATAGAAGCAGTTTGTTTCCGTTTTTGATGTAGTACTGACAACTGAATTGAAGTTTACTTGGGCAGGTCTGCAATGGCCTCACAAGCCGTCCAGAGTGTAGTCTGCCCTCGCCCAGAGTTGGTTGAGATGGGCGCCAGCCTCCCCATGACCCTAATTAGGATTAAATGGTTCAGAAAATGAATGAAATGAACATTGTGCAGGTTTATGAAGTAATAAACTCAAAATGAGATACAATATCTGCTTGTTGTCCTTCTAAACACCATGCAATAAACACACACACACGCATGCTGTGGTTACTCTTACCCAGATCTTACACTGTATATGTACTTGTATTTCCCCTTTTCAGTGCAGTGTGCAGTTCCTCTACAGTGTGAAAACAAAAGCACAACTACAGTGTGAAAACTATGTACGTGTGTCATTTTATTATTGTAAAACAAAAGATAATTTTTGGGTCGAGGTTGTTGATCTGGTTTGGAAAGTTTGTCTTGCATTTGCATGTCTTCACTTTCTTTAAATTATGCTTACACGAGACTAACAAGGTTCACTGTTTTAGTGCTCTTGTGTACAGATTTGCATTGAGAATTTGCCTGAACCACTGAAATCTCCTGTACAGAAAAATAGTGGGTGTAGAAAAAGATCAGACCCCTTCACTATGTTCACATTTTGGTACTTTGCAGCCTCGAATAAAGCAATAGGCCATTGAAGGGCAGAAACACACTGAGGGAAACCCAACAGCCTACCCTTCACAAACAGCAGTACTTTTAAATACTTCTCACAACAGACTGTGAGAGACATGGCTGGCTTCTGATAATCCGGTTAGCCGCGACACTGAGGGGATGGGGCAGCAGTGACAGCGCTGTGAAAGTGGGGCTTGGACTTCCAACCTATGGCTTAGTAAGTCAGCACCTTAGCCACCACTCCCGTAATTTTGTTTTTAAAAATTGTTGTCAAACATATCATCGATGTGGTGCCATTTTGGTCTGGAAACAAATACAATTAACATCTATATTGCGCATTATGATTTGCAGAATTTAGCATTACCCAAAAGTGTTCAGGACCTAACATGTCATTCATGCATAAACATAATACAGTGGAACCTCAACTTACGAAAGCCCCAACAAACGAAAAATCCAGATTATGAAAAACATTTTCCAAAAATTTTTGTCTCTGGATACGAAACAAGTTCACATTATGAAAGCAGCATCTCAAAAATTCAAACACTGCACGAGTTGCTCTCCCATTGACTACATCTCCCAACATCCCTCCCCGCTGGCCTCCCACTGGCTAGGAGGGATGACGCAGCTCCCTCCCATTGGCTATTATGGAGCACGCATAATGCTTTTCGTGTAAAGGACAGAGCTACTGTTGTTTCATGAGTTTTTCGAGTGTGCTCACTGCAACTTTATTTTTTGGCTCAGGCTTTTAACCTTGCATAAACATTTGTAAGATTATAACTGCTAAGAAGACATGGTCAACGCGCGCACACACACACACACACACACACACACGTGATTCCCAGTGAAAGTGATTCCCGGTGTGAGTGAAAAGAAGAAGTGGGCTTGTGGCATGCGGTTGAGTGATATCGCAAAGGAATAAAACCAAACCCATCTACCATCGGCACAATATTGAAGCAGAAGGAGGCCTTAAAAGGTATACTTTTATAATTTTTGAAGGGTTTAAGGGGTAGTTTTGGGAGCCTGGGAACAAATCATATGTTTTACATGTAAAATGCGGTTCAACTTATGAAAAATCCAGGTTACGAAACCACTTCCGGAACGGATTAATTTCGTAAATTTAGGTACCACTGTACTGTAGTTGTTGGCAAATTATTGTGATGTAAGCAGAATAATGCCATGAATATTAGAAGCAGCAGCTCTTTTATTTTATGTTTTAACTTTGTGTGCACACACACACACACATTGTGGTTCCCAGAGAGCAGTGGGGGTTAGGTGCCTTGCTCAAGGGCACTTCAGCCATGAATGTAGAGGAGGGGAAGTGCAGCTCTCTCTCTCCCACCACAGCATATTTTTCCTGTTGGTTTGGAATTGAACCAGCAACCTTTTACCTTTTCATTCTTGAAGCATTAGGCTATGGCTGTCCCCATACTGGTATTTAGCCTGTGTAATGTTGGGTAAGCTGAGGATAAAATAATGTAGTCATTGGAGTTTTTTTAACCAGCCAAATCCATCCATATTTTAAGATTACAGTGCAACCTCGGTACTCGAACCTAATTCGTTCGTTCCAAGCGGCTGTTCAGATTCCGATTTACTCGAATTCCGAATCCGCTTTTCCCAATACAAATATTGTAAATGGTCTTGATCTATTCCGTCATCTTTTGAACAGAAGTTAACAGTACCGTAACTCATACCATAGGTCTGCAAATTAAGTGAAGAAATTATTGAATACAGTACACCATGTTATGGTCTGTGTTGTGAGAGACTCTGGTTTTGGCCACTCTCTCTCTGTGCGCATTGAAGTCACAACGCAGGTGGAGCGCTAAACACACACACACCTGAGTTCACGTAATCACGAGCTATAAAGACTAGCAAAGTGCTCATCCCGGTGCTAGAAGATTGTCCCTCGTTCCCCGTGATCTCTCTGGCTCTCAGCTCCGTGCTCCACCACTTCAGTTTGATTTTCGTGTTTCTCCGCATCTCTAACAGTGACTACGATTTCCCCGTGCTCTAGAGCCTTCCCTGTGAACAATAAAGCGCACCATGCTTTATTGTTCACAGGGAAGGCTCTAGAGCACGGGGAGATCGTAGTCACTGTTAGACATGCGGAGAAACACGGAAAGCCCTGTGATCTCGCTGGTTCTCAGCTCTGTGCTCCACCAGTTCCTGCTAGATGCGGAGAAACATGGAAATCAAACTAAAGTGGGAACTTGTGGAGCACGGAGCTGAGAGCCAGAGAGATTACGGGGAAGAGGGACAATCTTCTAGCACCAGGAAGAGCCCTGCTAGTCTTTATAGCCTGTGATTAAATGGAATCAGGTGTGTGTGTTTAGCACTGCACCTGCGTGTGCCAGCCATGCCCCTCTCCAAAGGGCATTTCAACACGCAACTCTTTTGTGAGAGATCATAACACACTAACTGCACTGTAGTGTACAGAAGTGGCTCATGACTTCATCGTTAAAGGTCTTCACAGTGCTGCTAGAGCTTTAGCTTAGCTTTAGTTCTAGCTTTAGCTTTATGAGAGTGATACGTACATAGTACTGTCTCAATAACTTCCAGACTTCCCCAGGACAGCTCGCTTTTTCAGGGTGATACATAGTATCAATAACTTCCGAACTTCTGGAAGTCACGCACTTGTCCTCCCTCTCGGTCTTGTTTTTTTTTCCGCATTTCTCGAGTTCGACTTTTGGTTTCCAGGATGAAAAAAAAAAAAAAAAAATCACAGATTTTTTGTTCAGATTCCAATTTGTTCAAACTCTAGAGCATTCGGATTCCAAGGCTCCACTGTATATATAAATGCAGATAATTCCAAAGATTTCACTTTTTTTTTTCACTCTACTGCATTAGTTAGCACAGAAAAAATGGTCCTCAAAGAAAGAATTGTGTGACATTAAGCTAATTTGGAGACCTTTATTTTTGAAGACAATTATTCTATAAGGTATTTAAACTGAATATCCATACATTCATTCTCTAAGATGCTGCTGACTCTGTGCGAGGGCAGAGTACATCTTGGACAGCTCGCCAAGTCATCAACGGGCAGAAACACACTGATGGCTATGCAGCCTGCTCTTTATGAAAATCAGCAATGGTTGTTTCACATGCCTCACCATAGACAGTGACAGACATGGCTGGCCTTTGATAAGCCAGTTAACTGAATTGGGGGGCATGAGACATTGAACCTCCAACCTTGGGATCGGTATTCCAGTACCTTACCACCGGGAACCCACTACCCGACCCTTAACCTGCCTCTTATTTTTCACTAAACCTCATGTAAAGGCATGTAATGGAAGTCAAATAGACACAAAAACATCATATCCCCAAAACATGAAAGAAAGAGTAAATTCTGTATGCATGTTTGTTTGACCTTGTGGAGACATTTGCCAAGCCCCCATGTACCCTTTACTTCATTTTATTTTGTTCCACTGATTTCCCTCACAAGGTTGGGCAGCTGCTATTTCCCACTCGTCAGCCACCTTGCACCAATCATATAACAACCACAACCAGGGAAGGTGAAGGCTAACCTATGCAGTCAGCTAACAGCATCTTTTCTAACTTGCTACTCACGTTGCACCACAAAGCAGCTCTTTGGAAAATGCTAGCCACACATGATTGGCTACTTGCACTGTGAGAGAGACAGTCTGGTCACATTTGCTCCCTTGTTTTCTGACCATAGATACGTAGCCGTGGGTCTTCGTGATTCTAACTTGTAATCTCTCACTAATGAGATGAATGTTTTTCCTGTCGTGCAAGCCGAAAGCCCCGGAAATGTAACTTTTTAAAAAGTAAGTAAATAAGTAAGTAAACTTTAAGCATTACTGAAGTGTATGTTTAGGGTTTGTGTGCATGTATAAAGTCTACTCACCTCCACAGATATAGATTTTCCTCTTCGTTTCGCCGAGATATCCCTGTAAATATAAACAAACAAACATGACACGCTTTATTAAAGACGCATGACTGTTAAGTATATTGATGGCGATTTTTGAACATGTTTATAATCAGTTCTGGTGAAATGAAGATCAGTCACTTTCTGCTGTTCTCATCCCTCTCTTTGCATTCATCTAGTTATACGCTACGGTATATTTCTAAGCTCATGAAAAATGCTATACTAGTCCTTCTCAAAATATTAGCATATTGTGATAAAGTTCATTATTTTCTGTAATGTACTGATAAATATTAAACTTTCATATCTTTTAGATTCATTGCACACCGACTGAAAAATTTCAGGTCTTTTATTGTTTTAATATTGATGATTTTGGCATACAGTTCATGAAAACCCAAAATTCCTATCTCAAAAAATTAGGATATCATGAAAAGGTAGTCTAAACGAGCTATTAACCTAATCATCTGAATCAACCAATTAACTCTAAACACCTGCAAAAGATTCCTGAGGCTTTTAAAAACTCCCAGCCTGGTTCATTACTCAAAACCGCAATCATGGGTAAAACTGCCGACCTGACTGCTGTCCAGAAGGCCATCATTGACACCCTCAAGCAAGAGGGTAAGACAGAAAGAAATCTCTGAGCGAATAGGCTGTTCCCAGAGTGCTGTATCAAGGCACCTCAGTGGGACGGAAAAAGTGAAAGAAGGCCCGGTTTCACACCTTGGGGGACCTGTGGAAGCAGTGGACTGAGTCTGGAGTAAAAACATCCAGAGCCACCGTGTGCAGGAAATGGGCTACAGGTGCCGCGTTCCCCAGGTCAAGCCACTTTTGAACCAGAAACAGTGGCAGAAGCGCCTGACCTGGGCTACAGAGAAGCAGCACTGGACTGTTGCTCAGTGGTCCAAAGTACTTTTTTCGGATGAAAGCAAATTTTGCATGTTATTTGGAAATCAAGGTGCCAGAGTCTGGAGGAAGACTGGGGAGAAGGAAATTCCAAAATTCCTGAAGTCCAGTGTCAAGTACCCACAGTCAGTGATGGTCTGGGGTGCCATGTCAGCTGCTGGTGTTGGTCCACTGTGTTTTATCAAGGGCAGGGTCAATGCAGCTCGCTATCAGGAGATTTTGGAGCACGTCATGCTTCCATCTGCTGAAAAGCTTTATGGATATGAAGATTTAATTTTTCAGCATGACCTGGCACCTGCTCACAGTGCCAAAACCACTGGTAAATGGTTTACTGACCATGGTATTACTGTGCTCAATTGGCCTGCCAACTCTCCTGACCTGAACCCCATTGAGAATCTGTGGGATATTATGAAGAGAAAGTTGAGAGACACCAGACCCAACACTGTGGATGAGCTTAAGGCCGCTATCGAAGCATCCTGGGCCTCCATAACACCTCAGCAGTGCCACAGGCTGATTGCCTCCATGCCACGCCGCATTGAAGCAATCATTTCTGCAAAAGGATTCCCGACCAAGTATTGAGTGCATAACTGAACATAATTATTTGAAGGTTGACCTTTTTGTATTAAAAACACTTTTATGGGTCGGATGAAATATGCTAATTTTTTGAGACCGAGATTTTTGGTTTTTCTTTACTTTTTTGCCAATATTATCAATATTAAAACGATAAAAAGCTTGAACTACTTCAGTTGTGTGTAATGAATCTAAAATATATGAAAGTCTAATGTTTATCAGTACATTACAGAAAATAATGAACTTTATCACAATATGCTAATTTTTTGAGAAAGACTAGTATTATATACACACACACACACATATATATATATATATATATATATATATATATATAAAAACCTCCTGACGTTCAGAATTAATAAGCTGCAGCACTACCTCACAGAGCAGCCTCAGTGCTGCAGGAGGACAGTTCTGCAATGCTCTATTAGCTTCATCACAATACAGGGATCCCTCGTTACTTCGTGCTCACGGTTTTTAAAAAAAAATTCATCGAATTAAAAAAAATAAGGAAATTAAGAAAGAATAGGTGAAAAGGTTAAGGAAAATGCTGCAAAACAAGGCCAATTATGCAAAAAAAAAAAAAACCAAACAAAAAAACAACCCAAAACTATATAAAAATAGTATATAATTTAAATGTACAAAATGACATGTGGTTATATTTTCACAGTTGAGTGCTCAGGATGTGGTCTAACAGTAAGCAACCATGCCACGGTCCAACCAGGACTTGCTGTCTGTCTTTCCCTCCTTTACACACACACATACAAATTTTCTGTTGTAAAATTATTACTGTTTTTTAAGTGTTTTCTCATAGCTAGGTGTCAACTCGTCCTCTGGCTCCTCCCGTTCTTCAGGTACTAAGCAGCTCCTATAGAACAACCACACCAAAGCAGCAAAATTAATACTAAGGTTAATATTAAATTAAAAGCTACTCAATTCCTCCAAATAAAATATACATAAAATACTTATGTACTTCTCAAACTAAAATGAAATACAAACAAACAAACAAATAAATATATAAAAATCTGGAATAACTCTAGTTTATTCTGACCTCAGGCGGCCAATGGGGTGCTGGCGACAGGTGAAGTTCTCAGGGATATTGTTTTTGAACAGGTGAGTGGAAATGCCCCGCCACTTCATACAGTCCTCACACTGAATCCAAGAAACATCCCTGAGAAAAAAAAAAAAAAAACAAGTGTGAACTGTGGATAAAAAGCAGCGCTGACCTGCTTTTAATTTGAACCAGAGCCGTGATCAAGATCATCGGCTTCCTCAATGAAGTATCCAAATGTAATCTGCTGTGATACTGCTAAGCTCAAATGAAAGTCAGCTCTCAGTTTTATCGAGTCTAATGAATCAAATTCCATGCTCATCATCCATAACTGTATCTGTTTGCTTGTGTACTGCTGTATTATGAATGCAAGTTTACTGGTGTGCATATTAAGGATTTAAAATAAGTACTCAAGGGGTCGGTGGTGGCTTAGTGGATAAAGCAATGGGTTACTGATCCGTAGGTCAGTGGGTTATATCCCTACTGTCACCACTGTTGGGCCTTTGGGCATGGCCCTTAACACTCAATTAGCATGACTTTGGACAGCTCCTATTTTCATTCCACGATTCAAAATTTTCATTTCAAAAATGAAAAGGTTGAATAATTGATTAATATTGTACTTGTCGTAAAATCCTGTTTAATCCAGGCACAGCTGCTTCTGCACCTCATTTGGGTAGGTGTTCATTGGATTTATTATCGGAGCTAAAAACTGCACACATTTCACCCATGTTAAGGCAATATGCTTTCTTGAGCGCAGTACACCCAGCTGCTGTCTCGATGCATTGATTTAGTGATAAAGTTCCTGTTCTTTCTTCCGGTTTCATACCTCGACTCGACTCGACTGCAGGCCTGACTGAACTGTTTCCGTCTCTTTATCACTACACACCAGCCCGAGAGCTCTGTCATTTTCTATATGTGTGTGTGTGTGTGTGCGCGCGTACAAGCTTGTGTGTGTGTGTGCGCGAGAGATGCATGAACACTACGCTAACGTATAAGCTATGTGGTTTAACAGAAAAAAAAGGCAACTATCATGAGATACTGTCATTATCTGTTCCTAGCTAAACGAGACTGTCTTTTTCTAGTCAACCACAAAATATGTAATTTACTTCACATGGGTCCATTTTATTTATTTTTATCACTAATGAGAATTATGACCATCACCTCTTGTTTGGTGTCTGCTGTACAGCACCTTGCATGAAAGGTGTTATATTTAAGGGCTTCCTGTTTAGTACGCGTGATTAATCATGCACATGATTTCAACGGACACGAATAATTCACACAGTATATCTTACACTGTTTCCTCTTCCTCTTTTTCTTCTTCTTTTTCCTCTTCTTCCTCTTCTTCTGAACTCTCCTCATCTTCCTCAGGAGTCCCTTCTAAGCTTTTTCTCTCCAGAGCTCGAAATGCTCGCTCTTTCGCTTTCTTTTCCTTTTTCTCTCGCCAGTAGTCATTGAGTTTGATGCCGAGGGCAGCCAGAGTTAGTCTGAGAGGAAAAAAAAAAAAAAAAAAAAAAAAAAAAAAACGACACCATATATTAATTACTTGGCTTAACTCTATGCTGGAGGTTTTTTTTTTTTTTTTGCAGTGACATTAGAACCTGTAAGTGTATACTCAGTGGAGGAATTTCTAACCTGCCAGTCCATGAAAAGACTTGCACTCAAATGTTCTGTTGGACCGCCTTCGGCATTGATTGCAGCTTATTGTTGTTTCACTTGGTTACATCAATGCTTCGCTGTATTACATGGCAATAACATCAAGTGACACGATGACACGTGTGTACAAAATGAGCAGGTTATCCAATCAGTGGACTTTTTAATTTAATGATGGCAGGGGTATAAAATTGGGGTTTAAAGAGTGATGCAGGGATCAGGAGAGGATTCATTTTCACACAAGACCTGGCTCCACAGAGTCCTGACTTTAACCTTACTGGAAGTCATCGGGATGTGCTGGAGAAGACTTTATGGAGTGGTTCGATTTTCATTCATTTTCTGAACCCTTTAATGCTAATAAGGGTCGCAGGGAGGCTGGCTGGCAGCCATCTCAGCTGACTCTGGGCGAGGGCAGAGTACACCCTGTATAGCTCACCAGGCCATCTCATGGCAGAAACACGCTGAGAGCTCTGCAGCTACTCTTTAGAAAAGACAGCAATGGTTCTTTAACATATCACCACAGACGGTGGTTGGCCTTTAATAACCCAGTTAGCTGCACTGAGGGGGAAGGCAGTGACAATCACTGACAGTGGGGCCTGATCCCCCAACCCTGGGATCGGTAATCCAGCACTTTACCACCAGGCCACTACGCCACTACTGCCCCCGGTTCAAATTTCCTGTCATCAATTCAAGATGTCTGAGAAAAAAATGAATCCATCTGTGAATGGAGATAAATGATGTCTAAGTTTATTGAAACATTGCCATGGTCACGATAATCAAAACTAAAGACCGTCCAACAAAATAATAGAGTGCAGCACAAGGCAGTGTCTACAGCTACATTTCAGTATATCAAGTGTCATGTGTATTGAGTAAATGTAGAGACTGTGATGCAATGAGAATTAGTCTACCTGTACTCTTTGGTGTACTCAAAGTCCTGCTTGTTGTGAGCTGGTTTCAGAAAGTTGCACTCGATTACTCCAATAACACCCACTCCTGATCTCACACCAGACGACTGAGGTGGGGGTGGGGAGGTGGGGGTGAGATGTCAAATGTTTAAAGAGTGAGAGTTTGTAAAGGTAGGAGGGAGAAAAAAAAACAATACATCTCATGTATCTCATTTCTGTGTATGATTTTATGACATTTAAATTCAATACCTTGATCTGGCAGCCAACTTTCTCATATGACTTGATGAGCCTGTTGTTGTGGTACATCATGATGCCATAATGATCTTTGTTTTTATGGTTAAAGCCAAAGGTAATCTTCACTCGTTCATTCTGATATGGCCCGGGTTAAGGAAAATGCACATTTGAGACCTATCGGCAACATCTGGACCAAATGGTATTCAATATTTCCATATGTTAGCTGAGATGCAAATCCATCATGGTTCATAATTTGGGTCTCAGTGTATACATTGGGCACATTTTCCTCCATGTGCACTCAATGAGAATCAAACATGACTGCTGAGTGTATCCTGCGTTCATTTGGCACATCGATTGCGCATGTTCAAATTACAATATTTGTTATAATGCCACGTCTTAAACTGCATCTATTCTTAACAGGTCTCACGGTTAGCACCGAGTAAAATGCATTGTGTTTGAATTTTAGATACTTATCCTATAACCTTCACATATACAGTATTAAACTTTGCTTTGGCGTACCAACTGTCTGAAGCTTATAGATCGCTAAATAAAGGAGAGTGAACTTATTGTTGGAAGTGTGAGGAATCTGACGGTACAGAATCACAAGAGGTATGCACTTCTTCTGAAGGGGTAGCCATTCGTTTTTTTTTTTTTAATCTGTTACAATTTTGTTGTTGTTTCTTTGGTGATGACGAGTGGCAATGGAGAGTGTGGACAAGAGGTGAAGAAGCGTGTGCAGGCATGTTGGAATGGTTGGAGAAAAGTGTCCGGTGTGATGTGTGATAGGAAGGTATCGGCAAGAATGAAAGGAAAAGTGTACAAGACGGTGATGAGGCCAGTGATGTTGTTTGGTTTAGAAACAGTGGCGCTGAGGAAAAGACAGGAGGCAGAGCTGGAGGTAGCGGAGATGAAATTGTTGAGGTTCTCTCTGGGAGTAACGAGGATGGATAGGATCAGGAATAAGTACATCAGAGGGACAGCACATGTAAGATGTTTTGGAGACAAAGTCAGAGAGGCTTGATTGAGATGGTTTGGACATGTACAGAGGAGGGATAGTGAAGAAAAAAGAAGATATTTATGGATGTGGTGAAGGAAGACATGAAGGTCGTTGGCGTAAGAGAAGAAGATGCAGAGGACAGGGTGAGATGGAGGCAGATGATTTGCTGTGGCGACCCCTGAAGGGAACAGCCGAAAGGAAAAGAAGAAGATTTCTTTGGTGATGACGATGCTCACATACAGGCTTGGCTTCATATTTAAACATTTTGCAAAGTTTTTTTTTTTTAACTTTCAGTTTCGAGTGCAGCTCTTGACAAACCATCGCAGTTATAGTGAAACGTTTTAAAGACAGAACAGTTCGTCTTTGTGTTTAGCATCTCTATGCTGCTTATTGGGAATTATGCAAATATTGTACCATCACAGATAACACAAAATCCAGTTATTTTGTAGGCCATAATCCGGGGGTGTTTCAGCTCCAGCCTGTCCCTTTCTACCCTTCTAGATGTATAAAGGATAAAATAGGCAAGTACAGTATCTGAATAATGTACAATGTACAGTGTAGCTGCTGTGTCCATATATGCACCTCTATTCAGGAGTGAAGTATAACCCGGGCGTGAGCCTTCTTCCTCCAATCTTGGCAGCCTTTTACACATTTGATAATACTTCAGCTTTAAGAGCTTTTTGAATTCATCTAACTTTAAAGTTTCCCCTCCAAACAGTGCATTTAGTGTTGTATTATGCAGAGTGTAAAATTATTTCTGAGCCTGATTTCTGAACTGAGCTTTTCTATCTGAATTGCTGTTGGGTTCCTGTTGCTTCCTGATAACAGAAAGAATTAATTAAAAAGTTTAGATTCAAAATAATATAGCTTTTATTATTCAGTCTTGGAGAGTGCTTTCCTCAGCCTGCGGCCTTGAGGAATAATAACCCCTCAACCAAATTATTTTCACTCTCATACTTCACCCCATTCAGTGATGAAACTTGTTGGTTCTATTTACAGGTTTATCCCAATATTAGCTATATTAAGGAAATGTTCTTCAGATGAAAAGGTCCAAACAGGATACAATGAATTGTGGTTTATAAACATCGTTTTCAATCATAGACAGACTCTTTGCTACGAGTTTGGTCTGAACTTTCTTCTGCCTGAGCATAATCTGAATCCTGGGTTTCAGATACAGAATGCTTAGATATGCCTGAGGGAAAAATAAATAAATAAAAATGTTACAATAGTTAAATAATCAATTATATTATCATATTACTTCAATTAAAACTTCATTCAAACGGTTTTGAATGCCTCCATCAGATCCACCCTTCACTCACTCTGAGAGAGTAATCCATCTCTGGGACAATATGATCTGTTCTGTGAGGTCCAAAGTAACGTCTCTTCGATTTCCCCTCCATCTCCTCTGAGTGGATCTCTGGCAAGCGGATGTCCTCCACATCAGCATCAAAGTCAAACTCAGGCTTCCCGTCTTTGTTCCTATGGGTGATGGCACCAAGTGAGCTGCTGGTTCCACGATGTAAATAGGTGTACACCATAACCCGCGAATTTATTGAACAGTTGCTGAAACAGCTAATAAAAAAAATTCTCCCTGCAGACCGACTGTGAAAAAAATTAAAAGACGGCACTGTTATTTCATTCATTCACTCACCAAAGCTCTTAATTCTTCTAGGGTGGCGGCAAAGCTGGAGCCCATTTCAGCTGACTCTGGGGGAAGACAGCTTAGACCCTGAACAGCCTGCCAGACCAGACCATTGCAGGGCAACACACAATCCTTATTCACACGTGGGGGCAATTTGGAACAGCCAATTAGCCCAATCTTCATGTCTTTGGATTGTGAAATCCACGCAAGCTCAGGAAGAACATGCAAACTCGAGACAGACAGTCTACTAGTAGAGTTTATTAGTAAACAGACAATGACTGTATTGTTAACATGAAGCAAGAGTGTACGAATGGTTCAAATCATGTGGCTAAATTAAATAAGATATCTATTATTGTAGGCACCACAGTGGCATAGTGGTTAGCACGTCTGCCTAACAACGCATCACAACACGTCCTGAGTTTGATTCCCAGTTCAGGTGTCTCTGTGTGGACTGTGCATGTTCTCCTCGTGTTTGTGTCGGTTTTCCTCAGCTTACTCTGGTTTCCTCCCACAGTCCAAAAACATAAGGAGACTGGCTTTTCCAAATCACTCTTAAGTGTGAGTGCGAACGGTTGTGAGAGTGTTGGCCCTGCCAGAACCTGACAAGCTGTCCAGGGGGTACCTTGCCCTTGCCAAGAGTTGGCTGACAGCTGTACCAGTCTCCCTGTGACCCTAATTAGGAGTAAGCAACTTAGAAGATCAATGAATTAATTAATCTAATATTGCTGCTTGCATGGTCCTGTACGAATATCCATCCATCCATCCATCCATCCATTCATCTTATCTGTCAGGGAACAACTCCCAGTCAACCTCGGGTGAGAGACGCATTACACCCTTAACATACTTCCAGGCCATCATAGTGTTATCCCTAAAAAGAAAAGGTAAGGTCCTTTGGGCTTTTTACACCCGAGCAAATCAGGCCGGTGCTTATCCTCGGTTTCCATAGCGTGAAGCGACTAGAAGTTCAACTCCTCCTGGATAGGATGCTATTCCGTCGCAGGTTACCTTCCCAGTTCCCAGTATATTTTTACTGGTACCTATTTATACTGCTGGGTGAACAAGAGGCACACCTGTGGTTAAGACCTTGCCCAGGGGTCTTTGCACAGTGGGGGTCTAACTGGGATTTGGACACACAACCTCCCGATCATGAGCGCAGCAACCTAACCACTATGTCACCGGCCCCACACAACCCCTAAAATTAAAAAAAAAAAAAAAAAATCACATTAAATCAATTGATTCATGTTCATATTTCCACCTATGAGCAATTTAGAGTAACCAGCAGCGGACGCATGTCCTTCATCTGTATCAGGAAACAGTGTGAGTAAAAATGGAGAAAACATCCTACTAAGAGGTCCTACTAAGTAACACCACTTGAATTGTGAGATTTGGACCCAGAACCTTCTTATTGTGAGGCAACAGTGTTAACTGTGACACCAGCATGTTACAGCTGTAAAAATAATGTTCAAGCATTTCTTAAAGGTCAGATATTATACACACTTTCAGACCCTAATTTTTTATTTTAGATACCAGTAAAGCACCAAAGTCTGATTTTCAGTAAAAAAAAAAAAACCTTTCCCACCTCCCCAGAAAAGCTGATTTTGAGTATGTGAGCTGGGTAGCCTTGTTTTTGGCCTTTCCACTCCTGGTAGTTCAATGGTTAGGATTCTGTTGTCAAATCTAGTCCAAGTGGAGTTTGCATGTCCTTCCTGTGCTTTAAAGCATTTCTCTTTGTTTCTCTGGTTTCCTCCCAATGTCAAAAGACATGCATGTTAGGTTTCCTGGCTACCTAAAATTGCTCTTAGGTGTTAATGTGAGTGTGCAAGGTCATCAGTGTTAACCAGTAAAACAAACAAAGAAACTCTCTGGTATAATTATCACCTCAGTGTTTAGTTCCATTTACCTGCGAATGTTCCAGATCAGGATCTTAGTTCCTTTCTTGCCTGGGATGGAGTTGAGCTGTTCTTGGAGTTCTGACTCTGACTTGAAGAGTGAGTGTGTGAGGATGGCTCTCAGACTGGCCTCTGAATCCTCTGTTATTACCAAAGACTGTGGGGAAAGTTCAGGAGTGATGGCAAACAAAAGGAACACATATCTACCTATGCAGAGTCATACGATTTTCAATTTTCCCCAAAATTTCTAAAGTACAGTAGGTCCTTGCCTATTCGCCAATAGCTGTTCTCCCTCCTGCTGATTGGTTGCGACAAGTTGTCAATGAGCATTTTTTATAGTGTTTTAATTACCAGTTAAGCTCTATGATGCCACTCAAACGCTGGTTAAGCGCCAGAAAAAGGTAATAATGCTGGAGTTCTCCTGTGAAGAAAGAAGACTTTCTCCTGAAGAAACAAGTAGATTCTTCTGAAGTGCCTGAAGAGGAATAATCATCTGAACTGTTGTAAGGCACTGTAGTATTGAAATCTTTTTCAATTATTATTCCAGTACAGTACTTAAGTTAATGTTTAGAATGTTTGTGTGTGAGATTTTATGTACTGTTGTGTAGCATGTTTATCCTTTTGTTTTGTTTATCCAATTTATTACACTTCATGTTCTTTTATGTTGTTTTTGTTATGGTCTGTCTTTGGGGGACTTTAATTTTGTCGGCTGTGTTCTCTAACTCTCCCCACTCCAGCTGAGGGGCGTGGCTGAGCTGCTCAGGCTGAATACAGTTCACACCTGAATTCACTCCTCTCATCAACTCCCTATAAACACAAACCGCACGCTCACCTCTGTGCCACAGTATTTTCTCACATCACGTCCCTGCTTCCCTGTGTTCTCTCTGGCTCCTGGTTCCAGTGCTTAATGTTTGTGTTTTTCTTCGTCATCAGTACAGTATTTAAAGCATTCTGCTTAAGTGCTTCCCCTTTGAATAATAAATCCACTCTGCCATCTCACACTGCCTCCTGCATTTTGGGTACAGGTGAAAGTTCATTACATCATTACACCACACTTTTATGTTCTTTATATATATTTTATATATATAAAATGTAGTAATGATTAAGTAAAAACTTTAATTTTGTACTGTGATGTTTATTGATATATATAATTTTATCAATAAATATCACAGTACAAAATTAAAAAGTTTTTACTTGATTACTAGCAATAAATATCACAGTAAAAAAATTAAGTTTTTCTTAATCATTAGTACATTTTACTACATTAATACTGTATTAATGAGTAAGACTGTCTATAGAATGTGTTTGAGAAGCATATTTTAGCGCATGTAATATGATACATAGGGTTTTACTTCCGAGTACAGAACTCGCGAATTAGCTTGATTCGCGGGAGGGGCCGGAACCGAACTCTCGCGAATAACGGGGGCTGACTGTAAAATAAACAGAAATGAAAAAATAAATAAATAAATCACAATCCCAACAAGCTCAAGTTTTTCTTCAGTATGCAGACCATTCTGCAGGATCTACCCCACAGCTCCACAGTTAGACAGCAAACATGTTATGTAAGGATGAAAGGCATCATTTAATTTTTTTAGATTATTAATAGCTTCCAAGTGTTTCTAATTGACCAGTAAAGTGTTTTATTCCTCCATAGACATGGTGAAGGTTTTGCTTGTTTTCTTCGCTTCTGAAATCACCAGTTCCTGTTTTTGAGAACCATATCATATTAGTGTAAAAAACTCCAGTATTCATATTAATATCCCACTTGGTTTAGTTTCGGTGTCAATAAAAAGTTACATTCCATAATCCTAACACGTGAAACGTTTGGCTGTGTTAGGTAGTTTTTGCCAGGTCTCGTGTACACTCGCTGAACGCCTTACATGTATACTTCAGTAGAGTTCATACATACTCTCTGGGCCAATAAGACAGCTTCTTACAAATTACCTGTGCAACATTGCTGCAAAACTGTAACCTATGTAGGCTTAGTGGTTTTCAGCAGTGAGGTGAGGACTCAGGACTGTAGTGCCAGCTCAGGTGTGAAAACGATTCCTAATTCTCCCTGAATCACTTTTTCACCCTTTGAGCCCCAATTTTATAATTATGCCATCATGGATAACCACAGATGGGATAACTTGGTCATTTAGTACCATATATATCAAGGAACTGCTTTCATTTTACTGCCATATAATGTTGCTGAGCCTCAATCTGACTAACTGGAGTGACAATGCCAGGCAGATTGTATTGTAATCAAGGCTAAAGGTGTGCAACTTTTTTGTGCTATGCAGCGAATATACACTGTGTTATACCTTTAAATTTTTTATTTATTTAACCCCCCATTTTTCCTCCCTAATTTTAATCATTTTCAGTTTTCACCTGTCAGGTATTGCCTTCTCTTTCACATGAACCAACCAGGCAGTGGTGGAAGCATGCACATGTATTACTATCTGGAGTCTACACCAGAAAAATGACTGCTCTTTTCTGATTGAGTGTGCAGTATGCGAGTATGTATGCATGAGCATTTTGTATTTTTTTGCTAGCCACCAGTCTCTTTTCAAACTGCAATGCAGGTATATTTGATGCAAAACGAACACGCTTGAAGGGAAAGTGGTATCCGCCCCGTCGTACAAATGAGTGCACAGCCGCCCATGTTTGGCTGGCGATCGCTCTTAGTGACAGGGAAGTGAGTGTATGCCATCCCTCCCACCCGTGAGAGCTCGGCCAATCAGCTCAAACGGACAAGCGGTCACAAATGGTTGTGGCATTAAAACTGGATCCAAACTTGCAATCTCTGGGTTAATAGTCCTACAGTATGTTATACAACTACATATTCAATCAAATACGTTGCACTTAAAAATGATTTGAATACTTCCTGAGGCAGTATTTAAAACTGTAGTAAAGCTTCTTTTGAGCTCCATTTCATTGTATGTCAGCATTGCAACTAAAGATAAACAACACAATTTCCTCACATGCAATATGTGCTAGTAATAAAACGTCTAAAGTATACACACTGTATAATATGCAGTATATAATGTGTATCGTGTGGATCCTGATGATAAAGGATATTGGTCTGTTGGTTGAATGGTGCGATTGGTACAATGACAGCCTGAGATTTGATGGCATGCAGGAAGGTCTGAGAGAGCATGCCAACACTCTGACACCCTCCATTCTTAGTAAAGATCAGAGCATCACGCCCTAAACGCATTGATCCTGATTTGAAGCCGTTACCATAGAGTCCTATGGCCTGGTGACTGCCTTTTCCAGATCCTTTCTCTGTGAAACCAAAACTACAGAGTGAGAGAAATAAAAAAAAAAAAAAAAGACAGGAGAGTGTAATTCAAAACCTGTTAGCAAACAAAGGACAAGAATAAAACATGCAACCTTTCTGAATTCCCAGATGTACAGTACACAAACCTCCCACCCAGAAATGTCAATACAGATATGAACACTAATTTTTTAACAAATGTGGGAAGGAAAATAAACAGACAGTGGAGATAATTTTCATGTAATTATACATCATGCATTTTCTATGGCACTTTATCCTAATTAGGGTGGTGATGAGGCTGTCACCCATCTCAGCCAACTCTGAGCAAGGGTGAGCTACACCCTGAGCAGCTCATCGGTCCATTGCGAGGCCAACAGACATACGATTAATTACACTCACTCTCACACCTAGAAGCAATTTGAAATAGGAGAACATGCAAAAACTCCACATGCTTGGAATTGAACCCAGGCCTTCTTGCTCTGGGGCGAATGTGCTAACCACTACGTCATACTTACATGCTCACCACTGCGGTAATTGTAATTAATGGCCGCAATTCAGGTATATCAGGTATTTCTCTTCTTCTCTGCCTTTTCCCATTCTTGAGAGTTGCCACGGCGAATCATCTGATTCATACGTTTGATTTGGCAGAGGTTTTTACGTCGGATGCCCTTCCTGTCACAATCCTTGAGCAAGGGACAGAAACATTCTGATGGCTTTGCAGCTACTCTTTACGAAAGTCAGCAATGGTTCTTTTACATGCCTCTCACCATAGACAGTGAGAGACATGGCCCGCCTTTGATAACCCAGTTAGCTGCACTGGGGGGACATTGACAACCCTGTGGGGACTCGAACCCCCAACCTTAGGATCAGCGATCCTGCACCCTATCCACTAGACCACCACTGCCCCTAGGTATATTAGGTATATCAAGGTTTCTTAAACATCATGAGCAAATGAGACTAAATTAAGCTGTATCAAAAAAATGATCAAATGTAATTAAATTATTAAAAAACATATGACAAAATAGCGACACGGTGGCATCATTAGCACAGTTGCTTCAAAACTAGAAGGTCCTGGGTTCGATTCTTAGCTCGGGCATTTCTGTGTGGAGTTTGCATGTTCCCCTGTGCTTGTGCGGGTTTCCTGCCACAGTCCAAAAACATGCACAGTAGGTTAATTGGCTGTTCCTAATTTTGGGTGAGTTTTGCCCCTGTGATGGCCTGGCAAATTCTCCAGGGTGTACCCCGCCTGCTCCTGGAGATGGGCGCCAGCCTCCCTGCAACCCCAATTAGGATTATGCGGGTCAGAAAAATGAATGAATGATCAAATAACATGTGCATAATATATTCTGCTATGTATTTTCTTTTCTCTGATTTCTTTTTCGAAATCAAAGGTAAAGGTAAAAAACATATAAAACTGTTAATTCTGCTATTTCCACAGGACGAGTCCCCCCTGTTCTTTTTCACCAGACTATGCTTACAAAAATAAGTTTTGGATTTGTTTACAATCAAAATCTGATTTACCTGAGCATCTTGTGTAGTTTACTTGGTGTCATTCCACTGCCGTTATCAATAAAACTAAGACACAACTCTTCTTTCACAGTGACCACATCAATCCAGATTTGTTTGGCTGTGACCCCGGGATCTGATGCATTATCTAGCACACAGAGAGACAGCAAGTTATTGGCGAATTCTTATGACACATGTTTCAGTGAATGATGGAACCCATCAAAATATCTCTTGTGTCAGACGCAGAGTTGTATGCGACAAGATCAGAGTAAATACAGTGGTACCTCACCTTACGAAAGTCTCACCAAATGAAAAATTCAGGTTACAAAAAGCATTTTCCTAAAATTTTTGTCTCAGGATACGAAACAAGTTCACGTTATGAAAGCGCCATCTTAAAAATTCAAACACGTCATTCAAACATTCAAACAATGCACGAGCTGCTCTCCCATCAATGACGTTCAAACATCCCGCCCTGCTGGCTTCCCATTGGCTAACAACTGAGCTGATGTTCATGTCACCTTCACTCAAGCGCCATCTTGGACAGGTCCACCTGACGTCACCATGGACAGGGACGCCATCTGAACCTGACGCCATCTTGGACATCATTGCCTAGGAGGAATGACGCCTCTACCTCCCATTGCCTATTATAGAGCTGAATCCACCCTGATGCGTTTCGTGTAAAGGACAGTGTTATGGTTGTTTTATGCTTTATTTCTTGACACAGGCTTTTAACTTTCCATAAACATTTGTAAGATTATAACTCTGATAAAAAGACATGGGCAACACGTGCGCACACACACACACACACACACACACACACACACACATGCGCGCGCGAACACACACATACATACCCACACACACACGCGCGCGCGCGAACACACACATACACACACAGTGAGAAGAAGAAACGGGCTCGAGTGATATCGCAAAGGAATATCGCCAAACCCGTCTACCATCGGTACAATATTGAAGAAGAAGCAGGTCTTAAAGGTATGCTTTTATAATTTTTAAAGGGTTTAGGGCAGGGTGCTCACACTTTTCCAGCACGCGAGCTACTGGAAAATGACATCGTGAAAAAAAGTCCACCTCCCATTTCGTATGAAAGTGATACTTTGTCTCCTTCTTTGCTCTAGCATCCATACTCATGTTTGATAAGCTTTCTTTACTTTAAGAAAAAAGCGAGGGCTTATAATAGGAGGGAACTCGCTGACTAGCTTGTTTTGCTGTACTTAGTGCAATTGTTTGCACATGCGCGGTGAGCTAAAGGTCAGAAAAATACATCTATTTTTTTAACGTCATGTTATTTACCAATACTACCTTCGCGATCGACCAATATTACCTTTGAGATCGACTGGTATCTCACGATCGACCTTATTGAGCACCCCTGGTTTAGGGGGTAGTATTGGGAGCCTTGAAACAAATCACGCGTTTTTCATGTAAAATGCGGTTCAACTTACGAAAAATGCAGGTTACGAAAAATTCTCTGGAACAGATTAATTTCGTAAGGTGAGGTACCACTGTAAATATGTTTAAGTCAGTTGGCTACTCATATCAGACACGCATGTTTTATAAACAGCAAGCTATAATTAGAGACAATTAGTGAGTCATAATAGGTTCAAATTTATATATTTAACCTAAAAAAAAAAATTACAGTGAACACAAAGCATACACAAGTAACTAATTATCTTCTGATAATAGACAAGTGTATTTTGTCTCAAACCAAATCTATGAAGTTAACCGAAACAGATTGTTGGAACTAATTGAGACAAAAAGCAACTAGTGATCCCGCGCTACTTTGAGCTTCAATTCATGCAGCTTCAGTGCATCGCGGTTTTTTTTTTTGTTTTTTTTACTATTCATCGAATTAATTAATAATTGCAAAGAAAACCGGTGAGTTTGCTACTGTTTTTATCCAGTTTTATGAGGGTACTTGTCACAAAAATGGAAATAAAAGACATTTTAGTGAGTTTTATATGATTTCACTTCAGCAAGTCATAGTTGAATACTTGTTTGAATGGTTTATGCAAAAATCCGAATTTCAATAAAAAATGACCATCTTTACTTTTTTGGCCATTTTCTCGAAAGTAGTCCGTGCGACAAGCGCCTACATTCGGTGGAGTGCCTCACATATAACTTTTTTCTGTATCATTTTGCTGTGTAATTCAGTAAGTGACAGGTGTCCAGCCAATCATACGATACGATGCAATTACACTCTGCAGCCAATCACGGCACTGTCACATGCTCTGCTCATACATGCTCCATAACAATAATAACAGTGACGGAGTCTGACAGTTTGAAGGTGTGTTCGGGTGTCTCTTATGCATCTAATCAGTTCAAACAGGTGTCATTCATACTGTTTAACGAGTGGGGGCCAAAATAAATTGTTTAAAAATCATGCAATGTGATTTACTGGATTATTTTTTACATTCTGTCTCTCAAGCTTGATGTGTACCTATGATGAAAATTACAAACCTCTCATCTTTTTAAATGGGTGAACTTGCACATTTTTACGTTGCCCAATACTTATTGGCCCCACTGTAATTTGAAAAATTAAGATCAGATAAGATAATCCTTTATTGATTCCCAAAGAGGAAATTCAAGTTTTCTTCGTAATACAAGAGTAAGTTGAAGTTAAACTAGAGTGAATGATTCCACAGGATAATGATCATCACTACACCAGCAAATCCACCAAAGCAAATATTTTAACCCTATAAAAAATTTGTGTCGAGATTGTAAAAGGTCAGTACATACAAGAAAACTCTCAAACATGTAAATCATGGAAAGCGTGGTCAAAATTTCATGAAGCTGGTATCAGGGACTGGTGGAGAACTATGCAAACCACCAATTGCCCACAAAACCCGAAAGGGCGGCAGTATCATGTCGAAGGCATACGATGGTAATGGTGTACTTATTTTCTCCACTCCGGAATATTACATTTATTTATATTTCTAATCAATAAATTATTGTAAAACAACTGTTTATTTTTGCTTCATTTAAGTATACGGTATAATCATATTTGTAAGAACTTTTTTTTTTCAAATATGTTTGGAAGAATCTCAACAATTCCCAAGGGAAGTAATTATTTTCTACATGACTGCACATACTATGTACGAGTTGGTTGCTAATTTGTTTGTGTCCCCCGTTATATTAAGGAACAACAGTAACCTGTTCACTAACGTATTGCTTAAACTTAAAATAATTCCATTTCATCTCAAGGACGACTGCCATAAACCTCACAATATTAAGATACCTAAAAAAAAAAAAAAAAATTCGTAGCAAATTTCATCTTATATTACTCGTAACTGTTACTAATAAAATTTGTGATAGTTCTTTAATGTTTATTTTGTGAGAAGGTGCTGAATTACTAAACTCATGGTCAGGGGTTCAGATCCCACTGTCAACGGGTCCTCCAGTGCAGCTAACTGGGTTATCAAAGGCCGGCCAATGGTGAGAGGCATGCGAAAGAACCATTGCTGACTTTCATCAAGAGTAGACTGCATAGTGCTCAGTGTGTTACTGCCCTGCAATGGCCTAGTGTACAGTACAGGATGTACACCGTCCTCGCCCAGAGTCGACGGAGATGGGAACCAGCCTCCCAGTGACTCGAATTAGGATTATGTGGTTCAGAAAATGAATGAAGGGATGAATGCTATTGAAGAGTTAGAAAAAGCTCACATTCAGCGAGAAAACTGATGATAACCGGCTGGTTGTTAATGGAGAATGTTGAGTTTGTTAAGAAGAGAAAGTTAGTGCTTTTGAATTTTAAACTTTCGTGCTTTTGAACTTTTTAGATAGATTTTGTGACAGTGAAAAAAATCTGACATCCAAAAGAATTCAACACAACTTTTTAACATGAAATCAGCTTCTTCAGAACAAAGTTACAAATCTGTTATACTAAGTCCTGGGAGCGAGAAAGGGAGCGGTGACGTGAAAGACGAGGAGAAAGGGTGAAAATGCAGAATGACAAGAACACTCATTCATTTTCTAATCCGCTTAATCCTAAACAAGCACGCAGTGAGGCTTGCACCTATCTCAGTTGACCTGGTCGAAGGTGGGGTACACTCACCAAACCATCAGAGGAGCCAACAGACATACAACCATTTACAATCACACTTAGTGGTGATTTGTATCAGCCAATTATTCTACTGTGAATATTTTTTTTTTTCGACTGTGGGAGGAAACCAGAGTATCTGGAAAAAACCCATGCGACAACGGGGAGAACATGAAAACTCCAAACAGAAGCGCCCCCAAGCCCAGGAATCAAACCGGTGATCGTCTGAACGTGAGGCGGCCGTGCCAACCATGATGCCACCATGCCTTCCACGTCAAGAAAAGAAGAGAACATAAAAAAATGAGAAAGGGAGGTCAAGACAACATGAAGTTTAATACGTGGGATTGTTCAAAAAGGTTGACAAATTCACACACACACACACACACACAAAACCACAAGCCACCATCTATTTCTTGAGATTGTGGGAGGAATCTCGAGCCAGAGAAAACCCACAAAACTCATAAAATAATATTTACAAATGTGCTATAATATGCACTGATGCTGAAACTCTGGAAAAGAAATGAATGAATAAAAAGGAAAAAAAATGAGAGGGGATGAGAACAGAAGCAGTGGAGAAGGGAGAGGGAAAGCTGGGCAGCTGGGGGACAGGGGAGGAGACAGGGAGGGGAGAGGGAAGAGAACAGGGATGGGAGGAAGCCCACAGTGTCCAGGCTTTAGGTGCTGGTGGATATAGGCTCCGAGTTGCTGATCAGAGCTACATGCTTGGTAGTTTGGATAATAAAGCTGTTTCGTGATGACTTTAAAACGCTGCTGTGTTTGTTTGTAAAGCATGCAGGTCATCGACCGACCGGATGCACAACAGGTGCTCAGTTTCCGGCGCACCGGTGTCGACCCAACCTGCGACCTTCTGATGTTATAAACTACGGTACTGAGGTTCGAGCTCCAAGTACCGAAAAAAAAAAAAAAAAATACTCCCCATCCATCTCAGCTGAAACACACCCCCAAAAACAAAACTTTCAACTTTGTCATTTAAAAAAAAAAAAAGATTTATTTTAAAGTAAGAATTAAAAATTAATTTCGATATCTTACCTATTAATTCTGCGACGGCACTGAACGGCCACGTGTGACTGGTGGAGTTACTGTCCAGGTACGATGGACTCATCTACAACACAGAAAACACGACACGTGTACCACACCACACTGGAACGCATATTTATAAGAAAGCACTGCAATAAAAACACGCACACAGCTCAGACGGATCCCGTGCTCGCTGAGCCTCGCCATCTCTTCAATTCCAGCAAAACAAAACAAGCACAAAATATTAAAAACGCCTTTATTATAACGCCTGGGCTTCCTCCTTCCACACAGTTCGAAACTCTTCCTTCCTCTTTCACTTCTGTGACAGAAAACTGGGTCTGCGCGCTCGTGAAGTACAACCTGTGCAGGGTTGCCAGATTGGACAACAAAAATACCCCCAGGGAATTCGATGATAGTTTCATGCAAGACTGGTTCAGTTCCTGTTCCCTGAGATCATTTATGCAAGGAGAACTCAACAGCCACAGGTTTTTGTCTTCATCATCATAATTATTATTATTATTATTATTATAATTATAATAATTATTATTATCATTATAATTATGATTATCGTTATACAATCGGCCCTCAACTTACAAAGGCAAGGTGTTGCAGAGCCCTTTTCGTAACGCGGGGATTTCGTCAGTAGGGGTCGCATTTTGCATGTTAAACGCCTAATGCGTCCAAAGGCTCCAGTCTTTGGACTGGATAAACCCCATAAACCCTTTAAAAATGATAAAAGTACACACATTTTGTATGAAATGTGTTAAAAGTAAAAGAAAATTATTTATTAAAGCGTTTAAACATTTTATTAACACATTAAACCATTTTATTAACATTTATTAATTAAACCCTTATTAAACATTTTTAATTAGCACACACACACACACACACACACACACACACACATCTCTCTCTCTCTCTCTCTCTCTCTCTCTCTCTCTCTAGCGGCCACGCCCACAAGACATGGAATTCAAAGCGCATTCCCTGCTTGACAAACTCAACCTTAATTTGATTCCTTGAGGGATTGGAATTCAGATGAGCTCAAATGCGCCCACATTTATTAAACATTTACTGAATTAAACAACTTAAAAAACTAAAGTTATTCCTTCTCTCTCGCTCTCTCACTGCGGGCCACGCCCACAAGACGTGGAATTCAAAGCGCATTCCCTGCTTGATAAACTCACAACTTTCCTTTGATTCTTTGAGGGATCGGAATTTCAGATGAGTTCAAATGCACCCACATTTATTAAACATTTACTGAATTAAACAACTTAAAAAACCAAAATAAAAACTAAACAGTGAAGCTTCCTACTATCTCTATCTGGGAGGCCAGTGGGCTGGATGTTGAGAGACAGCCAATGAGAGAGCAACTTGTGAAGTTTTGATTGGCGTGTTTGAATTTCTTTTCGTAAGAGGGGGTTGTCTCGTATCTCAGACGGAAACTCAGGAAAATGTTTTTCGTAACCTGGGGATTTCGTACACAGGGGTCTTCGTAAGTTGGGGGCCGACTGGAATTATCGTGATTATCATCATTTTTATTATTATTATCATTATCATGATTATGATTATAATTATTAGCATCATCCTTTTTTATTATCACCATTTTTATTATTATTATTATTATTACTACTACTACTACGACTACTACTACTACTATTTAAGTACTTAGGCTCAACAATCCAGAGCAATGGAGAGAGTGGAAAAGAGGTGAAGAAGTGTGTGCAGACAGGTTAGAATGGTTGGAGAAAAGTGTCCGGTGTGATGTGTGATAGGAAGGTGTCGGTAAGAATAAAAGGAAAAGTGTACAAGATGGTGATGAGGCCAGCGATGTTGTATGGTTTAGAAACAGTGGCCCTGGGGAAAAGACAGGAGGCAGAGCTGGAGGTAGCAGAGATGAAAATGTTAAGGTTCTCTTTTGGAATAACGAGGATGGATAAGATCAGGAATACATGAGTACATCAGAGGGACAGCAAATGTAAAATGTTTTGGAGACAAAGTCAGAGAGGCTAGATTGAGATGGTTTGGACATGTCCAGAGGAGGGATAGTGAGTATATTGGTAGAAGGATGCTGAGGTTGGAACTACCAGGCAGAAGGCTGAGAGGAAGACCAAAAAGGAGATTTATGGATGTGGTGAAGGAAGACATGAAGGTAGTTGGTGTAAGGGAAGAAGTTGCAGATGATTTCCTTTGACGATCCCTGAAGAGAACAACTGAAAGGAAAAGAAGACTATTATTATTAGTTGTAGTAGTAGGTGTAGTAGTAGTGATTGTTGTTGTTGTAGTAGTGGTAGTAGTAGTAATTTGTTGATTTTCTAAACCATTAAACCTAATTACTTTCACAAAGAGGCTGGCACCCGTCTTAGCCGACTGTCGGCGAGGGCGGGAAACACCCTGAATAGCTCGTCAAGCCATTGCAGGATCTGAATTCAGTCCACTAAAATCTTTATGTTCCTGAGCAGACTGAAGCGTTTCTTATGATTAACCCCTTTACCAAGTCATTTTCTGAAGGCCACTGAAGGAATAAATTGATAGGATAAATGAGATGCAACTATGTGTGTATTGTAACTTCTGCATATCTAAAGCTTCCTGTTCTACTTGTAATTGTGACATGTGCGCTAGGCATATGAAACTGTTGGGTGGGTGTTCCTGTGTCGTGTTTCGGGTGTGGGATTTGGAAAGTAACAATGTAACAATGAGGAATTACTTTGAAATGGAATTAGCCAAGTGTTAAGCGCTGCAAGGCACAAACATATATATATGGAAATGCTTTGTGAACACGCAATTACTGCTTTGCACG
This sequence comes from Plotosus lineatus, assembly GCA_024760905.1. Classification (NCBI taxonomy): domain Eukaryota; kingdom Metazoa; phylum Chordata; class Actinopteri; order Siluriformes; family Plotosidae; genus Plotosus; species Plotosus lineatus. The sequence goes on from CM045742.1 coordinate 31,237,987, forward strand.
CACATCCCTCTGTATAAATAAGCGGACACTGCATGTGTTCGAGGAGCTTCCGATGAATAAACCAGACTGATTTCACTCATGTGGTTCGTTGTCTGTTGCTCCCGGAGTACTCCCAGACGTTGAGATGCAGGAATCCAGGTCGTGCAGGTTTATCTAAGAGCTTCCTCCACGGAGAGAGTTCTTACAATTAGCTTCCTTCACGATGAGAGTTCTTACAATCTGGTGACCCCGACGTGATACTCCTGATCAGGTAAGACAAGATTTGTTTGACTACCTGGTTAGCAGTATTTGAGCGTCTGTTATCCCCTTTTTATAAGGGACGGTTTATCCCCTTCTCTAGAAGGGATGGTTATCCTCAGTTGCTATAACTGGGATGGTTATCCTCAGTTGCTATAACTGTGAAGAGCGCTATACAAAAACAAAAAAAAACTAAAAACGAAAGAAAAAAAAAAAAAAGAAGGTGCCCCTGTATTCCTGTATGCCAACGTATTTTTTCTGTTGTTTTGTTGTTAGAGGGTAAACAATGGGAAATTCCTACCCAAAGCCTAATCCCGGGGAAACCCCCAAGGAATGGATGAATAAATGTGGTCTTGCTTATTATACTGAACCATGGCTTAGTAATCTAGCCGGATGGACGGAGGGACTAGACCAAGTGCCAAACTTCCCTCGAACGGGGACTTTTGATGCAGGATTCCTGACATCCGCGCAATGCATGATTTATGATGGATTGGGCAACCCCTCCTGGGATTATGAATACATGAAGGAGGCTTATGTAAAATGGTATGAAATGCGCTCATACTGGTTACAACTTAAAAAACTCTTCGAACCAAAGAGAGTGACTCAGAGTGTCCCCAAACCCAAATTACTGAGTAAGGAAAAGGAAAAAATAGAAGAGGAAGGGGGGGGGGTGGAAGCGGGGCGTCGTCAGACTCGTTTTCGTTCCTCATTCTATTGGAGGGAAAATCCCGACGCGTTAAAAACCTTGCGCGCGCAATTTACGGCTTATCTAGTCTCCCGACGGGAAGGAGCTTGTGATCTCTCCCACATCACTAACTGGGGTAGAATATCTTTTTGTTATCGATAGCGGTGCGACCCTATCCTCCCTAGGCAGGGACTACCAGGGTGCTGTCTCCTCCAGGTCTACCAGCTCTGTGGGTATAGATGGGGTCCCCTTCTCCTCCCCATATACGCCGCCCCTTCTTTTATGTTTTCCTGATGACCCTACGCTTGATACATTGCAAATATCCCACTCCTTTGTACATATGTGCGAATGCCCTTTTAATTTGTTGGGCCGAGACCTCATGAGTGTTCTGAGGTTCCAAATCTCTTTCCAAGGTTCGAGCATGACCATTCAAACGTGCGACACCTCCTCTGTTTCTCTGTTGTCATTGCAAGCGCAGCCCCTGCCCTTTAACGTTAATTCAGCGTGTGTGGCGAGTTCCACCTCGCCCCCTGTACTCGACACGTTGCCCACCAATCTTTGGGCAGAACATAAGAATGACGTGGGTTGTGTGGACTGCGTTCCGTATGAAGCTACCGTGAAGCACATTTCACCTGTGTACATCCGACAATACACCTTATCACCTCAAAAAATGTTGGGTATCGACACCATTTTGGCCGCTCTTCTGGAACAGGGTATCATCGTGCCGTGCACAAGCCCTTATAACACTCCTGTGAATCCGGTTCCCAAGCCGGACGGTTCTTGGCGCTAACCCAGGATCTCAGAAAAATGAATGAGCTCGTCATCCCAGTCTCGCCGGTCGTCCCGGACGTGCCCTCTATTATGGCTTCCATTCCTTGCGACCATACCCATTTCTCCGTGATTGACCTGTGCTCGGCGTTTTTTAGTATCCCTGTTGAGCCCAACACACAGCCCCTCTTTGCTTTCACACACCGGCAGCGACAGTACACGTGGACTAGATTACCTCAAGGGTTCATAGACTCTCCTGCTGTTTTCTCGGCTGTGGTTAGGGATGCACTGGGGTCTCTCGACGTTCCCGTGGGTTCCTGTGTCCACTCCTACGCCGACGACCTCCTGGTGTCCGGCCTAACTTATGAACTTTGTCTTGATGCAACCGTTCAACTGCTCTTCTTACTGGAAAAGAAGGGTTTCAAGGTTTCAAAGCCCAAGCTACAGTTTTGCCTACTGACTGTCATATACCTGGGCTACGAACTCTCTCACAGGACAAAACGCCTTACTCAGGATCGCGTCAAGATCATAGTGGACACTCAGAAGCTTGCCACGAAACAGGCGCTCCTTGCTTTCCTGGGCCTTATTAACTACTGCCGCCAATGGATCCCGGACTGTTCCTTTTATGACAAACGTTTACGCTCTGCCATGGCTCACACTGACCCTCTCCACCAACCCTTGGTCTGGACTGAGGACATGCTGGACGCGTTCAAAGCCCTGAAGTCGGCCCTATGCTCCGCGCCGGCTCTCGGGCTCCCGGACTACACCAAACCCTTTCACCTCTATGTCGCGCACCAGGCCGGCACGGCTTCTGGGGTTTTGGCTCAGGACCACGGGGGGGGACTGAGACCCTGTGCTTTCCTCTCCAAAACTTTAGATACTGTAGCTCAGGGTTTACCTGCTTGCCTTCGCGCTGTCGCTGCCAGTGCGGTGTTAGTTCTCGAAGCAGAAAAAATAGTGCTCTCCCATCCACTCGTTTTACACACCAGCCATCAGGTTAGGCATATCCTTAATACTCTGTCCACACAACACATGTCTTCTCAACGTCGCTTAGGTTACGAGGCCATCCTTTGTGCTACTGATAATCTAACCATCTCTTGTTCCTCTTCCCTAGATAACGTGGCCCAGGCCCTACAGCGCCTGCTTAATGCTCAAGATGACTGCGAACCGTTGGAACATGACTGCATGGACACCATTGTCCATGACACCAGTATTAGGTCCGACTTATTATCCACGCCTCTCTCTCCACAGGTCTCTCCCTGTTTGTAGATGGGTCATGCTCGAAACCCTCCGACGGAGTGTTCCTCTGCGGCTACGCGGTATGTTCCTTACCGGACCAAGTTTTGGAAGCGTACTCGCTCCCCTTTAATTCCGCTCAAGCAGCAGAGTTATACACGCTCACTCGGGCATGCACTCTCGCCTCCGACCAGGACGTTACTATATACACTGACTCTCGTTACGCTTTCGGGGTGGCGCACGATTTCGGCCGTATCTGGCAATCTCGTGGTTTCACTGCTGCTGACGGTAAGCCCATTTCACCTTGGTCCAGGACCTTATTGTGTCCTGCCATCTCCCGCTCCGTTTAGCGATCGTAAAAGACCTGTGGTCATTCCTCTGCCCACACTAATGAGGCACGGGGTAACTCTTTGGCTGACCGCGCGGCTAAACAGGCTGCCTTGCTCGGCTCCATGCCGCCGTTTCCACGCTGGTGTCAACCTCACACATGCTTAGCGCCCTCCTCCCTGACTTGGATCTGAAATCCCTTCAGTCCTCGGCGTCCACAGAAGACACTGATTTTTGGTCGTCGCATGGCTCTCAGCCCTCGGGGGACGGCGTTCTACTCGATTCGACCGGTCGCTTATGTCTGCCCACGCACTGTCTTCCTTTCCTCGTTCGCGAGTTTCACGGGCCTACACATCGCGGTCGAAGAGGGGTGGTGACAGATATGGAAAAAGATTTTCGTATACGACAACTAGCCTCTACAGTACACAGCATTCTGGACAAATGCCTGATTTGTACACAGAACAATGTGTCCAGACCACATGCATCACATCAGCATCTGCCGAAACCAGATACTCCCTTCCAGGAGTGGCAGATAGATTTTACTCACATGCCCCGGCAGGGCCCCTTTAAATATCCATTGGTTATCGTGGATAAATTTTCCTGGTGGGTCGAAGCTTTCCCATGTGGGAACGAAAACGCCCGAGTAGTGGTTCAAAAGTTATCACAGGAAATTATTCCCAGATATGGCCTCCCAATGGGAATTGATTCGGACAAAGGCACACCATTCACCTCAAAAGTCACTCAACTGTTGGCCCAAGAGCTAAAGATCAATTGGCGTTTCCATGTCCCATATCACCCTCAGTCCTCCGGAATCGTGGAACGAACAAACAGAACAATTAAAGGGAAATTACGGAAGGCAATGCATGCCACTGGATCAAGGAATTGGGTTTCAGTACTACCCATGGTTTTGGTGGATCTGCGAATGACCTCGCAGGTGGCCTTAGGGAATCTATCTCCTTACGAAGTGGTAATGGGGAGACCCTTTCCCGCTCCTTGGAGGAAGGGAAAGCAGGCTTTGGGGACGGAAGACTTAGATATACACATGAGCGAGTATGCCGTGGGCCTTGTTAAGGTCCTAAACGACTATAGGAAACGCACTAATCAGAACACTTCGGTCCCGGCAGACACAAGCACTCACGCCTTCAAGGTAGAAGACAAGGTGCTGGTCAAAAAATTTGCGAAACTAAATTCCCCTTTGAGAGACACCCCTTACAGTGAGCCCGCGGAGATACTAGCTGTTACTCATACCGCCGTACTAACTGACCTCTTTCCACAGTGGATCCATGCTACCAGAGTGAAGAAAAGTCCGCAATGATGTATTTAGTGCACTTTGTATTTGTGAAATTTTTGTCCTCATTTACCTCTCTTTCGGGTCTCGAGATACCAGCCCTTCTGGGGTGAATGACTTACTCGTCTTGACCTGATCCAGATACCTAAGTATCACCACCACATCCTTTCGCACACGGGTCGGATAACGCCCATTTAAAATCCAACTTATGTATACCTCTTATGCCCTGCTCTTAATCGGGCTACTATGCGTGGTCCCGGGTTGGTGCACACCTTACCGTCATCCAGAAAATAACATGTTCTGGCAGTATTTAAATTTCATGGTGAAACGAGATGTGACCCAGGAAGAATGTATTGTTTGCTCTCTCTTTCCCCATGATGGAGGAACCCCGTATGTATATACCCCAGCACGGGACAATTACACCACTTACAAAAAATGCGTGACGTAGCGGACCAACTGCGACGCGACAAAAGTCCAAACTATGGCTGGGGATTCCTCCACTCTCTTTTCGGCATGTTTACCCTGTATTAAACCATGCTTGTTTCCGTATGTATATGTGTGTTGTTGGTTTGCGTGTTTGGACCCTGTATTTTTAGGTGTTTGATGAATCGAATCTGGGTCCTGGCCAGTTCCTTCAGCGAACCCCGATATACCCGCCTGCCCTTCAAGCACCAGCCTCGGCGCAACCACGGCCTGGTTTCTTTCCTACGGTGTCCAACATTCCACACGAAGAAAAAACCACCTCTGGAGTGACACAAGAAAGAGAGGGCTCCGGCGTGCCGCTACAGAATTTATACATATTTCATAGTATAAAAAGAGGGGATTGAAGGAATAAATTGATAGGATAAATGAGATGCAACTATGTGTGTATTGTAACTTCTGTGTATCTAAAGCTTCCTGTTCTACTTGTAATTGTGACATGTGCGCCAGGCACATGAAACTGTTGGGTGGGTGTTCCCGTGTCGTGTTTCGGGGTGTGGGATTCGGAAAGTAACAATGTAACAATGAGGAATTGCTTTGAAATGGAATTAGCCAAGTGTTAAGCGCCGCAGGGCACAAACATATATATGGAAATGCTTTGTGAACACGCAATTACTACTTTGCACGCACATCCCCAAGTGTTAAATGCCGCAGTGCACAAACATATATGTTAATGCTTTGTGAACACGCAATTGCTGCTTTGCACGCACATCCCTCTGTATAAATAAGCGGACACTGCATGTGTTCGAGGAGCTTCCGATGAATAAACCAGACTGATTTCACTCGTGTGGTTCGTTGTCTGTTGCTCCCGGAGTACTCCCAGACGTTGAGATGCAGGAATCCAGGTCGTGCAGGTTTATCTAAGAGCTTCCTCCACGGAGAGAGTTCTTACAGCCACCATCATTTAATTCCAATTTTGTGTGCTCTCATTGCATTGTGTGATATACATTAAGGGTCAGTGAAGATTTTTATCTGATCACATTTCTTTTCTGAAGCTGATGTTTTAGGATTTTTCTAGGTTTTATATATCCATGATCTGGTGGACAGTTCTTCACCTATTTCCAGTAATTTAAATTGCCATCTCCTTAGCTGTTTTCTTTGTTTGATGCAGGCCAATAATTAGAACTTTCAGAAAAAGGATGAGTTTTCTCTTTCCATGACCACAATACATCCTTCAACCTGGCTGTTTTTGAAATGAGAAGCAAGTTATTTTTACACACATACATTAAGTATGTTACATTAAGAAGTATGTTACTAGCTGAAACATTCATCAGTGCATTAACTATTCATATTTAATGTGGCATTTTGAGTTTTTATATTAGCTCTTCAAAACTCATTGGATTTCTTATAGGAAGATCATGAGTTAAATCCCAGCATTGCTTGATAATCATGTGTGCGAAATGCATACACGAAACATTCATAACCTGTTTTAAATAAACAAAAGTTCAGTTATGTAAATAATTGACATATCAGAAATTAGATTTTTCTGATATTTCGTGGAATTCCGACATATTCCAAGTATTTTGGCAGTTCTTGAGATCAGTATAAATTCGAGGAGAAATTTTTGGGGTATATAGGGGTGGGGGTCATCGGAATAGCGCCTTGCATATCAGAGGTCTAGTATCTAAGTGCACACATAATTGTTTCATTATAAAAGTTTGCCGGCTACAGAAGTGGCCAAGATCAGCCAAGGTTATATGCGATGCGGTTTTTGATATGCTCGCTGTGATTGGATGTTTTCTTTACAGAGATCCTGCCAGGACCAATTAGTATTCACAATACATCGTCAGACATCGTTCGTGACATGCATGTGTTCGAACAAAATGGTGATGGTCGTCGATGCTCAAGATACAGTGAGGATTAAAGAAATAGATTCGAATGTAAAACATAAATTTCAATGGTCATGGCTCAAGGAAGAAATTGACGGTTCCTTAAGTGATGGAAAAACACAGCGCGTAAAGCTAGGCGACTGCATCAAAAACATAAGCAAACCCGGCAATTTGCAAGTTGTGTACAGAAAACACGGAGTTCGTGGTAAGTTTTAAAACAACTCGGATCTGATCTATAACATTATGTTGCTCCTTTTGTGTAGATCTCGGCCTTGATATGTATATCTTGAAAATAAAAAGTCATACGTAATATTATCGGGCCAAATGTTATAGTTTATAGACTATAACTTGAGCAGTACAGGCAACAGACATTTTGGTCTATACTATAGATTGATATCTAGACTAGTAAATAGTGTATATATAGCCTAACGTTAGACATTTATACTATAATTATAGGCTATAGACTACATTTTATATTATAATAGTACAGTATATTATAATTATAGGTTATAAATGGGATTATTTGATAATAGACCTCAGTATAAGGCAGAAATAGAGCTGAAATACACATAAAATCTGACTTCAGAAGCCCACTAGGGCTTCACCCCTGGACCACATTGGGGACAATGTAACAGCTTGAAGTAGTTTCAGGAAACTTGCACAACCCCCTAAGATCATAGTCAGCATTCATTACCATTCCATTTGTAAGGAGGTTATGTTTTCCCTGTAGCCTTAGAGAAACGGCTTGGGGACTGAAAGGTCGCTGGTTCGATTTACAAACTAGCAGGAAAAATGTGTGTTGTGAGGGAGTGATCTGCATCCTCCCTTCCTTCACCTTCATGGCTGAAGTGGAGTTGAGCAAGGTACCTAAACCCTAATTGTTCTCTGTGTGTGTGTGTGTGTGTGTGTGTGTGTGTGTGTGTGCTCATTGTTTAAATCTGTGTGATCACTTTGGATGGGTTAATTGGAGAAGTAATAATTTGCTTTGTGGGATTAATACAGTACAGCCAAAAAAAAAAAAAGTGAGAACTAATGTGAAAAGTAGGGACTGTTCACACACATAAATCAGGAAATGAGTGCAATACTGCCACCTGTAGACCAGGTTCAGCACATTAACAGCCGTAAACAAAGTGGATGGAGTCAGAAGGCAGAAACACAGAAATATAGACAAAAGTTAACGATGACTGATATTGCTCAGAAACTTTATGTTGTAAATGTCAAAACATGACACTTCCTGTCACTGAGTGGGATCAACCACTTCTGAAAACATGACATAATGACTTTATTTTTGGGTGCAAGACTCATTTTTCAACCAGCAGCATCATTATTTTGTTGAGCAGTCCAAAATATTCTGCTATTTTCATGCTACCCTTTTCCTTGTGATGAGATTCTAAAATTTGTGAGACTGATTATACCACCTCGCAGAAAAAAAATCGAAAGCAAGCACAAAAGTAGCAAGAAATCACCAGGTGACTTGAGTATTGGAAGTTAATCCTGATAAATGGAATATCAGATTGCAAATATGTTACATGAGCAAGAAAACAGACAGACTAAGATACATGTGCAGCATGAAACTGTAATAGAAATAAAGCAAATTAATTCAAATCAGAGGCTTAAGACACAGTAAGAGTCAGATGACCTGAAAAGGTCTGATCTCAAACAAACTCACAAAAAGAGAACATACATGGGCTAGAGCAAAATAATCAGATCAGTTTTAAGAAAAGAAATATGATATAACTACACATATTAAGCAACTATTGAATGATGAGAAGTATTATGGAGGATTATTAGAATAGAGGAATTTTATCTGCCAAAGGCCGTGTAGAAAGTCCAAGATCTGAATTATTCTCCATATTACACAAAAGCTGCATTCTATAATTGTTGTATGAGTTATTCAAAACATTTTCATATTATTCAATTTATCCCATTTAAGTGATGTGTCAGTCAGATGTCAATGAAAAATATGAATTACCGTATCCTACGTAATAAGCGCCCTGCTCCAATAAGCGTCTCTCCAGTGTTTTTTTTTTTTTATTATTTTTTTTTTAATCTAAATGTCTAATAACCACCCATGTGTACTGAGAGCAAAATTGTATTGTAGATAGATCAAACTTACTAATTTTATTCGATCAGTCTCTGTAACCGTAAAAAAGAGGCGTTCATTGTCTGTAAAAGTGAGTTTACACGGTATTTTAAGACCCCCTGCCACCACTGGGGAATGTCTATGTTCATCAGTAACACCACATGTGATTGTTCCGACATGCATAAAAAAAAAAAAAACAGGAAAATATTTTGCTGTGTTCTCTTGGTAAATGTCCAACAACCGATGAAACATTAGAATCTGCTACAGCAAAACTATCAAATGCTCTGAATGAATGGAGAGATGAGCCAGATATGGACCTAAAGTGATGAGGATTTTTCACCGGATTCTCCTGCTCACTAACTTCATAAATGTAAAGATATTCCCTGGCCATGTGCTTTTGTCTATGTTCTTGTTGATTGATTCAACTTGCCATGTGCTTAAGTTGACATTTGTGTTGATTGGTTCAACGTGCCATGTGTGCTAAAGTTCTGATTGGTTCATTTTACCTGGGAAAATGTTTAAAGGAAAAGCACCTGGAGGGAAAAGTAAGGGAAGGAACAGTCTTTTTTTTTTTTTAATTTATGCTGTTTTCTGTTTATTTTCAGCTTTCATGTAAGTAGTTTGGTTGATACCACAAAATGAATAACACAAATACCAGTAAAACTTTTTTTATTGTTCTGTTATTATTCATATTTTCCATCTCCATGGTAAGCACTTACAGTTCCACCCCTCTGGTAACATTTTAATAAGCGCCCTGGGCGCTTATCACATCAAATACAGTATTTAATGACCTTCCACTGACCCTAAATGAGAACATATTTAGAATAAAAATACTTTATAAGTAATAACTGAAATTGAATTCTTCAGTGCTGCATGACTGATAATGTTTGGGAACACCTGTGAATGATTAGCGCTGAAGTGATAAGGAATTTGGGGTTGTGTGTGAATGGAAATTGTATTACAAGAGGTATACGTTTATAGCCAGAGATAAATTATGAAAAATGGAGTCAGACATGGATTCTGGATGGGAGACAAGAAAGAAAATAGACCACAGGGGTCCATACACTTCTGCTGAAAGGACAATTTCATAATATGCCAACAAGCATAGCAAGTCAAAAAAACCCAGCTTCAGTGCACAGCTAGTAAATGTCAATAAACCAAATATACAGTTTTGCCTCCATCACACACAAATGTATCCTCGCACTCATAGTAGTGAACAAGCTTCCCAAGTTTGAACTTATCTTCTTCTTTTCCTTTCGGCTTTTCCCTTCAGGGGTCGCCACAGCGAATCATCTGCCTCCATCTCACCCTATCCTTTGCATCTTCTTCTCTTACACCAACGACCTTCATGTCCTCCTTTACCACATCCATGATGGGGGGGCACAAACCAGTGTCTCTCCCTCACGCCGGTCCCAAGCCCGGATAAATGCAGAGGGTTGCGTCAGGAAGGGCATCCGGCGTAAAACAAATGCCAAATAAACTATGCGAATCCCAAGTTTGAACTTATATCTCCCAAAAAAGCTCCCAAACCTCTAAACTGTATTGTACTTGTTTTAAGTTTATTTAAATTGCCGCCGTCTTTATAAACTTTATTTTATTCACTGAAACGGCATTTTAATATTAAAACAGTATCCAAAATGGAGAGACGACTTTACAACCGTTCTTCTGGTGTATGGATTATAGTGTGTCTTGTACCGAACTCGGTGAATAATTGCAAAGAAAACCGGTAAGTTTGCTACTGTTTTTATCTAGTTTTGAGGGTACTCGTCAGAAAAATGGAAATAAACATTTTGAGTGAGTTTTAGTCGTTTTCACTTCAGCAAGTGATAGTTGAATACTTGTTTTAATGGTTTATGCAAAAATCCAAATTTCGATAAAAAAAAAATTACCATTTTTACTTTGGCCATTTTCTCGAAAGTAGTCTGTGCAACAAGCGCCTCACATTTGACCTTCAAATAGAATAATCGAAGCATGTTTAATAAAATTCTGCTTTTGCAGTGATGGAAGTAATCATTTCAGTTGCAGAACAGGATGGGTATGTCACAAGTTGATCAGACTTGATGTCCATCAAAGAAGACGCATTAGACATTAAAGGTTAAGACATAAAAAAAGTGTAAAAGGAACACCAGACGTAAGAAGGCAGAACATTTTGCACATTATCAAGTTTCAACTGATATTATTTTTAGAGTGAAAACAGCTAGTCTGTGCACTAGTCTACAGTCTGTGCACAACGGTGAAAGTGCACTAGTCAATCTCCACATATAGCCTCTATATGAGCTTATGGCAGAGAAAGATGCAACTATTGAAATAAAGAGGCCAAACTGGAGGTTGTGGTCGGAAATTCAAAGTATTTAGTGTGGTGCAAATTTAATGTTACCTGATTATTGATCTTTTGTTATTGGATTCCACCACTGTTATTGTAATTTAATCAGAGGGGCTTTTACATCGTAAGATCAAAAGGAAACTAGATATAAAATACTGTACCAGGAAATGTGATTCAAAATGTGCATCAGTTTGATAATAAACTGAAATTTAGTACAATGTTCAGGCCAAACAAGATATTTATTTATGTTTTTCCTAATCAAATGTATATAGAGGAGGTGTTTGGTGAGCCTGGTATTCTGTCACTGCCTGTCTGAATTCTTTAAGACTTGGATACCAATTATACACCATAGCCCGACAATGAGAGCGCCACTGCCAACTAGTGGAGTGGAGGTGCAATTGCACTTAATTCGCCACACAATTCCAGGAAAGCATGTTCCCCAGGGTCATACTGCACCTCCCCTCGCATCATACTGCACCCGAAGCACTGTCCTAGGGGAAACTTGGAACTGTCAGTTAGCCGAATAAGCATGTCCTTGAAACTCATTCATTTTCTGAACTGCTTAATCCTAATTAGGGCCATGGGAAGACTGGCAACCTTCTCGGGTTACACCCTGGACAGCATGCCAGGCCATTGCAGGTACAATACTCACACTTCGGGGCAACTTTTAATAGCTAACACTGTACATAATTGTGCAAGGAAACCAGAGTACCCAGAGGAAACTCACACAAGCACGGGGAGAACATGCAAACTGCACA
>CM045742.1:31255000-31325000 GCA_024760905.1 Plotosus lineatus
AGCCCATGTAAGATGTTTTGGAGACAAAGTCAGAGAGGCTAGATTGAGATGGTTTGGACCTGTACAGAGGAGGGACAGTGAGTATATTGGCAGTAGGATGCTGAGGTCGGAACTCCCAGGCAAAAGGCCTCGAGGAAGACCAAAGAAGAGATTTATGGATGTGGTGAAGGAAGACATGAATGTCATTGGAGTCAGAAAAGAAGATGCAGAGGACAGGGTTAGATGGAGGCGGATGATTTGCTGTGGTGACCCCTGAAGGGAGCAGCCGAAAGTAAAATAAGAAGATATACGTGTGTGTGTGTGTGTGTGTGTGTGTGTGTGTGTGTGTGTGTATATATATATATATATATATATATATATATATATATAAAATGTGTATATACACACACACACACACACACACACACACACACACACACACACACACACACACACACACACAGTGGGGCCAATAAGTTACTAAAGTGTGTGTAGACCTGGTCAAGAACTACAGGAACCGTTTGACCTCTGTCATTGCCAACCAAGGCTACATTACAAAGTATTAAAAGTAACTTTTACTGGCTGCCCAATACTTATTGGCCTCCCATTTTCACAAATAAATTGTTTAAAAATCATAAAATGTGATTTCCTGGATTTTTTTTTTTTACATTCAGTCTCTCAAACTTGATGTGTACCTATGATGAAAATTACAAACCTGTCTTCTTTTTAAATGGGTGAACTTGAACATTTTTACATTTCCCAATACTTATTGGTCCCACTATATATATCAGGCATGTGATTTGACCATCACCAAAATATCTGAAAATCAGCCAGAAGTCTGTGGGGCACAGTTGGGTCCAGGGTAAAACCCTGGTTGGGGGACAGGGGGCAAAGACACTGAAAGAGCTCTAGAAAGTTTAATTTCTCATCTCCATATACATACTATACCTCAACTTGTGGGTTTATCATGTGGGATTCCAACACTAATAAAAGTGTCACAATCACAAATCAAATAGTCACTCTTATAGATATGTCCTGCCTCACAACACTATTATCAACAGTCATTGTCTTTAAACACAATCTGGAAACAAACTATACACATGACATGCTATGCATGACATAAGTTTTTTTAATAAGTGTTTCTTTGTCTTTAGTGCTTTCGCATGACATTTTCTTGCTTCCTTTTGTGCAGCCTGAACTGTCCTTCTGGAGGCTGCCTTAGAAAGTTTGTTGTCCTTCTGGATGCTGAGGCGTTTCGGTCGAGTCTCAAATTCATAGTTTTAAATTTTCAATATTAATGAGCTAATTACACGAGCACACACTCCCGGTGCTGTTTAGAAACACTGAATACCAATACCTATTTACATAAGTTAATTACGAAAAACTGGTGCGTTAATGCGGCAATAATTTATTTATTCTAAACAGCAGAAAATTGGTTCAGTAAACACAGAGTTGGCTCATTCTCAGTTCACGGAGTAAACACGTGAACGTCCTACGCCTAAAACATGCATGCAATCACAATAATTTGAAAAATATAATCGGAAACGACAAGAAAATTCTCAAACATACCTCAAAATTAACTACTCGATCGGCGACAGTTACTGGTTGTTTCACTGGGTGTTTTCTTTGCACAGAAGTTTCTGGTCGAACAGCAAACAAAAGGGTTAGGTCCGTAGGGTTCTGTAATCTTTCGGCAAGTGAATAATTTGTTTTCTTTAATTCCAGTTTTTTGACATGTTTCTTGCTTTTTGTGTGGCTGTCAAACGACTTAAAACCCCTTCCACCGTAGTCGATAGTGTTGTTACACCACGTACACAACGCCTTCCCAGGTCAATCAATTTTGCGGATGAAGTCATCAAACAAGTTCGTCACCTTCTTTTTACCTATGAATGCAACGGTTTCTTTTTCCATCCATTCCCACCTAAACTTGTTTTTCAGGTCTCAAGAGAGGTCATTTTATGAAAAACCCGGAACGGAATAAAAGCGGAAAAGGTTATTTTGACATATTCGGCTTGCTTTTTTTTTTGTTTTTTTTAACTGGGCCAATGAAAAAAAATCGGAATTCCGATATTTCATGGAAGAATCACATGCCTGATATCTTTCTATATACACACACACACTCATGCCAAAATCATCAGTATTAAAACAATAAAAGACCTGAAGTATTTCAGTTGGTGTGCAATGAATCTAAAATATATGAAAGTAAAATTTTTATCAGTACATTACAGAAAATAATGAACTTTATCACAATATGCTAATTTTTTGAGAAAGACTAGTCTATATATATATATATATATATATATATATAAATAAACCTCCTGACGTTCAGAATTAATAAGCTGCAGCACTACCTCACAGAGCAGCCTCAGTGCTGCAGGAGGACAGTTCTGCAATGCTCTATTAGCCTCATCACAATCCAGGGATCACTCGCTACTTCGTGCTCACGGTTTTTAAAAAAAAATTCATCGAATTAAAAAAAATAAGGAAATTAAGAAAGAATAGGTGAAAAAGTTAAGGAAAATGCTGCAAAACAAGGCCAATTATGCAAAAAACCCCAAACAAACAAAAACAAAAAAACAACCCAAACCCCCCCAACAAAACTACTTACATTTTTATGTGAGGTGTGCATCTGTGTGCGCGCGTCTGTATGTGTGTGTATTTATATTTTATTTACATCTTATGCATTATTTGTGAATGTTTAATTGTTATTATAAGCATTTATTGTGTTGAATATGTATTTATTGATATTATATACACATATACATGTACATATACATCTGTCGGGGGGGGTTAGATCCTACTTCGTGGAATTCGACGGTCGCGGGGTGGGGTGGTGGAGAGATCTTGGTTCCAATTAACCTTGGAAAGTGAGGGATCCCTAACTCATTGCAGTTCAAGAGTATGTAAATCGTATACTGTACTCTGAAACGTTATGTGTATGCTCTCTAAAAAAACAAAGCCTGAAAAAAACCCCCAAACACAGCACTTTTTGTTATGATGAATTTACAAAATTAACTTCTTTTGACATGAAAATGTTACATGTACATTATGAAATATATTGTGTGTTTATGATTCATGTACATTTTAAAATATATGGTGTGCTTAGAATTCAAATCCCTTTCATATCACTCATCTGCTTAAATCTGTCACCAGATCATCTGATACTTAGCCTGCTTAATGACCTGATTCAGAGTTTTGTTAATTTCACGGAATAAAACTCTGCATCAATAGCCTGTCCACAGATATCCATTGAATTATAAGTTATAAGAACACAAAACAGAACCAATCTGAGCCCAATACTTTTGTCCAATGTGAGTTCAATTATTTAAGCTTATAGTGGCTCACCTTGCCATATCTCTCTGGTGTATAAAGGATGTAACCTCTATGGTTAACATACTCCTCAAAGGCTGAAGTCCATGGCTTCTCTCCACAGCAGTAATCACTGATTAGCAGCTTTCCCCCAGGCTTCAGCCATGACTACATACATGCACAAAGCACAAACACACAATCCAAAATAAGACAAAACATTATAAATCAGGTGTCACCAATGCAGTGGCCAAGACTATGTGCCGACGAGGACCACTCAAGGCCCCCGCACGTCATGCTCTAGAAATAGCACTGGTCACAATAGAATTCAATATAAAGGGATCCCTCACTTTCCATGGTTAATTGGGACAAAGATTCCCACGTGACCATTGAAATCTGTGAAGTAGAATTCCCCCCCCCCCAACTGACGTATACGTACGTGTATATGTCAATAAATACATATTCAATTCTATAAATGCTTATCATCACAATTAACCATTAAAAAATAAGATGTAAATAAAATATAAATAAATACATACATACAGATGGTATTGCACGAGAAAACGACGATACACGTACGCACACACGCAGATGCACGTGCACACAAAGATGCAACAATATACGTATTTTGATGGGGGATTTTGGGTGGGGTTTTGTTTTTTTGCATAATCGGCCTTGTTTTGTGGCATTTTCCTTAACTTTTCCCCTATTCTTCCTTAATTTCCTTATTTTTAAAATTTGATGAATCTTTATTTAAAAAAAAAAAAAAAGTGATGCACTGAAGCCGCATGAATTGAAGCGTGAAGTAGCGAGGGCTCCCTGTAATTTTTTTTGAGTTGCATTAATTTTTTGAACAAATGCTTACATTAATGCAGATTTTTAAACGATTTTATATAATGTTGAAAAATAAAACAAAAAAATTTGATATAGGCGATAATGAAGGTGAAAGGTCAATAGTGCGCGGTCAGCACACCTCTTTCCTGACACAGTGAAGTGATGAGGAGCTGGCCTACTTGTAGTTTCGTGAAGATCACAAATAGCATCTGCTCCAAAGCTAAACGGCAAATAATATTTAAGGTCCTCTTGGATGAGCTGTCCGCTGAATATAATGACCTTTTATTACATACAGAAATCCGATGGGGATGCATTCTGCAGCGTTTTTTGTCACTTCTGGGTGAAAGCAGAGTTCATGCAGTCAAAGGGGAAGACGTATCGGTGTTTGAGGACAAGGAGTGGATACTTGACCTCGTGTTTGTAACGGATTGGACTGAGAAGCCGAACCATTTGAATCATGAGTTGCAAGATAAAGATAAGCCTGTCGCTCACATGATAAGTGCAGTAGAGGCATTCGAAGCTAAGATGAACATGTTCTTTGTGCAAGCAGAAAGAAAAAAAGCATTTTTTTTTTCTGTGCAGGCCATGTTAAATGACAATGCAGCTCCTGCAGCTACATCTGCAGCTTTGGGTGAAGTATAAAAGTACTCCCAAGTCATAAACAGACTAGGACAGGAATTTGAAGACAAGTTTTGTGACTTTGAGCGCTAGATTGACATGGTTTGGACATGTACAGAGGAGGGATAGTGAAGATATTGGTAGTAGGATGCTGAGGTTGGAACTGCCAGGCAGAAGGCCTAGAGAAAGGCCAAAGAGGAGATTTATGGATGTGGTGAAGGAGGACATGAAGGTATTTGGCATAAGAGAAGAAGATGCAGAGGATAGGGTGAGATGATTCGCTGTGGCAACCCCTGAAGGGAACAGGCGAAAGGAAAAGAAAAAAGTTTTGTGACTTTGAGCAACTGAAGCCATGTGTGTCATTCGTTACAAATCCCTTCATGCACGTGGACATGACATCCACTGCCGAGCAGCTAAGTGCTTTGTTTAACTTGGATGCTGGTCAGGTAGAGATAGAAATCTTAACACTGCAAAATGACCTCCATGTCAAAGCTCATCAGTCTGCACCATACTTTTGGTGCCTTGTTGACAAGGAAAAGTACAGTTGTGTATCCACAGCTGATTCCTCTGTGAATCAGCCTTTTCCTACATGAACTTTATCAAGAACTAACACAGAACCCGCTTGCCTGATGCACATTTACAAGACTCCCTGAGAATTGCAGTGTTAAATTATTCACCAGATTATAATACACTGGTGAGCAGAATGCAGTGCCAGGCCTCCCACCAGTAAGTGAGCAGACAATTAAACAGAGACTATTTTCATTGATAAAACAAACAATCTTAAGCTAAAAATGTTGCAGCAAATGTTAAATGTTCATTCATGAAATGTTCAAAGAACTGAATAATTTGTTCTGACAAGAAGACTGAAGATTTCCTTGGCTTAAGAAATGTGAGAAGTGATCTTTTGCACTAAAATACAGCAGGTGTCCCTCCTGACTTTCAAAGGTTTGAGCAGATAAACATAAATAAAAGATTCATGTTTATACATGTTTTTCTTATCAGTACTATTGTGTGAATCATTGATTATAATTGTGGAAAATAATTACTATTGATCTGTAAGAAATCAGTTCCCATAATAATAACTACTGTATTGCTATTATTATCATCATCAGTACTATTACTACAGTGGTCTGTGGTTTTGTTATTTAGGAAGTTTGTAGCATAACAGTCCTGTGTAGCACTTTGTACTACTGAGTACCCATGAAATAGCCCTCAGCTTCAAAAAGGTTGGTGACTCCTGTTATAAATGATTTACTATACTGTATATGTATGGCATATCTCCAAAAATAAACAACATAACCAGTAGAGGGCAACATATTTTTGACTACAGAAAAAAGAAAGAAGAGTCATGTTAATCTTCTGTGAATACAATCTCGACAAATAATTGTGATGTGTAATGTATATCTAGATAATAAGTATATATATATATATATATATATATATATATATATATATATATATATATATATATATACATACATATATATATACACACATACACACATACATATACATATATATATATACACACACATATACACGCACACACAGGGTGATAAAAAAAAAAAAAACAGACATTTTTGACTTGCATATTGCTAGACATGAGCAAGTGGCAATACTGCGAGACACTGACCTTGAACAAGTAAATACTTCGCCCTGAAAGGTTAGTCATTTATTCTTAAATGGCATGTTAATATCTTTCTTCCATCACTCTTCTTTTTATAGTATTGTTAAAAAGTTCCCATTTTTTGGGTCACCCTGTATGTGTGTGTGTGTGTGTGTGTGTGTGTGTGTGTGTGTGTATATATATGTATATGTATGTGTGTGTACACACATATGTACACACACACACACACACACACACACACACACACACACAATATATGGGGGCAGTGATAGTCTAGTGATATAGGGCGCTGGATTGCTAAGGTTGGGGGTTCAAGTCCCCACAGGGTTGTCACTGTCCCCCCCCCCCCCAGTGCAGCTAACTGGGTTATCAAAGGCGGGCCATGTCTCTCACTGTCTATAGTGAGAGGCATGTAAAAGAACCATTGCTGACTTTCGTAAAAGAGTAGGCTGCAAAGCCGTTAGCGTGTTTCTGTCCCTTGCTTAAAGGGTTGTGTCAGGAAGGGCATCCGACGTAAAAACCTATGCCAAATCAAACATGCGAATCAGATGATTCACTGTGGCGACCCCTGAGAAAAACGGAAAAGCCGAAAGAAAAAGAAGAATAGTAATAACCCCACACAACTCTTTTTTTCCCCCCTCACTGCTGCTAACTACGTTATCAAAGGCCGGCCATGTCTCTCACTGTCTATTGTGAGAGGCACGAAAAAGAACCATTGCTGACTTTCGATAAAGAGTAGGCCACAGAGCAGTCAGCATGTTTCCGGCTGGTGAATGCTCTCTAAATGGGTATACATGGAACAAAAACATGCATGATGGCTGTATAATATTTGCAACAGAGAATGCAGATCGAAATTGAGCCAAACATCACATGTAATATGTCATCACATCCTGCTGATGACTGTCATGAATCTCCTAGTAGAAGTTTGGAAGGTGTTTTCTGCATAGTCAGGGGTAACTGAACACAGCCATCAGCACTACACACACACTCACATGAAAATTTCTGAAGAGTCGGAGTTTATCTCTGATGTGCAATATGGTGTCTCTGCTGTACACGACATCAAACGAGCTGTCTGAAAATTTTCTCTTGGTGGCGTCCGACAGCTCAAACTGAACCTGAAACAGAATAGACATTTCCCTCTTTAAGTATAGATGAAGCATAACAGGAGCTGTCCAGGGTGTACTCTGCCCTCGCCCAGAGTCGACTAGTATGGGTGGCAGCCTCCCCGTGACCCTAATTAGGATTAAGCGGTTACAGAAAATGAAAAGAAGCGTAATAGCATCAGCGTACTTGTTCTGTGTACATTATGCCATAAAAAAAAAAAAAAAAAAAAAGAGTCACTCACTGATGGCAATTTCTCTGTCACAGCCCTCTCCATAGCAATCTCCACCATGTTCGATGACAAGTCCATTCCCAAAACATCCACCCCAAAGGTCTGTCAACCAAAAAACATCCAATTACATAATTGAGAAAGTCAGATGTTACATATACCCATTCATTGATTATTAACCAAATTACTAACTGATCATTAAAAATGAGGTAAGATGACTCAAGTATTCAAGGAACGGAAACCATTTCCATAAACATACATCACAAAACAAATTCCCAAATAATACAAAGAGGCCAGAAGCAGTAAACCGATGCTTTTTGGTGTTTTGGTCACTCAGTAGTTGTGTGGCTCACCTTAGCCATGTAGAAATCTCCTCCTCCAATTCCACAGCCTACATCAAGGACTCTTTGTCCTGGCCTAAGTTTCAGCAGGTCAACAAACTCCTGAAGGTAATAATAATAATAAAAAACTAACATTTACCTACACCACCAAAAAATAACGCACTATCACCATAAAATTAATTACAGAGAAATGAATATAATTTTTTTCATCAGGAAAATCTTCCTTTCTAATAGAATACTAAGAAATGAGACAGTGGCATTGGCATTTTCTGGACGATTACTGGTCAATTCCTACCTGTATATCTGATTGAAGGCTCATTAACTGTATTTACATAATTTATGCATGAAGTTGCTGCCACTTGATTGGTTGATCCTGCATGTCTCAGTAGAAATATGTTATTACAGTGGACTTCGTATTGTAGAGTTTAAATCACTTGCTATATGAGCAGTGCTTCTCAATTATTTTCTGTGGCGCCCCCTCTAGGAAAAAAAAAAACATTTCACCCCCCACCCCCGCAAGCGACTATAAGTACTGTAGTATTATTTGCCTATAAAATTATTAGTACACCTCTGCATTACATTGTATCTTTATTAGCATAACAAACAAACACACAAACAAACAAAACAGAAATATAGTTCAACTTATAATAAACAAAAACTTCATTAACATTGTTTTTTAATCTGTAACAGAAAAGATTTAAAGTGCACCAATGTGCCTGAAATGAAAAAAATCCATCCTTTTTTAAACTCATTCAACTTATTTATGTCTTAATATATCTGTCTCTCTCCACCTTTCTCACTGTTCCTGTTCGAAAAATTTCCGTATTGTTTCTTGAGGGGTTGTTTACTGCAGTTCATATAATTTGCTGGTGCGAAAAACCACGACACCATAGTGAGACAATGAAAGCGTTACTGTCAACTACTGGAGTGGAGGTGCAATTACACTTAATTCTCGTACACTATTCCCGAAAAGCATGTTCCTCAGAGTCATATGTGCTCCCCCGGCATCACACCGCGCTCCCCTGATGTCCACTATTTGAGAAGCACTTGTTTAGAATATCAGTGCAGTCCTGATTTTTTTTTTTTAATATATAAATGTGAAATAGACATAACTAATACTGAAAAGAATTCTGGCACATCTAGTGGCGCAGGCAACAGGGCGGCATAGCAGCTACCACATCTAGTGGCGCAGGCAACAGGGCGGCATAGCAGCTACCACATCTGCCTTGCAACAGAAAGGTCCAGGGTTTGAGGCCCAAGCTCGGGTATTTCTGTGCAGAGGTTGTACATTTTCCCCGTGCTCGTGTGGGCTTCGTCCAGGTACTCCAGTTTCCTCCATCAGCCCAAAGACATGCAATTTAGGGTAAATGGCTGCTCCAAATTGCCCCAAAGTGTAAGTATGAATGGTTGAGTGTGTGTTGGCACTGCAATGGTCTGGTGAATCCCTTCACTCATTATCAGAGGTGATGGGCTCCAGGCTCCCTGTGACCCTAGTAGGATTAAGCACTTCACCAAATTAGATTCAATGAGAAATCTGTCACCTAAAAACCTATAGTAACCTGCTTCATTTCTGGCCATTTCTCTCACCGAGACTGTCTCTCCTCCCCCATTACCTTGGTGGTGCTGGGTCCACCTGTACTGACATAACCAGAGCCAAACATCTTCTCATAGCGTAGAATTCCCCTGCGTGTGTACTGTTGGTTATCCAGGAACTGCTGGAAGGTCAGGAAGCCTCCTTGATGCTGCTGGATTACATTCCGACAAGCTTTCTGCATCATCCAACACACCTGATTCTGGTTCTTCTTCATCTGTAAGAATAAAATGATCAGTTATTTTACACGTTTTAAATGGGGCCATTATTTATTAGCATTCTATTAGTTCATACCTGGAAAATAACACATCAAACAGTGCCTATGCTAATATTGTTTACTTCTATCAGAACATGCTAACATGAAGGTATTTTGACATGACTCAAGACTCAGTGCTCCTTGTGTACTGACTTATATAATATAATATATAATAACACAAATGTGCTTTTGCATAGTTTCAAAAATACATTTATTCACAGATTCCAGTCATCTATTTCAGGCACATCTGAATGACAAAGTTCAAAAGTCATCATTGACTGCTACGCATAACCAGTGGACAGAGCAGACATTGTCAGCCATTATTATTATTGTGTTGTTATTTTTATGCCTGAAAATTAAAAATTTTAAAAGGACAACTAGAGGTAATTTTAAATATTTCATATATCTCTCACTAATACACAAAGTGCAATTTATTTATACCTTAATATAGGTCTGTACAGTTCTGCTCAGGACTATATCAAACCCATATGATTCTTGACCCTTCTTCCCTGACGTCACCCACTTAACTGAAGTCATCAGATGGTTATAATGGGCAGGACTCCGGTAATGAGTGGGGTTAAAATCTCTCTTACTGTCTCCTGTGAAGAACAAAAATCAGTAATTGTTCATTTCTAAGCTTTAGTTCTGCTTAAAACAGGAAATGGAACCTAGAATTATTATAATTAAGTTTAACACAGTTTAGATGAAGTGCAACTGTCAAAACGTTGGCAGTTGTGGCCTGGTGGGAAAGGTGCTGGATCATTGATCCCAAGATTGGGATTCAAGACCCAGTCTCAACGGGTTGTCACTGTCTTTCCAGTGCAACTAACTGGGTTATCAAATTCCAGCCATGTCTCTCACTGTCTATGGTGTGAGACATGTAAAAGAACCACTGCTGACTTTTGTCAAGAGTAGGCTGTATAGCTGTCAGCGTGTTTCTGCCCTGCGATGGCCTGGTGAGCTGTCCAGGGTGTACTCTGCCCTTGCTCAGAGTTGGCTGAGAAGGGTGCCAGCCTCCCCGTGACCCTAATTAGAATGAAGCGGTTCAGAAACTGGATGAATGAATGTCAAAATGTCTCACAGTTCATAAATTAATAAAATACAATTTTCATATTTTGCATGTAATGTGGACGTCCTGAAGGCATAGTGGTTTACATGTCTGCCTCCCTCTAAGAAGGCCATAGGTTTGAGTCCTGGGTTTTGGCGTGGGAATATCTGTGTGAGTTTGCAAGAGACTCCGCTGAGTACTTCAGTTTCCTCCCACAGACCAAAGGCATATTAGGCTAACTGGCAGTTTGAAATTGCCACACTGAAATGGTCTGCCAAGCTGTTTAGGTTGTACCCCACATTTACCCAATGTCGGCTGTGATAGGGTCCAGCCTATCTGCAGTCCAAAAAAGAATGCAGCAACTGAGTGCATTGAATGTAGTTCGCATCACTAACTGTACTATAAATAATAGAAAATTGTTCACATTCATTTCACTTTTATAAAATGCAGAATACTGTAAATGATATAATATACTAGTATAATGTATTTTTTTCATTTGTCAAAGAGACTATATGAAGGTGATATTAGGTGATATTTTGGAGAAAAAGAAAAGGGTAAAATTGAAAAAGTGTATGATAATGACACCATCAATGTAAAAATCTTATTAATTATAGCTGATAATAAACTGATGACATGGATCAGTAAAAACTTCACAATATCTTGGCAGAAGCTGGAAAAATGCATGGTCATTGGATGTACGATCTCAGTTATTCTGTTTGTAATGGGCATGAACGTGATCATCAAAGCTGGAGAGAGAGAGACCAGGGGCCCAAAAACATCCAACAACACAAGAAAACCACCAAGCAGAGGCTTCATGGATGATCTAACAAACACCACATACACATATGTAAAAGAAGGATGGTTACTGAAAGCTCTTGAGGAGTCAGCAGTGCCCGCCAGAATGACCTTCATACCCAAGAAATCAAGATCCTCGATCATAAAGAAGTAATGTGACTGAGCAATAGAAAACACCCCATTCATCTCTAGAAGCCTGAACAAATGTCTGGAGAAATTGTTTGATGAAACACTTGGAGACAAAACCAATATCAGTAGAATAAAGCAGCAAGTAAATGAAGGGATGAGAAACATTGATAAAAATAGACTTCCAGGGAAATTTAAAGCGTGGGTATATCAACATGAATTCTTCCTCAGTTTAGCCTGGCTATTGATTCGTTATGAGATCACCGTATCAACTGTACAGAAACTAGAGATGACCATCAACAAGCACCTCCAGAAATGGCTGTGAGTACCACTAAGCTTTACCTCAATTGGACTCTACAGCAGAACAATCAAGCTTCAGCTCCCATTGACATTAATAGTGGATGAATACAAGGCTTTAAAGGTGCACCATGCTAGAGTGGAAGTAAAAACAGGATGCAAGTGATCAGCAAGTAAAGCAATGGATAAAACTGAAAGTCGATTGAGATAAAGACACAGTGGGAGCTGTAGCAGTGGGAGGACAAGGCCTAGGCATGTCCAAAAGTTGCCACTGAACGAAAGTGGCTGCAACTGAGAAGCAAAGTATGTGGCAGAGAGAAATAAGATCAAAAGC
The DNA here is from genome assembly GCA_024760905.1 of Plotosus lineatus. NCBI lineage: Eukaryota > Metazoa > Chordata > Actinopteri > Siluriformes > Plotosidae > Plotosus > Plotosus lineatus. Next base: position 31,267,483 of record CM045742.1, read on the forward strand.
AAGAGAAAACAAACAAGCCAAAGATGTGGAGATGGGTAGCCAGGAAGCTTGGACAAAATAGCAAGCAAACCAAAGAAAGCCCACACGGTCAGAAATCTGAGCAGTGACTGATTATCACTGTGGATCCACATCCTGTGAATGTCCTGAGCAAGGGGTCGAAACAGGCAAAGTTGGATGGCCTTGGCTGAGGACATTAGTGGTGCAGCAGCAATAACAGCAGCTGTATACAACTAAAAAATCTAATGACATTTAATATTGACTATATCATCATCGTCGTCATCATCATCATTCATTAATAAATGACAGGCTCAAGTTCTGAACTCTGAAGATACTCAAGTAAATCCAAATGCATCACAAATTTATATGCATTGTCAAATATGTTTTGGAGACTAAAATCTCTATTTTATCAATATTTAATTAAAAAGTTAGTGTTCATTCATAGATTTACACCATGAATATTTGCTTTTATATACACAGCAGAACTATAATGGACTTTCTACTGAAATAATATGAGCCTCATCTCTGGAAAAGAGTAAGACAACCTTGAAAACTGGGGAAAGGAGTCAAAACATTTAATGATGGCAAAGGGAATGAAAATTAATCAACCACTCTATGAATTTGTGCTGTGTATTTTAAAAATAACCTGATTGATGGAAGCAGGATTCTCTGAAAAAGAGGTAACCGTTTGGACGAAGCCAAGACAGCATCTTCTCTGCCAATGAGTGCAGCTCCTCGTCACTCAGATACATGAGCAGCCAGTTAGAAAAAATGAGGTCAAAGCTGTGGGAATGAAAGCCAACAATTTCACCGAGTCATGCATCAAAATTATTTTGTATAATTTGATATTCAAATAACTATTATTTCATTTTCATGTTGTACCAAGTATTTCACTGGCTGCACTTGACCCAATTCAGCAACCTTGATAACATTCATCAAAAAAAAAAAAAAAAAAATCACCAGAAAAAACAGTCTAGATTAAAATTAAAATGCAGGTAAATTGAACGTCATTCATCTATTTTCCATTCGTTAATTTGTGCGAGTCCATGAGAACACAACATGGGTTTTTCCAACTTTACTTCAATTCTCACCTCCTTTCAGGAAATTGCAACCGTGTGACATCTGCATGAATAAATTCTGCATTTCCAAGGTGACTGTTTTCTTCCTTATTTTTTTCCACAAACTTCTGCATAAAATCCACTGCTGTCACGTGACGTGCCTTGCCAATAAAATGACTTGTGTATCGCCTGGAAAAATCAAGGGTCCATTTTATGAAACACAACCAGCAGAAGAGCTTCTGAAGCACTTAAATTTTCTTAATACTGTATAACTGTTTTATACTCATTCATTTGTTTTATACTCACTCAGAACAAGAACTCCAAGCAACAAGTTCATTCGAGCGCTCTGAGCTAGAGCGTATCCCTGTGCTTGCATGTGTTTCTGACAGGTACAATTACGAATTTCTTTAATTATATAATTACTGCATTGCAATGGCCCGGCGAGCTGTCCAGGGTGCACTCGCCCAGAGTCAGCTGAGATTGGCACAAGCCTCTCTGCTACTCTAATTAATATTAATTGATTCAGAAAATTAATGAATATTTAATTATTTTTCAAAATAAAACTATATATTTAGTTGTATTCCATTCATTAACTCTAATAACTAAGGCTGTAAAATTAAAGTAGGGTTCATAGTGTAGAAATTCATGGAGTTTCACCTTAAGCTAATATATTATTTTTATAATTCAGAACTGTAAAAGGTATTACACTAAAACGTCATTAATACAGTATAGTGTCCCTAGTCGATGGTAGATTGTGCCTTAAATAAACAAATCATCATCGAATCTCGTTTTACAAATCATAAAACAATCATGATTTTATTATTGATATTCTTTAATCATATCAGTGATTATGGCAATGCCTACGTCACAGGTTTTTATTATTTGCTCATTTATTATTTGTCAGGGCCAGTGGCATAGTGGTTAGGGTGCTGCACTCATGATCGGGAGGTTGTGTGTTCAAATCCCAGTTAGACTCTCACTGTGCCAAGACCCCTAGGCAAGGTCTTAACCACAAGTGTGCCTCTGTTCACCCAGCAGTATCAATGGGTACCAGTAAAAATATACTGGGAAGGTAACCTGTGATGGACTAGCGTCCCATCCAGGAGGAGTTGAACTTCTAGTGGCTTCACGCTATGGAAACCGGGGATAAGCATCGGCCTGATGAGCCATTATGGTTTGAATGTAAAAAGCCCAAAAGGCCTTTACCTTTTTTTTAATCTTTTTTTATTTAATGATTTATTTATTTATTTTTGTCGGCTTTGATTTGGGTCATGTAGTTTAAAAAAGTAGATTTAAATACCTGTTTCTGTAAGTATCAGTAGGGTGAAGTCACTCACCCAATGCCAGCACCGAGTTCCAATACATCAATTCCTTCCAGGGTGGGCAGCATCTCCAAGATTTCAGGCAGTTCATGCCTGGTCAGCTGCTGTGCGTTGGAGTCCAGCATCATCTCCTCCACTGTGGCATGCTGAGAATGTTCCTTCCAGAATGCAGTCATGGTGGTACGCTCTTTTCCTATGGAGACAAAATTAAATTGTGTCAAGTTTGCAATAAAAGTCGTACAGTAGCGTAATGGTTAACACATCTGCCTCACAGCAAGAAGGGCCTGGGTTTGATTTCTGAGCTTGGGCATTTCTGTGTGGCGTCTGCATGTGTTTGGGTTTTCTTTTGGTACTGTGCTTTCTGCCCACCATTCCAAGGCATGCATATAAGTCAAATTGGCTGTAACAAATTGACCCTAGAGGTGAGTGTGAGGGGTTGGGTTGCCCTGTGGTAGCCTGGTGAGGAGTTCAGCATGTACCCTGCCTTCACCCAGTAATGGCTGAGATATGATCCAGCCTTCCCACAATCCTATTAAAATTAAACAGTTCAGCAAATGAATGGGTGAGTTTTGCATACAGATTTAAATAAAAATTCAATTGGGCATAATTATTTGATTTAATGGGACATAACACTGTAGTATAGCACAATTTGGTGATATTACTGCTGTAAAAAATAAACTGAGTCACTGAAATCATAAACCGATGGGGTTTTGATCTCAGTGCTTCAATTGTAAATCGTCATTAATATCTCAATACATTTGAAATTTTAATGAAATACAGTACTAATAATTGCAATTAAGTAACTAATGATTCATACCAAATTTTTGCCTTTTTTTTGATAATTTGGGTACCACGCATTCACAAGACAGCCTGCACAATGCCCCATTTATCTCCATGGAGTTATTAGGGCACCACAGAAGCCCATGGAAGCAAGGTAGTCATTGAATGACTCATTATTTGAGTGGAAGAGAATTCATTGAAAGGACAACTAGTGATGGGTAATTTTATTAGATCCAATTTTTAAAACACTTTTTGTTTGAATAAGTGTACCTTATATATAATATCTTTGACATTTTCTCCTGACTTTGTCCTCATTTAATCTTCCCTAAAGCAACCAAGGAGGGTGAAAGTTTCAGGTGTTGAAACAGTGTGGTTATATTAAATGCATAATAAAATTAGGATATACATGATGTGAATCACCTATTTCCATAAATTACATTCTCAAATTTATTGTGACACATCATGACAGAATGTATCGTCTCCTGATCGTGCAACAGAACAGCCATCATCATTATCATCTTCCACTTATTCAAGCATTTATTAAATACAAACTACACCCTCTCTCTGCACGGGCTGTGCACCTAAATACAGTCATACCTCACCTTACGAAATTAATCTGTTCCAGAAGTGGTTTTGTAACCTGATTTTTTCGTATGTGGAGTAACATTTTACATGTAAAAGGCCTGATTCGTTCCAAGGCCCCCAATACTGCCCCCTAAACCCTTTAAAAATTATAAATGTAAACCTTTTAAGTCCTCTTTCTGCTTCAATATTATACCAATGGTAGATGGGTTTCGGCCACATTCCTTTGCGATATCAAATCAACCGCATGCCACGAGCCCGCTTCTTCTTTTCACTCGCGCCGGGAATCATTTTCACCGGGAAGCACGTGTGTGTGTATGTGTGTGAGCGTGTGTATGTGTGCGCACGCGCACGCATGTTGAACATGTCTTCTTAGCAGAGTTGTAATCTTACAAATGTTTATGCAAGGTTAAAAGCCTGAGCCAAAAAACATAGCCAATGGGAGAGCAACTCTATCGTGCCAATTTCAAAATAAAAGTCGAGCGCGCATTGTTTCAATTGTTGAGATGTCGCGTTTCGTAACGTGAATTTTTTTCGTATCCAGAGACGGAACTTTTAGGTAAATGCGTTTCGTAACGTGCATTTTTCGTTTGTTGGGTCTTTCGTAAGGTGAGGTACCACTGTACTTCAAAAATTAAGATGGCTATAATCAAACAACTAATTAAAAAAATCCAACCTTGACCCTTGTCAGATGACTCACTGTGCAAATATCATACTCTCTCTTTATCTTCAAGGTCTTGGAAAGACTGTTACTTAGACTTATACTTGTATATCATCAATAAAATCTTTTGTGCAGAAATTAAGCTCCATCACAGTACAAACACAACAAAGTTATAAATGTTAGAATACTGGAATCTGGTCTTTGCTGTGTCTTCTAGCATCTCCTTGATTGTAGTTCGTGATCTTATCGTAGTTTTTCATGCAACAGACAACATTGCTTCAAATAGAAAAAATGTACCCCTCATTGAGTCACCACCTTATTGTGATGGCGGTGTTTATGTGTCCTAATGATCCGAGAAGCTATGTCGTCAAGGGAATTATATCCCTGGTAGGGTCACCCAAGGCAAACAGGTCCGAGGTGAAGGTCCAGACAAAGCGCGGTTCAAAGACCCCTGTGGACAAACTTAAAAGGACGTGGTTTTTCCTTTGCCCGGATGAAGCCAGGCCTGGGGGACAGATGCGAAGTCGAGCTTCACCTGGTGGTCGGGCTTCTGCCCAGCTGAAAAGGCGACATGGGTCCATCTTGCAATGAACCCCCCTCCAGTGGGAGGGGCTGTAGGGGTCGGGTGCAGTGCGAGTTGGATGGCAGCCGAAGACATGGATTCTGTCGGATCAATCGTCGGCTACTGACTCTACTCTAGGGACATGGAATGTCACCTGTCAGGTGGGAAAAGAACCAGAGCTGGTGCATGAGGTTAATAGATACTGACTAGATACAGTCGAATAAACCCCCAGAGAAGCTGGAGGAAATGGCTGGAGAGAGGACATCTGGACATCCATTGCTTAGGGTGCTGCCTCCATTGCCTGACTGCGGTTAAACGGAGGATGATTATAATAATAGGAAATGTTGCTGGATATAGTCTTTAATGGCTAAGGCCCAATATGACTTATCCTTATTAACCCGAGATGGAATTTCCAAATGTAAAAAGTTTTGGTGTTTCTATTCTAGGTCTATCCAATGGTGGCACATATACAAAACAAACATTCATCCATTCTTTCATTTTCTGAACCGTTTATCCTAATTAGGGTCACGGGGAGGCTGGCGTCCCTGGTGCCCTTACTCAGAGGTGGTTGAGATGGGCACCATCCACCTAATTAGAATTAAGCAGTTCAGAAATGAATAAATGAATCTAGAAAAGATCTGGATGCTTAACGTCCATTCATTGATTTTCTGAACCGCTTAATCCTAATTAGGGTCACGGGGAGTCTGGTGCCTGTCTCAGTCAACTCTGGGCAAGGGCAGCTCCCCAGGCCATCACAGGGCCAACAATCCCACAACCATTCATATTCTCACTCACACCTAGAGTAATTTTGAACAGCCAATTAATCTACTCTGCATGTTTTTCGACTCTAGGAGGAAACCGGAGCACCCAGAGGAAACTCATGCAAGCACGGGTAGAACATGCACAGAGCTCTACACAGAAATGTCCGAGCCTGGAATCAAACCCAGGACCTTCTTACTGTGAGGAAGACGTGCTCCCAGGGCACTTAAAAATTATAGTGGGTGGGCGCTCATTAAAATTTTACCAGCAGAGTGGAACGGTAAGTGCTTATTAGCATCGAGATGGAAAACATGAATAATAACAGAACAATAAAAGAGTTTTACTGGTATTTGAGTTATTCATTTTGTGGTATCAACCAAATTACTTACTTGAAAGCTGAAAATAAACAGAAAACAGCATAATTAAAAAAAAAAAAGACCCTTTAATTTTCCCTCCCCTGTTCCTTTAAATAATTTCCCCCAGATGTAAAATCGAGCCAATCAACATGAATGTCAACTTTAGCACATGGCAGGTTGAACCAATCAACACCAATGTCAATTTTAGCCAATCAACACAAATATTTTCCATCACTTTCTGATAAATCCATATCTGGCACACCGCTCCATTTATTCAGAGCATCCCATAGTTTTCTGTAGCAGTTTCTAATGGTTCATCGGTTGTTGGACATTTACGAAGAGAACACAGCAAAATATTGTCCCGTTTTTTAAAGCACAGTGGAACAATCAAATGTGTTGTTACTGATGAACATTATAGACATTCCCCAGTGGCAGGGGATCTTGAAATACCGTGTAAACTCACTTTTACAGGCAGCAAATGCCTCATTTTACTGTTACAGAGACTGATCGAATAAAATTGGTAAGTTTGGTCTACGATTTTGCTCCCAGTCCATATGAGCGGTTATTAGACGCAAGATTAAAAACAACAACAACAAAAACAAAAAAACAGGGGAGGAGGGTTATTGGAGCAGGGCCCTTATTACATCATATACGGTATACTGTATTCTTCTTTTGAATCTAGTTCCTCTTATGGCCTTTCCTCATGTTGTCTCTGAGTGTTTCCTTACACTATCAAGTTTATCTTGCTCATTGTAGATGTAATACCCATATTTCTGTAAAGCTGGTTTAGAACAATGTCTAATACTGAAACCACAATGCAAATGAAACAAATTTGTATTGATTTGAATATTACCTTGTCTATGTTTGTCTTGGTCACTGTGACACTGATGGGAACCACACTTGAAACCACATTGCACATAGTTTAATTTCTTTTAAAAACCAACAGTAATATAAGTCTGCATAATAAACTAACAATGATTTTAATTTGTCTTTGGAGTGCAGCGATTTGCTTTCAATGTGGCTGTAAAGGACAAAGTTGTGCATTTGAAAAATCTACAATTGTTTTTTTTTTTAATTAGGTTAATCAAAATAATGAGTTTCATTGGACAGCGTTCTATTAGAGATGTTAACTGTTTTTAAGAAAAAAGAATTTTACACAAAGATGATGTAACACTTCTTGAAATTACACAATTGCCATTGTTGTCAGCCACAACCAGCAATTTTTTAATTCCATGATTCATATACAGTATTGCTAACAATTAAACTGCCAGAGAAAGTTCTGTCTCCAAAGGCTGCACAGGAGTACCTTTTAACTGCCAGAAATAACCAGGATTCCAAGAAGAAGAAACAAATCAGATAAATATGTTTACTGCTGATATGGCTTGATATGCAGTGTAGTGTTTCATGGATCCAAACACCACTGCTCATTTCATACGTAAAATTCTAATTCCACATTTTTCCAATTTTATAAATGACATTTTTACTTGTGCTCTCTCTATTTTTCTCTCACACACAAACACAATAATTTGCCAAGTAAACACATTTCATGACAATTGTCTCACACACACACATACAGATGAGAGAGAGAGAGAGAGAGAGAGAGAGAGAGAGAGAGAGAGAGAGAGAGACAGAGACGTCACTGCTGTAGTACTGATGAATCATGGTAAACCATTGAAAGCACAGCACAGATGGCAGTTATGTGCTCTTGCAACATGCACTTGTGCATTGACCAGTACTGTAGTCATTCAAACCACAAGTTTAGAAATCTAGATTTATGTATGAATTAAATGTACAAGTAACTTTGTGAAACATTACTGTGCTCTTACCTCTGTCCATGATCTGTGAAAAAAAGAAGTTCAAGCCAGAGCCACTGTGTAATAATATTATTTTGTAGTCAAGAAGTCAGACTGCCAGGTACAGGTTTACCCTCTTTTAAATAGTGTCACTTTCCAGCTCTGATACCACCACTCACTGATAAAGAGTGTGTGTATGTGTGTGTGTAAATGAGAGAGAGAGAGTCTTTGTGTGTGTGTGAGAGACTTTGTGTTTGTGTGTGAGTGAGAGAGAGAGAGAGAGACTGTGTGTGTGTGTGTGAGAGAGAGAGAGAGAGAGAGAGACTGTGTGTGTGTGTGAGAGAGAGAGAGAGAGAGAGAGAGAGAGAGAGAGACTGTGTGTGTGCGTGTGTGCGTGTGTGTGTGTGTGTGCGCGTGTTGATGACACCATAATCGCCAGACTGGGATAAAAGTTCAGTCTGAGAGTCTTGCAACATTTCAGCACACCCATATTTTTTTTTCACCACTGAGCACATAATGTAATACATACCCACAATCTAATTGATTAGAAGTGCCTGTACATCTGCTCATTCATTTAATACATAATAACCCTATTGTGAGGCAGCAGCGCAATGCATCATATATTGTAGGCATGAACCAAGACCTTCGGGCACTCTCATGTTAACATGTTAAAATGTTCCAACACTGAAATAATCAAAAATAAATAAAACATAGACTACTAAATAATGTGAAATTTTCCTACAGACCCACTCAATACAACACTGAGGCACAATAAGCATTCATACAGAAAATGGTCCAAATCTACTTATCAAATTTTTAATATGAACTTATAACTGTTATAAATCCAACATACTGATTCCACTGTATTTCACCTGCTAATTCCCTGTGTTTCATCCTTACAATTTACTAAAATCCCAAAAGGAAAAATATCAACTTGGCAACCACAATCTTAGCCATGATTGACAGTTTGGAACAGAACACCCCCTCTTCTCTCATTGATCGTAAAACTCATCTGTGCACTCTATACCAGTCATAAATTTATGACATATTTCACTGTACGGTTTATGATCTATGCTCTAAAATATTGCAAAAAAAAAAAGTTCAAATCGTTTTTCTGTGTGGAATTTGCATTCTTTGCATTGCACACTTAATGTGACAAGAATCCAAAAGATTGGGACTGAATAGTTGTATGGTTCTTGTTATCTGTAAGTACAGAACAGAAAAATTGGACTCTGGATCGATGGATGAAATTCATGTGGCCTGGATGGAAAAGGTTTGTCCTATTCCACAGTCATGGGAGACAAGGGTATGAAGTAAATTACATATTTATAAAGTCAGTAAAACCATGAATCAATAAATTCTGAAAACTGAATGACTACCAAGATATTCTGAATGACTGGTTATCACACCAGTAGAGTTTCTTTCGTGATGGCAGGGGCATAAAATGTGGACTCAGAATGTGAAGGAGAGGAAGTGGTTCAGGGAGAAAATGGACATAATTTTCACACAAGAATTGGTGCTGGTAGCACGTTGGCGCAGATTAGCACATTCACCTCACAGCAAGAAGGCCTGGGTTCGATTCCCAGCTCGGCCGTTTCTATGTGGAGTTTGTGTGTTCTTTCCGTGCTTACTTGGGTTTCCTCCAGGTACTCCGGTTTCCTCCCACAGTCCAAAAATATGCACAGTAGGCTAATTGACTGTTCCACATCTCCCCTAAGGCGTGAATGGTTGTGTGAGTGTTGGCCCTGTGATGGCCTGACAAGCCGTTCAGGAGGTGCCCTTGCCCAGAGCTGGCTGAGCACCAGCCTCAGGGAATCCTAATTTGGATTAAGCAGTTCAGAAAATGAATGAATGAATTGGCACCATGGATTCCTGACATTTAACCCCACTGATCTTTGAGGTGGGTTCGAGAAAACTTTATGCAGTGTTTCAACTCTCCCATTTTCATTACATGATATTGGTGAAAAATTAAATGTATACATGATGTAATTTTGTTAAAAATGTTATGAAGATTATTTACTTAAGACAAAGATAAAACTTTGCTGCTAATTACATAGTTGAGGTCATTCACATAAAGATATTTAAATATACAACGAATACCTTAACTAATTTCCAAGTTGGAAAAATAAAAATGAACTGCTTATCCCCATCTAAAATTAATCACATGATGCCATTAACAACAATGGCGTCAACGAGAAAGCAAGGTTGGAAGGCTTGCACCAGAAAATTGACCAAATCAGAAAGAGACCAAATTCGCATTATGACTGCGCGTGTGCGGGGAACGTGACCCAACCTCTGGTCCAAGGGTCACTGCTACCAAACTTTCTGGAAGCCACTTGCTTTTGTATGTAAACATCCTAACAACTGCCGCTTAAAGCCTGCCTTAAGCCTTACAATTAGCGATATGCCAGGTGCGCATTGTGCCGTAGGGAACTGTGGGAACGGCATTCATCATCTCGAGCGTTGGAAAAAGGAAATTTGAAGAATACATGCCTGTAAATTTGGGACTAACGCGTGTACATGTCCGACGCCATTCACAGTATTTACTTTGCCTACCAAGCTGAAGGATCCGGAGGGACGCAAATGTTGGATTAAAGCAGCAAGTTTATAATTAAAGTGTTCTTTATTCAAATTCATAGACCATATTATAGACTATATTACCTTTTATTTACCTGTTAAATTACCAAAAAAAAAAAAAAAACAAACAAAAAAAAAAAACCCGGTGATGCCGTAATCATTACATATCATAGACTTGGAGCTTGAAAATTACTGTGAGGTTAGTTTTGTAAAATAGACAAACAAGAGCTGTCAGATCACTCGGTGACAGCTGTCAAACTTGTAGTTACCTCCTTTGTAGTCATTACGAAGTTGCGCTAGTAGGAGTGCCTGGTCCTTCATTAACAAAAAAATCCGCTATGTCAGCGTACATACACGGGTCATTGCCGTCATTTTCTGTCTCCCAGCCGTCTTCAAGTCCCAAGGGGTCGGGAATTGTCACGCTTTCCTCATCCACTTCAAATGTCAACAAGCTCTCATCGTCACGTTGGACTTGTTTAGATTCCTCGGCCTTTGACAAAACTATAGGTAGCTTTTGTAACGTTGCCGCAAATGCAAGCGCAACAAGTTCATCTTTACGCTTGCGGGAACAACCGGGAAGACCCCTACGTATACAATACACTCGAAGGTCGGGAACTTTCCATAAATTGAACATATCGATAGTGCAGTTCTCATCCACATCATGCTGGAGTTCACGAGGGCACTGGTAGCTTGTATGGTAGTCGTGATCCCATGATGCCGTGCGTGAGCAGAGATGCGAATTTGGTCTATTGTAAGTAGCTTTAGATAAGAGCATCTGCCAAATGCTGTAAATGTATTTACAGAAAGGAGAAAGTGAAGTGGAGGATGATCGTTGTATCAGGCGCTACCTCGGACCCATGAACTGAGGAAGGCTTATGACCTGCCAGTCTGAAATGTCATAATGTCATATATTTGGTCCTCCATAAATCTTATGCAAATTGCTGGACTTCCCGATCAGAAATTTAAATTAATTATTGATCATTAACAGCATCAATATCAATATGAATACACAAATTTTAATATCTTTGAAATGAGTTATCATATTTCTTCTATTTAAAGACAACTGTAATGCTGAGATAGAGAATTGTCCAACGAAGTCATCTCGCGGACATTTGCTCACAGGACAAATACTCACAACCTCAATAAAAAAAAACAGGCATGTCCGAGAACCTTCATGAGTATATGTTGAGAAGCACAATTATATATGATTTATGTGACTATTGTACGAGGAGTTTACTCACTAAAGTTAATTATCTTATTTTATTTCAGCCTTTTCACAGTGTACGGTTATTTTTTGACCTTGAAAAAAACACCCCAAAATGGCCGTCTTAAGTGATAAGAGAGGGCCTCGAGTCAAGATCAACTCAAGGCATGTTGAGACAAGTTGAGACATGACGTCATGACAGACCAATCGGAGTGGAATTGGCACTAGATGTGCCTAAAGTAAAACCTCTCAGCAAATGTAATGCAATAAAATAATGTTGGTGAACTGAAAAGATGGTAAACTTGAATTTATAAATAGAGCAGTCTTGATGAACTATGGAGTGTCTAGGGTTCGGCAGTCATGGGTGTGAGGAGGAACTTTAGAGATCGAATCAGAGTGACAGGCATCAGCATCATGTCTATCAAGACATGACCGAGATTTTTCTCCCGGAACAACTTCTTTTGTGTGATTGATTGTATGATCTTTTCCTAAAGGCGAAATAAACACCTGACAAATTCATTTGGATCTCTGGCGTTATGAAATGGACACTTTTCACCACAACAAGAGTGAAAAACCACAGGCAGACAGAGAAAGAGATTTTAATTGGAGAGCACTTTAACAGAGTGAAAGGCAAGCTGAACTTGATGTTTAACTATGAAATCGATGGATTCTTATTTCACATGTGGGTTTATAGTGTCTTTTCACATTCTAGTTTGCAGTCCAGAGTAATAAGGCTGTTCCGAAAAATGGTGACTTTATTTTGAATGTGTGATTTTTACAAATTTTAAATGCATCAAACTCTGGACTGAAATAAATGTTGTAACTTTGCATACGGTTGTTGAAACAATGTCATGTCAGATGTAAACCTAGCCATAATCAAGATTAAAAGTGGTTTAATAAAATATAGACAGACAGTGTGCAACTTTTTTGGCCACAGTGTCCTCCAAGATGAGATCTCCTTTCGGCTTTTTCCCTTCATCAGGGGTCGCCACAGCAAATAATTTGCACGTTTGATTTGGCATAGGTTTTTACGCCTGATGCCCTTCCTGACACAACCCTTTAGCAGGGGACACAAACACGCCGATGGCTTTGCAGCTCCTCTTTACGAAAGTCAGCAATGGTTCTTTTACATGAACCTCTCACCATAGACAGTGAGAGACATGTCCCACCTTTGATTAACCCAGTTATCTGCACTGGGCGGGACAGTGACAACCTTGTGGAGAGTGGAACTTGAACCCGCAACGTTAGGATCAGCGATCCAGTGCCCTATAATACTAGACCACCACTGCCCCCTTCAAAAGGACCACAAATAAACAATAAAAAAATAGTACACCTAGAAATGCATTCAGAGTGCAGACCTCCACCAAGGTGGTGCAATCTCATCTTTACATGGGTTATAGTGACAGCTGGTGTAGAACAATCAATCTGTCCGGTCCAGCTACGGTTGGTTGCAACTACTCTTGAACCCGAAAATTATGCATTATTGATGATATAAACATTAAGCTTAAACCTTCAACACCTTACTGAATAAAATAATAAGCATTCAAACAGTTTAGTTTTAAGAGAAATCTTTCTAATCCAAATATTGATGAATACCTGGTCTGTTTAACCAAGGGCTGTATGCTGTATGAATGGCTGGCTGTCATTGCGAGCTGCCCGCATTGAAAAACTCCCCAGAGCTCCTGTTCACATGAGATAAAAGTGTACTGTATATGAAACCCCATTCAACATGCTGAGTTTATAAAAGGAGAAATTATTCATAATGCATCGTGGTAATAATATAAACGAAATACAGTAGGGGGGCAGTGGTGGTCTAGTGGTATAGAGCGCTGGATCGCTGATCCAAAGGTTGGGGGTTCGAGTCCCACTCTGCACAAGGTTGTCACTGTCCCCCCAGTGGAGCTAACTTGGTTATCAAAAGCCGGCCATGTCTCTCACTGTCTATGGTGTGAGGCATGTAAAAGAACCATTGCTGACTTTTGACAAGAGTAGGCTGCAAAGCCATCAGCGTGTTTCCGCCCTGCGATGGCCTGGCGAGCTGTCCAGGGCGTACTCTGCCCTCGCCCGAAGTTGGCTGGGATGGGCGCCAGCCTCCCCACGACCCAAGTTAGGATTAAGCGGGTACAGAAAATGAACTGATGAATGATGAAATACAGTAGGTAGGAATGTTGATGAAAATGCCTGAACAAATAACTGCTCATTCTGCATCCCTCATGAGTGCCCTGCAACATCATTGACAGCAGGTGTAATTACACCTGGATGCCAGACTCGAATCCACCTCACTGAATAGCAAGACATACAGTACTGTACTGTTCAGACAGTTAGCGGTTCACCGAGTGATTCAGCGTCTCTTTCCGACTCGATCGCTCAATGATTCAGTGATTCACTACGCTACAATACAATTAGACAGCACTCGCCGTATGGGCGGCTTGCTGCACTGAGCATTTCCACCTCGGCCGACTTTGAGACTTAATGAATAATTCCAACTACAGTACTTCACATAATAACGGACAGTTATATTAGCAAAAGAGCTGGTGAGTCGATTCAGTTACATTTGTGAATCAATTCAACTCGTTCACTTCAATGAATCGATTCTTTTGAACGATTCATTCGCTAATCACCCATCACTCCGACAAAATCTCGTTTCCCGAGAGGCTCCATGTAAAATTAATGACAGGAGTAAAATATGACATTAACCCGGGTTTTATTCGTTGATGAGGTGAAGACGCGGTGTTTATACAGTGTGTAAACGAGGAGTTAGAAAATGCTTTGTGCACTTTACACACACGGAAACTCCCAGAACAGAGGAAGGAGCCGAGAACTTCCGGTTTTGTTTCACGTTACAGACTACATGACAATCTGTCGGGTGTTTTCTCTTAGAAACTCGGGAGAGAGAGAGAGAGAGAGAGAGAGAGAGACACTCTAAAAACTATAACGGCCAGTCGCAACATGGGCGGTCGATCACGTGGTTTACATGAACATTTGATATGTCTATATGACGTAATAAAGAGGAAAACCTCTGTTTACACGAACACAGACGAATGGATCAGACCGGACAGACGTGCAACTGTAGCAATTATAGTATAAAAGGGAAAAAGCCGAAAGGAAGACAGACAGACAGACAGACAGCAATAATAATAATAATAATAATAATAATAATATTTTCCTTTCGGCTGTTCCCTTCAGGGGCCGCCACAGCGAATGATCTCCCTCCATCTCACCCTATCCTCTGCATCTTCTACTCTTACTCCAACTACCTTCATGTCCTCCTTCACCACATCCACAACTCTTCTTTTAATAATAATAATAATAATAATAATAATAATAATAATAATAATAATTATTATTATTATTATTATATTATTATTATTATAACAATAATAACGATAATTCCCCATACAGTCTGATCCCCGTGGAAGCACCTATTTTCATCAAACAAACTACATTTAGATAACACTGCAAATACCAAACATATGCATTACTGATACTAATATGCCAGTGCTTTCTGAAAGTAATCCTGGAACAAACAAGTTGCAAGCCATCCGTTCTTCCAGTGAACGTACAATCTACCGTTCGTTTTAAACATACATACCTGAGTTCTGCTGGGCTCGAGGTGAACTTATAGAACACAATTGACAAGTTTCAGAAAAACGTCCAGCTAACTATATATCACGAACTGCACACCAGCGCGTACACAAGTCCAGAAAAATGGTTATTGTAAAACAAAGGTACTGTCCTATTTCTAGCCGCTGTTTAGAAGCATGTACTGTATTTCACATCAAGTTTTCTGATGTAAGAACATAATATACTATTAAATCCCCGTTTAGATCCCCAATCTTGTACTGTACATATTTTAATAGAAAAGTGTTCTGTGTATCGTAAATGTACTTTCCGTGTTTTAATATATAATGTGTATTAGAAATATATTGGATTTAAATCAGATTACTTGCTGTGAGACGAGATATTTTTTTTCTGCCGCCGAAAGCTTTATCCCGATCTGGCAACCATGTCCGCTCCACCTTATTGAGCAGTGGCAGGTTGCAGCGCTCTTTCTGGTTCTGGTGCAGTTCCCATTTTGAAACGCTGGGGTACGTGCAACTCGATCCAACCTTTGGATCAGCGATCCAGCACCCTATACCACTAGACCACAACTGCCCCATCTTTGTTAACATTGTGGAATACAAAAAGGAAGAAATATCGATCAACTTCCAACAAAAAATAACTAACAATTTTTTAGTCTTTAAAAAAAAAGATTAAAGTGCATCAATTTACCTGAAATTAAAAAAGTATTCCTTATTTAAACTGTAAACATTTTTGACCAACAATTTAAACCATTCAATGCTGAAAAATAAAATTGAATAAAATCAATAAATAATAATAAATTCAAATTGATTAGCAACATTAACTCAGGAGCACAATATATAAAACACGTTAACCTACAAAACAAAAATGAATAAAACAATGTGTATTATTTTTTATCAAATGATTAAGTCCAGATTAATGGCTACAATGAGCACGTTTTGCAGTGCACGGATTTTCGAAGCACAGTTTAAAGTACGATACTGCAACTCTCTGCTCCTGCTCAATGCTGAACTGGGACCTGGACTTATTTTCACAGCGCTGACATCATCCAGCATGACAGAGACCGTGTCTGCTGCAGGTAGGATCAGTTCCTCTGCTATGCTGTGGGTTTGTTTTTGCACTGAGCAATTTGGTACACCACCTGATATGATGCGAACAGAGCTCACTGGAGTAGCATTCACAAAGCAGGATGGTTGTTGGAAATATTCGGCACGTTTTCGCTGAAAAAACTCAAGGGGCTCGGGGTGTGATGTCTTTAAGTGACGTCTTCATTTATTTGGATTCATGCTGTCCGCTGCCAATGTTTTCAGACACAGTAAACACAATGGTCTTTCCTCGTTACTCATCGTAGTCACAGTGAAGCTGAGTGCTACATCCGCTTCATCATACCGCCTCGACTTCGCTTTCGGGATACTTTCGTCTTTCTCTGCCTTGCTTTTCGTCCCTGTTAAATTTTTTTTCCATGGTGGGTTTATTAACTTCACTTCATATTTTATCATTGAGCAAATCTCTCTGGGCACACTGACAGTGAGGGAGCCACTGCCACCTACTGTAGTGGATGTACAATTACACTTTATTCTAGTACGGCAAAAAAAGCATGTTCCCTGGGGTCACACGCCCCCCCAGCATCGCACCATGCCCCCCCCACTATTTGAGAACCACGGGCTTATACAGATACACACACGCACACACGTGTGTGTTAGCGATGAGACTTTTCTGATATTTGGCAGAATTCCGACATTTTACGAGCATTTGGCTGTTCTTGAGATCAATTTAAATTCGAGGAGAAAATTTTGGGTGTATGGGTGGGGGTTGTTGGATATCGCGTTACATATTTGAGGTCTAGTATCTAAGTGCATGCATAATTGGTTCATTCAAAAAAATTTATACATAAATTCTTTTTAAATATTAATACATTACAGTATTTACATATGCATATAACTGTGCAACGTTTAATATACACTTCTTGATATTGTATAGATGCGAAAACATATAGAAATGAGACAACATGGTAGAAATGGGGGGGCGGGGCGTTCCTACTTCGCGGTTTTTCGAATATCGCGGCCAGGTCTGGTCTACATTATCCGCGATATTCAAGGGATGACTGTATATTATAATTATTTACATTATCAATGTCTTGACTACATTTACGTAGGATGAACATACATTTGTGTTTTCATGGACAATGTTAATTTTGTGGGTGACCCCAAACTTTGAATAGTGGTATATCCTCCTGAGATCCCACTGTCCTTATATAAGGATATCATATTTTCTCCCATTTACATCGTGTGCATGTCCTTATATCACATCTGCATTACTTGGATATTACTCCTCATCCAAATGTAAATGTCTTCCTGTTTGAAAATGATGCTCAACATCAATAGTTATCAGGAGGTAAGCATCGGAAGCAGTTCAGAGAAATGAAAAGACACACCACATTATCCTTTGAGTCTTAGGAGGAGATATATATATATATATATATATATATATATATATATATATATATATACCAAAAATATTTCATAGATTCTTCTATAATCACCTGAAGAGAGAGGATGGTTTCACCACCCCTCGAAACAGATCTGTAGTGATAAATGGAGTTTCAATAGAAAGTCTTTGTCCTGTCCTTTTATTCTTGTTATTTGCTCTACCAAAATGTATTGAGCACTCTCCTACGGAAGGATCTACTCAGAAAATCCTCTCTCTCTCTCTCTCTCTCTCTCTCTCTCTCTATATATATATATATATATATATATATATATATATATATATATATATATATATATATACATATACACACACCGAATGTAGGCGCTAGTCGCAAGTGACGTATGGTGCTTGTAAGACAAAATGCGGCTTATCTGGACTCCCGATCTTTCAAGTGAGCAAGTGAAGGTGGAGTACTAAATGCGCACGCATCGGTGTTAGGATTAAGTGACTTAAAAAAATATGAATGAACGATATATTCGATGAACGATATATATACAAATATATACATTTGTATATATTATGCACAATTAATACAATAACATTAATGTAATTTGACTTCCAAAATTATTAACAAACAAGACATACGAACTGGTCCATTCACCACAATGTTAGTATGGTAAAGTGTATTGTGTGTTGCATCATAGCAGCAAGGTTTTAATTATGATGCAAGACATGGTAGTCTCATAGTGTCAACCAACCAGATATGAACGCGACAGTTTGCATTATCAGCTGCATGCCCTGAAATAGCCACTGACCAGACGATCCTTGGTGGGCATGACAACCTTGGTGGAAGTGTAAATGTACAACTCAGACCAAACTGATAAAGTTTAAACTTTGCCATGGTTCCAACACCACAAAGTCCAGTGGATGACCTACAAGTTCATAATCCCCTCCCCTTTTCCTTTCAGCTAAATGATGTAGTTGAATGTACTTTTAACTGGTACAGAGACAAATAAGAGGATCCCAGACGAGGCAAAAATGACTTATTCAATATGAATGCATATTAACCCCTCCTCTCAACAGATTTACTTTCAGGTATTAAAGCTACAGAGCTACAGTGTGACACATGTTGGAGGATCTATTAGCAAACATTAAATCTATCACATTATAACACTGTATTCCTTACTGAACTGAAATACCAACTGTTTGAGTAAATATTTACAGTTTGTATTTTATTTGCGATGTAGCTAATCAGATAGAAGAGAAAACCTTGTTGAGTGATTAGTAAACATTGATTAGATAGATAACTTTACCCAAGGTGTTTGCTGTTCAAGCATTACAAATGTAATGAGGGTAAAATGGAAAATTAAAAAGTAGCAGGGACATAAACAACAAACTTGGCTCGCTTTGCAAACCATGCTTATTGATATCACACTATAAGGCAATTTGAACAGTGCTACAGAGTAAAAATAAATACATAAATAAATGGTAGCAACATTTCAATATCTAAGGAACTAAACCCTGAACCACACCAGTAAATTCCATCTCATTGCATATTAAATTCAATTCAATTCAGCTTTATTTGGAGAGCACTTTTACAGATGACGTTGATATTTATTTAGTGCCCATGCGTCAAATCGCTTGAAGCCTGTTTCTTCTCTTATTATTTTGTTGTGCATTAGTAGCTGCCCTCTCAATATGTGAGTTGAGAGGGTTTGTTTTTATTTTATATTGCTGCTGAACTTTACCTTTCATGGACCACAGTGAAGTAACTGCACACGCAGGCACCAACTGATCGCCCTGAAGCTGGCCGAATTAGTGGCGACACCAGTGCTTCTCAATTATTTTCTGTGGCGCCCCCTCTAGGAAGAACCCTCCACCCTGCGAGCGTAATAATCGTATTATTTGTCGTTAAAATTTTTATTAGTACACCTCTGCATAACATTGTATTTTTATTAACATTAAAAATGAAATATAGTTCAACTTGCAATAAAGAAAAACTTTATTAACATTGTTTTTTAATCTGTAATTGAAAAGATTTAAAGTGCACCAATGTGCCTGAATTAAAAAAATACAGTCAGCCCCTGAATTACGAAACCCCCTGGGTACGAAAATCCTGGGTTACGAAAAACATTTTCCTAAGTTTTTGTCCCCGGGATACGAAAACAACCTCCTCTTACGAAAAGTGCCAAATGTGCCATTCAAAATTCAAACACGCCATTCAAAATTTCACACGATGCGCGAGTTGCTCTCTCATTTGCTGTCTCCCAACATCCCAACCCGCTGGCCTCCCATTGGCTAGGAGGGATAATGCAGCTGAACATGACACATACTTCCTGTTTGTCACACACGTGAAGAAGAGTTGACTGTTGGCTTGTTTTGAGATTGATCATGCAGGGTTATGCAGTATTTCATTATCGCCGAAACCTCTCTACGATCAGGACGATATTGAACCAGAAGGAGATCTTAAAGCGGAAATACAGTGAGGACCTCTGATCTTTCAAACAGGTACTGTAATTACGCTTTAAATAAAACATCCCGTCCATGTGTGTGTCTGAGAGAGAGAGAGAGAGAGAGAGAGAGAGACTATTAAACTTGTTCGACTGAGCGTAAATGGTCAAGAAATTAAACATTCATCAGAGACAAAGAAGCTATACTGCTCTGGCAGGCTTTGGAGAGGAGTGTGGCTCATCACCTCTGTCCCCTTTTTATTGCGTCATGTTAGAGGTTCAATATTAACAGAGACAGAAGGAGGCTTAACTCTTTAGTTTTTAGTTTAGTTTTTTAAGTTGTTTAATTCAGTAAATGTTTAATAAATGTGGCGCATGTGAGCTCATTTTGAATTCCGATCCCTCAAGGAATCAAGTTAAAGTTGAGTTTGGATCTCCGATCTGTCAAGCAGGGAATGCGCTTTGAATTCCATGTCTTGTGGCCGTGGCCCGCAGCGCTACAGTAAACATTTAATGTGTATACAATACACATTTAATGTGTACTGTATTGTGTGTCTGTGTGTGTGAGAGAGAGAGAGCTAGAGACAGGGGTGTGTGTGTTCATAAAAAATGTTTAATAATGGTTTAATTAATAAATATGTTAATACAATGGTTTAATATGTTAATAAAATGTTTAAAGGATTTATGGAGTAGTCTTGGCAGCCTTATAACGAATCAGGCGTTTAACATGTAAAATGCGACCCCTACTGACAAAATTCCAGCGTTACGAAAAAGGCGAAGGAACGGATTAATTTTGTAAGCAGGGGGATGACTGTACATCCTTATTTAAACTCATTCAACTTATTTATGTCTTAGTATCTCCGTCTCTCTCCACCTTTCTCCATTCCTGTTAGAAATTTTCCAGTGTTGTTTCTTGAGGGGTTGTTTACTGCGCTTCATATCGTTTGCTTGTGTGAAAAACCGCTACACCATAGACAATGAGAGCGCCACTGCCAACTAGTGGAATGGAGGTTCAATTACACTTAATTCTCGTACACTATTCCAGAAAAGCATGTTCTCCAGAGTTATACGCGCCTCCCTGGCATCATACTGTGCCCCACGATTTGAGAAGCACTGGGCTACACCCATGAATTTACT
The DNA here is from genome assembly GCA_024760905.1 of Plotosus lineatus. Classification (NCBI taxonomy): domain Eukaryota; kingdom Metazoa; phylum Chordata; class Actinopteri; order Siluriformes; family Plotosidae; genus Plotosus; species Plotosus lineatus. Next base: position 31,288,733 of record CM045742.1, read on the forward strand.
GAAATCTGGAGAAAAACGGATCTGTTTATGATAATATGAGGGGGGAAAACCCAATATAATGATAAAAATCGTTCCAAGTGTCGATCCATGAGAGATTTAAGTGGGAAACATGATAGAGGATTAACGAGGCAACAAGAGCAGATGAGACTTGAATGGTGAAGCCTTGTCTGACAAGGCAGTTTTCACATCACTCAAAGAAATTATTTGTTTGTTGCTACACCCTAAACAGTTTTACATTCCACTGCAGGGCCAACACACACTTCATACTCAGAGGCAACATGAAATAGTCAAATAATGTAATGTGTGTATCTTTGGACTGTGGATGGAAACCAAACTCCACAGAGAAATGCCCTTGCCCAATCTAGGATTCAAACCTAGGTCCTTCTTGTCCTGAAGTAGGCATGCTATCCACAATGCCACCATGCCATAATATGGCTGTGGAAAAATACTGAAATAAAATTATTTACAAAATACTTTAACTTATTTAAAACTGGGCTGATTTTGAGAGCTGTATTATGCAATTTTTTTCAAGGAGATTTCCTGACTCCTTAATCCGGTTTCCTGTCCATACAGAGCAGCCTGCTCACATCTTCATAAACAATTAATTCTGCTGAAATATGTAACAACGGTAACTTCCTGTTTAGTTAACAGTGTGTGTTTCTGTGTGTGTGTCCATGCAGATAAGTCTGTGTGGGTGTGTGTATAAACAAGGAAGAAGCTTTTATAGACATTGGCCTACAGCTTTACAATGACTTCAGTGTTTGAGATCATTGAGCGCCGTGTATTTTCACCGCATATTATAAACAAAATATATATCCAATTTTATTACTGTATATTTTCTTTTTCTGCTTCAAGGCAGGATATACTCTCTTTTGATTGCTTGATTCTCTGTTCTTTCGATGCATCTTTTACATTTCTTTGTATTTTGCTCCCCTCTACAATCTTCTTTTTCTGATTTAAGCCTCTTTCACTTTTTATGTCTGCACCCGTATTACTTTGTTACAGACCATAGCACACACTGAGATCTGCCTACAAATTACAGAACACAGAGTAAATGAGTGGGAGGGATGGCGAGAGAGAGAGAGAGAGAGAGAGAGAGAACTTGAGTAGACAGTGGATTTCACATTGGTATTTATACTGTCCTCTCCATCATTGTGTCATGTCTTTGAATGGGTTCATCAGCAATTAAACTACAAAAGAAGCTTTTGAGGGGCTGCTGTTAGATTTATGGTCTTCTATAAATAAACAGATGAACAGTACATTGTGCTTTGGGTTGTTTCTTTATTCAATGACAGACACCCATTAAAACACTAATGAACTTTTGATGATTGCTCCATGGATAGCATTTTATTGTAATGAAATTTACTCAAAATACTTCGCTCTTTATTTTGCTAATGCTTCATGTCAGGCCAACCTTAAAGGAATACTCAGTATTTTAAAAAAAATAATTTCTAATTACTACATCTGTAATGTCTAATTTTTTAGATCGGAAAATGCTGAAATATTTCTGTAACTGAAGGCCATGCTGATAATAATAATCACATTAATAATAATGAGGTCAGGGATATGAGTTTTATTGACTTATGTCAAATTATCGATGATGGAGATAAGCTAAAACAGTGCAAGAGAGAAATTGATGGACTGGTCCTGCTACAGGGTGCATTAGTTTATTAGTGCATCGGTTTATTAGTTAATATAATGCAAGTAGTCGGCATGATTCCTTTTCTTTAACTCCATGAAGTGAGATCCCTCTCTCTCTCTGTTTCTCTGTTTTGCACTCACTCTTATTCGCTTGTATCTTACACATGCTCACAGAAATAAATTATATGTAAATGCTGCTGTGATATAATAAAATATTTCTCAGCGAGAAGCACTGTGCCAAAGGAACTCTCTGCATCTGCCAATTTACACCCTACCCGCGAGAGTGTGTTTGCCTATATTAGGCACTATAGACAGCAAAACAGTCCCTTGTAGTCAGTGTGTGTGTGTATATATGTTAGAGTGGGGATTTTTACAGGTATAGAATGAATGATGCAAATAGAAGCATCCGGAAGGTTCCTCTGTGTGCGTGTGTGTGTCTGGGTTAGAGTTAGAGGGGATTTTATATGTGTAGGATGAATGATGCAAATGGCAGCATCCAGAAGGGTTCCTCTGCGTGCACTAGTGTGTATGTGTGGATGGGGTGTTGGATTTAAATTGAGGAGTTTATAGGTGTAGTATGAATGATGCAAGTAGAAGCACCAAGAAGGTTCCTCTGCAAGCGCCTGTGTGTGTGTGTGTGTGTGTGTGTGTGTGTGTGTGTCTGTGTGCAAGTACATGGAGGTGACTTGTGGAGAAAATTCAGAACCCAAATGGATGAAAGAAATTGAGATTATTTCTAAGACAGTGCCTACTGTATTATCGTTTGAGTGTGTGTGTGTGTGTGTGTGTGTGTGTGTGTGTGCATCCCCCCCCCCTCAAACCCTTTCAATTTTCTAAAAATTATTTCATTTTCCCAACAGTGGAGGATACACAGGTGAATACATTATGTGGTCAGGTGTTGCTCAGGGTGGCTATAGCACAAGGTGGAGGGAAACCTTACAACAATTCTCTTACCACGTCTTTGATTGTCTCAGTGTTGCCTCTTAGTTCTCAAACCAATAGAGTTTCAGTTAACCCAAAGATATTCGGCTGAACAGTAAATCCTAGATTGTTATGGTGGATTATTTTTTTTTCTCATCAAATCTGGGCAGTTGCAAAAAAAAACCCCAAAAACCCATAAATCCTACATTGTGGGCCTTTAAATCCAGCTACTGATCTTGCAAAAAATGCAAATTAATCCTGCAGCTGTAAAATGCTATACATCTCCTGCTCTCAAAATATAAATAAATTCCCCAGTAAATGTATTTAGAATTGTTACCCTGATGTTTACATTCCTGTGATAGTGAGCTGCCCAAAGTGCGCTTTGCCCTCGCCCCAGAGTCAGCGGAGATGGGCGCCAGCGACCCCAATTAGTATTAAGCAGTTCAGAAAACACATTCCTGGCAGGTCTACCTTTGAGCACCATGGCCACTGAAAATGATCCAGAATGCAGTGATACAGCTTGTCGGTCTTCCTTTCGGCTTTTTCCTTTTTTTTTTTTACTCGGGAGTCGCCACAGCGAATCATCTGATTCGCACATTTGATTTGGCAGAGGTTTTTACGTCGGATGCCCTTCCTGTCACAACCCTTTTTGCAAGGGACAGAAACACGCTGACGACCACCACTGCCCCACAATGCAGTGATAGAGCTTACCTTTCCAATTTGTCCACACCATTGTTACAATCTATCCTCTGGCTTCCCGTAGTTGCTCGCATTAGATTTAAAACACTAATGTTTTCCTACAAAACCAAAAATCGACCTACACCTCAAAGCACTGATCACACCTCATACTGCTCCGTGTTATCTCAGATACCTAGCACAGCTAGTCTGGTCTCTTCCTCTACCAAGGGACAAGGGGAAAAATGCATCTAAATTATTCTCTGTTCAAGGTGGTGGAATGAACTTCCTCTGGATGTTTGAGCATTTGAGTCACTGGGTATCTTCAAATGACAGCTGAAAACTTGCTTTTCCGGCAGTTGTTAAATTATCACTATGAATAATATTAAAACCATCTGCATGTTATTGTGTAGGTCCTGCACATGTCACCAAAACAGCACTAATATATCAAGGCATGAACTCTGTACAACCTTTGAAAGTGAGCTGTGGTATCATGCACTAAGTAATTTGCAATATTATATTATAATGATAAACATACAGCAATCACTGTGTTCTTTGGATCAGACCAGAGGATCCGTTTTTTTTTATATTTTTAGATGTTCTTACCAGTTGTCGAGCAATGCTGATTGGTAAAGTCACTTAGATTTTTACGTTTGTCACCTTGTTAATCTTAGACTTAGTTCGCTAACAACACAACTTTGAAAAGTAATATACTCCACCCCATGGCAGTTCACTGTAATGAGAAATTTAATGTTATTCACTTTAACTTTAAGTGATTTCAAAAGATAAGATAAGATACAGCTTTATTAATCTCACAATGGAGAAATTCACTGTTACAGGCTCTTGAGGTACCATCAGTAGGGGGTGCAAAAATAGATACATATACAGACATACATATATAAGTAAATAAATAAATAGATACATAAATAGTATAAATTAATAAACAATAAAAGAAAAGAAGGGAACAATTTTGTAGACTGTCCTATATTCAAGTGTATATGTATCTGAGTGCAGAGTAGATGGGTTGATGTGGTTCACAGTCAGTGGGGTAGATGTGGTTGATTAAAGTGCACGGGGTTTTTATTGCACATAACCGGAATTTTCACAGACAGTTACAAAGTGGCGTTGTACAGTCTGACAGCGGTGGGAATGAACGACCTGCGGTAGCGCTCCTTCCTGCACTGAGGATGTCTCAGTCGTCCACTGAAGGAGCTACTCAGCTTCTCTACAGTCTGGTGCAGTGGGTGAGAGCTGTTGACCATGATGGATGTGAGCTTTGTTACCATCCTCCTCTCACTCACCTCCTCCACAGAGTCCAGTGGGCAGCCTAGGACAGCGCTGGCCCTCCTGACCAGCTTGTTCAATCTCTTTCTGTCCCGCTCTGTGCTGCCCAGGGCCCAGCAGATGGCAGCGTAGAGGATTGCAGAGGCTACCACAGAGTCATAAGTCCTGAGCAGAGGTCTGCATACTCCGAAGGACCCAAGTCTCCTCAGAAGGTGGAGGCGACTCTGGCCCTTCTTGTACAGGGCGTAGGTGTTGTGGGACCAGTCCAGTTTATTGTTAAGGTGAACACCGAGGTATTTGAAACTGTCCACTGTCTCAATGTCCTGTCCCTGGACGTTCACTAGTGAGTGTGTGTGTGTGTGTGTGTGTGTTAGAGTGCTTCTCCTGAAGTCGACCACCATCTCCTTCGTCTTCCTAGTGTTCAAGCACAGGTGGTTGCGCTCACACCAGTCCACGAAGTCAACGATGACCGACCGGTAGTCCAGCTCGTTCCCCTCTGACACACGGCCCACGATGGCGGAGTCGTCCGAGAAATTCTGGAGATGGCAGCTGTCTGTGCTATAGATGAAGTCCGAGGTATAAACGTTGAAAAGGAAGGGTGAGAGGATGGTGCCCTGCGGTGCCCCTGTGCTGCAGACTTTAACAAAATTAAGGTTGATTGGTGTATACTGAGTTCTAAATGTCCTCACAAGGATAAGAATATGTGGGGGAAAAAAGACCTCATGTTGTTTTTCCTCGGACAGTGGTGGCCTGGTGGTAAACGTGCTGGATCACTGATCCTTAAGGTTGGGGGGGTCAAGCCCCACTCTCAACAGGTTGTGACTGTCTCCCCAGCACAGCTAACCGAGTTATCAAAGGCCGGCCATGTGTCTCACTGTCTATGGTGAGAGGCATGTAAAAGAACCATTGCTGACTTTTGCCAAGAGTAGGCTGCATAGCTGTCAGAGTGTTCCTGCCCTGCAATGGCCTGGAGCTGTCCAAAGTGTACTCTGCCCTCGCCCAGAGTCGGCTGAGAAGGGTGCCAGCCTCCCTGTGACCCGAGTTAGGATTAAGTGGTTCAGAAAAGGAACGAAGGGATGAAATGTTGTTTTTTCCTTTAAAAAGAAAATTTCAAGAAAAATGTAACCTATAGCAAGACCCTGAAAATTTTCTTCTATTATAGAGTTGAAAGTTACAGTCAGTTTTGGTATCAATTAACTTGTCACATTATCAGTAATTACATTAAACGCCTTCACAAGGACTGTTATGATTGTATTTTGTCTGTGTGTTTGTGACTATATATTTGTATATGTTGTTTTCCTTTTTGAAGATTTACTTTCGAAATAGAATTTGTGCCAAAACTAAAAATAACAGCCAGAGTGACAGATGGACTCTATTTTCTTTTACTTTCAGTTTGTGCTTGTGAATGCAGGTCAAGCCCTGAAAACAGCAGCCATTAAAATGTCATGCATTCTCTCCATGTATCTATTATTTCTTTTTGTGATTTATGTTCTACTTAAGTGTGGGTTTTTTTCTGTGTTTACTTTTCCTTTTCCTCCAAATGTACTTTACCTACAGGGTTTTATTCTCTTTTAATCTGTCCATTTCACAGTGGCTGTGAGATAAATATAAACGCCTATTTCATATTGTTTGTCTCTCTCTCTCTCTCACACACACACACACACACACACACACACACACACACACACACACACACACAGTTTTCTCATGTATACGCTCTCTGGTGTATCTTCTCTCGGTTTATTCTCCATTTATCCCTCCTCATTTTAATCTCCGAAGAGAAAGCATCCAAATTGCCATCTCAGAAATTTGTTCATTTAAATTCATTACACTGGAGATAAAACCTGTGCTAATGTAACAAACAATGCAATTACTGCTCTGAATCAGTGCTTGCAGATTTTATACTTTTCTAGTTATACCCTCATTTATACACACCTGCACATCTGCATATTTATGCAAATCTCTCTTTCTTTCTCTCTCTCTCTCTCTCTTAAAATCCTAAACAGAAAACCTTCACACACACAAATTATTTTCAGACTGTTCCTTATCCTTCTTTCTTTCTGCTCTTCCTTCAATCTTGCAGAGCATACACTGTGTATTAAGGTCAGAGTGGCTTTAAATTATGACTCTGTTAACTGACATTATATAACAATTTTTAAAGCAATGCATCAAACTAGCAAAATATTACATTCTTCTGTTCAGCTTCCATACTATTACATAAAATTAAACACATACTGACCATTATTCACCAACACTAACATGCTTATAGTTGATAACTATCTGCAGATAGCACAGACAGCAACATTTAGTAAAATACTGTATTTTTTTTTTTTCAAAATTACAAACCAGATTCCAAAAAGGTTGGCACACTATACAATTTGTGAATAAAAACTGAATGATGTGGAAGTGCCAAATTTCAATATTTTATTCTGAATAGAACATAGATGACAGGGTCAAAAGTTAAAACTGGTTTGTCTGTGAATTATTCAATTCAATTTAATTTCATTCTATTTTTTAACCATCGTATCCTTTATTAGCTTTGCACTGAAACTGCAGTCTATTCCAGCTGACTATGGGTCAAAGTAGAGCAAACTCTAAAGAGCTTGCCAGGCCATTGAAAAACCAACACAGACACACATGTAAATTATTATTATTACTGCTCTCATCATCATCATCCTCAATGAGCTAAATGACTTTATTCTAGTTTCGACAAAGACAACAAGGACAAGCTTATAAAGACCAAATGTCTACCAGTCTGAACCAAATTAACACATAAAGCACCTCAAGCCATTCGGGTCAACAGGCTTACAAGACCGCTTCTATAGTGCTAGTGCCGAAACACTCTTCAACTACCACTGACTACCATTCTATTTCACTAACACCTATTATTGTGATGAAATGCTTAGAGCGACCAGTCCTGGCACACCTCAAGCAATGTCTCCCTCCCTTAATAGACCCACACAAATTTGCATCCCAAAGCAGCAGGAATCCAACCAACACCTCTAGCCTCATCAAGAAGGCCTATCAGAACCTGTTATTTTGAGGAAACTGAACTACTTGTCTGCTGACATCCTGGGTAACTTCTACCACTGCACAAGAGAAAGCATCCTGAACAACTGCGTTACAGTCTGGTATGGGAATTGCTCCATCATTGACCTCCAGGCATTGCAACAGGTGGTGAAAACCACCGAACGCATCACAGAGATACCACTTCCTGCTTTTGAGGATATCCAGAAGAGGAGATGTCTTCTTCAGGCACGCAGCATTCTTAGACAATCCTCTCATCCTGCCACCAGACTCTTTCAGCTCCTCCCCTCCAGAAGGCGCTACAGGAGGCTTCGGATAAAAACCAGCAGGTTTAGGAATAGCTTCTTTCCCACAGCTGAACTCAGTCCCTTGCTGAAGCTTCCCTTGTCATCCACACTACACCATAGCAGCACCACGCGTGCCTTTCATACCATTCATGCACATGTACATGCTTCCATTGTTATCGTCTATTCACAGGGTTTTCCTTCTACTACAGTACTGTATATATTTTCATAGAACACTGTATAGATGTATATTTATACATATTGCACATGCGTATATTGTCCATGTTATATCTGCATATTACATATATACATACTGTATATTTGTATATTGCATCAGTATGTCTGCTCTGCTTGTAGTAATATAGCACATCTGTATATTGCTCCTATGTAAATTAGTGCTAATTTATTCTCACCTTTACACTGCCCATATCTGTACATAACTGGTTCTAACTCTGCATACTGTAAATATTGCATTTGCTGCTCCCTACACTTCTGATTGGATGCTAAATTGTATTTTGTCACTCTGTATTTGTACACGCGTAATGACAAAGTTAAATCTAATCTAATATGATCTAATCTAATCTACCAGTAATATAATCTAATTATCATCATGTGCTGATTCACTGATTCTTACTACCCATCTATTTATCTCAGCCTGCACTGTGTGATGGCAGCTTTTGTAGTTTTGTAGGTGATTCAGAACAGCCAGTTAACCTAATGTATGTGTCTTTGGACTGTGGGAGAAAATTAGAGTACCGAGAAGAAACTCATGCAAGTATAGGGTTCCACCAATAATAATAATAATAGTTCATCATCAGTTCATTTTCTGTAACTGCTTCATCCTAATTAGGGTCGCGGGGAGGCTGGTGCCCATCCCAGCCAACTCAGGGCGAGGGCAGAGTACACCCTGGACAGCTCGCCAGGCCATCGCAGGGCGGAAACACGCTGACGGCTTTGCAGCCTACTCTTGTTGAAAGTCAGCAATGGTTCTTTTACATGAACTTCTCTCCATAGACAGCGAGAGACATGGCCGGCCTTTGATAACCCAGTTAGCCGCACTGGGAGGACAGTGACAACCTTTTGGAGAGTGGGACTCAAACCCCCAATCTTAGGATCAGTGAATTGTTATTATTGATTAGTAATAATTATCATAAAAATAATTCAGTAAGTAGTTTGGGTTCAGAGATTTGCAGTATAAAGAATTACTCAGATGTCCTTCATGCTGTGTATTTGATATTGATATCCTCTCCTGTGTTTTACCTGGCTGGGTTTCTGTGCTTGGGGATCAATCATGCTGAGTGTTTCAATCAAATAAAAACAAGAAACAGCAAAGCAGAACGGTGCTTACTGTAAGATCGTTTGTTTACCACCCAGCAGGGCTCTCACACTCCTTTATCCTTACTTTCATTAAGTCATCTATTTTATTCCTTTTTGTTATAATAGAAAATCACCCCAGGTATCCAAAGTTTCTTGTGCAACCTACATGTACAGCACCAATAGAAGATCTGGTAAACACACAAACAAACAAAAACATGATCGTTTATGTTTAGTTCCTTGGAAGAGTTCCAGTATGATTAATAAAAAAACACCCATGAACAGACCTGAGACAGCACATGGCAGTGTGTAGTGCTTACCATGGACAAAGTTTTTCCATACAAAAATACTTGTATTGGAAGTTTATAAGAAGAAAAAAAAATCATCACATACCTAAGATAAGATAAGATACAGCTTTATTAATCTCACAATGGAGAAATTCAATATTATAAAATTCACTACCTGTGCCGTTTTACTATGAAAGATAACTTCATAATAATTCATAGTAAGGAAGAATGGGATGGGGAGGCTGTTTGCAATGTTAGGATTTTTTTTCTCATGTGATTTGTGAGCCGAATGATAAAGAGGAAATGCAGCGATGACAGGTGGAGGCAACAACATCTAAATGTGGCTGCATTCCAGACTGTGGCTTTTGACAGGATTTCATATGAAAAAAATAGTGCCAAGTGTAAAATTACCATACTTCAGGATGCTCAAAACTGAATAGGATAACATATGGATGTGTTTTGCACTCCATATCGTCAACCGAAATTTAACAAGGTCTATTTGCCATTTGCATGAAATGGCAGATAGACCTCGTTAATTATCGATTGACAATAAGTTACTCTGAAAGGTAGCATGCTTGTCATTCTGATTTGTATTCTATTGTACACCTGTATCTATGATAGTTAAAAGTGTAGACTCAGTATGCACACAATTCCTTTTATGGAAGCAGAGGTGTAATTCATCAGTGTCCTTTGGATAACTGTAGTGAGTTGGTGAGTTTTTCCATTAACTGACACTCAGGACCATGAATTGAAACTACAGCAAAACAAATTAAACTTGCAAATTATTTTAAAATCATAATACAGTAGGCCCTGGACTATTCACGGTTTTGCACTGGCGGCTTAGCCAAGCAACTATCATGTCATTCAAATTCAGCCAATGGCTGTTCTTCCTCCTGCTGATTGGTTGAGATGATGTAACGCCCCCTTTTCCTCATGTGCATTTTTGTGTGTGTGTTTTTAATTACAATTAAGTTCCATCATGCCACCTTCTCAGGCTTCTGGTAAGGCACCGAAGCACCAGTAAAAGGTAATGACGCTGCATGAAAAATTAGAACTTGATATGATTCAGGAAAGAAAACGTTTTGGTGCAGATGTGCTAAGAAGTTGAATGTTGTATGAAACAAGGTCATCATCAGAATGGAACCTGCCTTAGTATTCTGGATACTTGTAGTTCAGGGGTCGGCAACCTTTGCCATACAGAGCCATTTGGACCCGTTTTCCACATTAAAGAAAACACTGGGAGACGCAAATCCTTTTTTGACATTTAAAATCAAATAACACTGCATATAATGTTTTTCCCCTTTTTCCTGCATGTTAATATAAAACAACAATGTGTTGCATTGATTTAAATAACTGCAGAGACAATTAAATTACAATTCTGCTTGCAAAAAAAACATGTCAATTAATAAAAATAAATAAATAAATAGATAGATAAATCATCACCAGCCTCCCCGCCACCCTAATTAGGATGAAGTGGTTCATAAAATGAATGAATGTGTTCAAGTCCTTCTTGTATTTTATAAAGAAAAAGCATATCTAACCCATGAAGCGAGGGACGGGCTACAGCCAGATGTGTACTAAACAAGTATTTCAACGCGCGCACTTGCTCACTTGAAAGATCGGAAGTCGTCTCACAAGCTCCGTGTGTCACTTGCTACAAGCGTCTACTTTCGGTGGAGCGCGTCACAAATATCATCCACGGTCTCTTACTTCAGTGATTTCTGTTCCTGGATTACAAACCCCGGCGGCGGAAAAATCTCTCTTGCTCGCTCTGCTGCTGGCTGATGGTGAGAGCACTCCTTGTCATGAGCACAAGAATTTGGAAATCCACCAACACAGCAGATCAAGAACACACACACAGAAAATCACCCCGCCCACACCAAATAAATATCCACCCACACCCGTAACTGTTAATTTTCATCTATGTAATTTTCAACCTTAAAAGAACATTTTTGAAAGGGTACCCACTGGGCACCTGTGGGTACCCGACCATTGCAGGACTCTGCCTTAAGCAGATTCTCCCATCATTCAGGTGAAAGCTGGTTTAACTACCGATGGAAGCCAGAAGTGCTTCCGATGTGAGTAAATGAGCGGCATTTTCTTTTTACAGTTGAGCCGCAAGTTTCCGACTCCTGATATAATGCAATGCAATACCTCCCTCTAGTGGGCTGTATGTTTATTAGAACGTTTATAGTACGTACTCAGTGTTACATATAAAGATATATATGCTGTATAATGTTTGTATTTTATTATCAATAAAGATCACTGTAAAAAGTATTTTCTTAAATCATGACTACATTTTATGTAGTGGATAGTAAGACTGGCTGTAGAATGTGTTTAAGAAGCATATTTTAGCACATGTAATAGATACACAGTATTTTACTTCCGGTTGATCATTCGCGAATCTAATATGATACATGGGGCTTTACTTCTGGGTACAGAACTTGGGATTATCTTCATACGTGGGAGGGGCTGGAACCAAACCCCGCGAATAATGAGGGCCTACTGTATTTTATACTGTATTGTTATGATCTTGGGTGGCACAGTAACGTGATGATTCATACATCCACCCGACATCAGGACTGTGCTGGTTTCCGGACTTGGGCATTTCTATGTGGAGTTTGTTCTCCCAGTGCTTATGTGGGTTTCCTACAGTTACTCTGGTTTTCTCCCATAGTCCAAAGACATTCACATTTTTCTAATTGACGGTTCCAAACTTCCTGTAGGTGTGAATGGTTGTTTGTTTGTGTGTGTGTATGTTAGCCCTGTGATGGCCTTGTCAGCTGTTCAAGACATTCTCTACCTTTGCCCAGCGTTGGCTCAGAACACCGCCAGCCTCCCCATGAACCTATTTAAGATTAAGCAGTCCAGCAAAGAAGTGAATGAATGATTGAGTATAAACTAGTCAAGAATCAAGCCAAGCCTTCAGAGATCCATAATGTTCAACTTGCATGTGTTGACTTTTAAACCTCTACTTCGTCTGTTATAGTACCACAATAACTCCTACTCATAATATAATATAATATACAGTAATATAATATCATAATATAATCATTCATTCATTTTGTAAACCGCTTAATCCTGTTTAGAGCCATAGGGAGGCTCGCACCCATTTCAGCTGACTCTGGGCGAAAGAAGAGTACACCCTGAACAGCTTGCTAGGTCATCACAGGGTAGAAACACGCCGACAGCTACACAGCTACTCTTGATGAAAATCAACAAAGGTGCTTTTACAGCCTCACACCATAGACAGTGAGAGACATGGCCAGCCTTTGATAACCCAGTTAGCTGCACTGGGGGGACAGTGACAACCTTGTGGCGAGTGCGACTTGAACCCCTAACCCTACTATCAGCGATCCAGCACCTTTTACTACCAGGCCACCACTGACCTGACCGGGTAATATAATATAATGTAATAATAATAGTGTTTTTGAAGTTATAATCAGTTCATTTTTCATATTACTGAATGTTAAGATGGTTGTAACATTTCATACGAATTTTTGGTGGTGAGTACAAGTAAGATCTGACTATGAGTAAGAGGAGGAGTCACAGAGAATGAGTTCATAGTGATTTAATGTTTATTTATAAAGATGGGAATGTGAATGCAGCTTGTGCTGTGGTGAATTTTTATCCAAGAGAAAAACCCACAAAACTAGTTGAGCCACTGCCTTGTGTACTCTGGTGTCCTCATTCAGTAGGAACAAAGACCTTGCTTAAATAGTAGTCATTTGGTACTTCTGCAATATTTCCCACTGAGCCAGATTTTGAAGAAGAATAAAACCGATCTAAATGTTAAAACTTCACATGGATAATCAGCACTGATCACAGTAACAACACCTTCAGAAATAGGAATCCATTTTTGTCCCTGCAGTGTACTCCACCCTATCGTAACCCTGACAGTGAAACACTGGGCATCACAATAAGTATGAATATATCTTTAGGCCCAAAATGTACATACTTGTTCCCAAGCAGTATGTAAAGTGTACAAAAAAGTACCATTTAAGGTACTGTCCCAGTGACTGGTGAAAAGAGTAGACAAACAAAACATTTTGGAATGGTGTGCACAAAGCATTTCAGTGAATGTGCTTAATAATAAAATAATAATAATAACAACAACAGCAACAGTAATAATAATGATAGTAATAATAATAATTAGCCATCAGCATGTTTCTGCCCTGCATGGACCTCGTGAGGTTACTCTGCCCATGCTCAGAGTCGTTTCAGAAAATGAATGAATTATTATTATTATTACTCTGTTCTTCACGCACATGTGTGGAAGTTGATATGTTCTGCACTTAAAGCTCATCTGCCCCAAAGTTTGTGTTCTAAGATGCCTTTCTGCTGCCTGCATTGATAAAGATTTTTTTTATTTACATTAGTGTCCTCATCCTTTCAGCTCAATCAAATCTAACCATTTTCCTCTCATTGGGCATAAAAGCTGCTTCTAATTGGTTTCAACAAAAACATTGTCTATAAATTTTAGAGCGTGTTGTGTATGAATCTCAGAAGATCAGCAGTTTCTTAAATACTCAAAACATTTTCTTTGGCAAACATCACAATTACTGAGATCCCATTTTTCTTTTTGTTCTGATGTGTCATGTGCACAACAACTAGAAGCCTTGATCGCATTGCTTCCTCATGATTGAATAAATGAATGAGTAGGCATACAATTGATCCTCATAAGGTGACAGTGTTTATGCATGTCCTAATATATCTGAATATTATATATACTGTGTGTATATATATCATCAGCCTGTCATGCCACTGCTGGCAGATGGCCTCCACAACCTTCATAGTTGTCGGTTTGAACCATAACTCACCACGCTGGTTCAGTGCAGGTTGGTGAGTGGTTTGAGTAGAAACACGCTGACGGCTTTGCAGCCTACTCTTCACGAAAGTCAGCAATGGTTCTTTTACATGCCTCTCACCATAGACAGTGAGAGACATGGCCTGCCTTTGATAACTCAGTTATCTGCAATGGGAGGACAGTGACAACATTGTGGGGACTCGAACCCCCAACCTTAGGATCGGTGATCCTGCGCCTTAATCACTAGACCACCACTGCCCGTGTGTGTGTGTATGTGTGTGTGTGTGTGTGTGTATATATATACATACACACACACAATAAATATATATCATCTCAATACAAAAATATGATCTCTAAAAATATACACAGGACCAAATATATAGACAGTGCTAAACATAATTACTCTACGCAGATAAATAAAACAGTTTTTGTATCATTGGAAGCTGTATAAAGTTTATAATGCACGATGAAACTGAAGGCTAAACATTTTCCACAAATGGCCAACGCTTTCCAGCATTTCAAATTTCCTTAAACATAATATTTTGCTTCGAACAACAGGCGGATAAGCAGTCTTTATTGCTTTACCACTGTAGGCTGTGCTGTATTTCATTTTGTGTGCTTTATGAGATTGCTCTTTCAAGATAAGCAAACACTGTGTGCGGAGAGGACAAATGAACTGCAGCTAGTAAATTGGTATACAGCACGCTAAACACGAAGGGAAAGAGCAGAAAACCGGAAAGATGTAAAGTGAGAAATATCCATGATTAGATGAGACAGTGAGAGAATGTAATGGTGTGTGTCACCTTGTGTGCATAACTATTAACTTGAAAAGGAGGTGACTGAAGTGCAAAAGGAGAGAGAATAGATTGTATTATTAATTACGCAATCGAAGAACTTCATATGGATAGAAACGTGTGTGTGTGTGCGCGCGAGAGAGAGAGAGAGAGAGAGAGAGAGAGAGAGAGAGCGCATATACATCATGAGGCAGTAGCATCAGTAGTGGGTTGTCTTTCCTCAGAGGGAGCTATCGACACACAGCAGTACTGAAACTGGAACACTGCGGCACCGAGAGAGAGGGAACAAGAACATGGACAAAGACAAAAAAAGAAGCAATCTATATTAAAATATCCTGTTGGACATTCCTGGAACACTCAAGTACATTTAATACCCTTTGTATTTTTGACTGAGAAAAGTTTTACTTTTGGGTCACTTTTGCAATCTTTTCTCTCTTTCATTCTGGCCTTGGCATCAAGAAACAAATAGAAAACTTAGTTCTTTCAACAGCCGAGCTTCAATTATACTTGCTTCCTTCAATTTAGGCTTTTTTTCCCCCCTCACTCATTTTTTTGTAGAATCTTGTTATCTTTCATGATCTTCGACGCTCTGATACTGCTGACTGGGTCAACACTACTCCTCACTTTTGGACTAAATTATTCTACTACGCTGCTCCTGGCCTCGACCCGACTTTTGAACCTTGGTGAACTGCGTGTAGCTAAAAGATGTCTGCATGTGCCAAGCACTGTAAATACGGACTGGTGAAGTTTGCTGTATCTGTGCACAAACTGGTGACTGGGACACTCATTAAAGGTACACACACACACACACACACCCACACACACACACACACACACACACACACAAACTGGGCTGCCACAAAGCACAATAGATGACGTAACTAATGCCGAAAGTGTTTTAAAAAGAGTTCAAGGCATTACTGTATCCTTATAAATCTGTACAAATTATACATATTCTGTATATTTTAACATGTAATACAGATAAATAATATAAATGTAACATGTATGCAAATCTTGTATATACATTTTTTTTCCTACACTGTATTAATCCTACGAGGAAAATTATTGCCTCATTTAACAAATGCATTTAACCCATCCAAAGTGAGCGAACACACACACACAAACACAAACACACACACAAACACACACACACACACACACACACACACACACAGCAGTGGGCTACTGCACACATTGGGAGTGCCTGGGGAGCAGTTGGGGGGTTAGGTATAGTTGAAGCCAGAGCTTGGTCCTGTGGGACTCCGTCTTAACTGTCCTTTGTCACTAGTTCTGGCCATAATATTTCTGGATAGAATTTCTATGCGCATCCAAGGTGGAGAGGGGTTGGGCTTGGTGGTCATAGAATCTTGTCTCTGCTTTCTGCACATTGTGATTTTGGCTTCATCATACTGAGACCTACAGCACTCACTGGAGTGTTTCACAGCTGATTCATTGGCCAGGATGAGAATCAGCCTCTCCAAGTTGGAGCCCATGGCCATTTGACTCTCAGCCAGAAAAACAAGGAATGCACCCTCTGGGTCTAGAATAAGCCAAGTAGATCAGTGCAGCCTTGGCTGAAAAACGGAGCTTTTTTTTTTCAAAAAAGATGCTGAACTGGAAGGCTAAGCTTTCAAAATTACCAGTTGATTAATACCCCCATTTCACTGGATTACGGTAGGCAAGGATCATGGCGGAAAGGCGCGGAACGCAGTCTACGGAAGAGCTTCAGCATTTTTAGACGGAAAATGGGTGAAAACTCTACGGAAAAGTGGAAATTCTTATACCCCCATTTCACTGGACTACGGCATGCAAGGATCATGCAGCGGAAAGGCGCGGAACGCAGTCTACAGAAGAGCTTTGGCCTGTTTACACGGAAAATGGGTGAAAATTCTACGGAAAAGTGGAAATTCTTACACTCTCGGAACGTTCACAGCATGTGCGGAACAGGTATACCAAAGTGACCCCCACGGAACACTCACGGAATTTTTTTCCATGAACGTGCTTTGGAACATGTTCAAAAGCACGTTCACGGAATATTTTAGCCTGCTGGAAGCATACGAAAGGGGAGGAAGACTTGAGGAATAACTATGGAATCACACAGAATGACACAGAAGATGAGGGAATAATTGCGGCACATTTGCGGATGACAACATTTTTACTTCCGTAAGTCTGCCGTGCTCTAGTGAAATGGGGGTATTACGTTCCAACCCTAATCTATGGTCATGAGCTTTGGATAGTGACCAATAGAGCAAGATTGTGAACACGAGGGGCTGAAATGAGCTTCTTTCACAGGGTGGCAGGGGTCTCCCTTAGAGATAGGATGAGAAGTTCTGTCATCCAGGAGGAGGTCGAAAAGAACACCTGCTCCGTCCATTGAGAAGAGCCATTTAAAAGCGTCCCGAATGCCTCCCTGGTGTGGTGTTTTGGGCATGTCAAACTGGTAAGAGACCCCAGGATTGACCAAGAAAACACGTTCAAGGGACTATGTATCTTGGCTGGTCTGGGAATGCCTTGGCGTCTCTTTAGAGGAGCGGGAGGAACTGGCTATGGAGACAGACGTCGAGACTGCTTAGGATGCTGCCCCCACAACAATCGAAAGAAAATTAATATGAAATCAACGATAATTTATATTGATGTTTCACTTAAGTTACACTTCATGTAAAGCAAAGGGTAGTAGTGGTGGTCTGGTGGCGAGATGCTTTAAGTCTTATTTAAGTCTTATTACCAATCCCAAGGTTGGAGGCTTAAGCGCCACTGTCAACAGTTATCTCTGCTGTGCCCCCCAGTGCAGCTAACTGGGTTATCAAAGGCCGGCCATGTCTCTCACTGTCTATGGTATGAGGCTGCAAAAGAACCATTGCTGACTTTCGTCAAGAGTAGGCTGGATCGCTGTGAGCGTGTTTCTGCTCAGTGATGGCCTGTAACTGTCCAGGGTGTACTCTGCCCTCACCCAGAATGGGCTGAGAAGGGTGCCAGCCTCTCGCAAACCTAACTAGGATTAAGCGGTTCAGAAAAATGAATGAATGAATCATATTTCTGAGCAACCCTAGTCATAACTTGCATGCATTAGGAAGGCATGGGGGTGTATAACAGATTAAGAGGTTTATTATTGGAAAAATCTAAATGAAAGGAGAAAAGGCTGTCAAATCTAAAACAGTTTAAATTCAGAAGGTGAGAGGCAGGCAGAGCAATTTCCACCATATAGCATTTTTTCCTCACTTTAGTTCATCCCTGCAGTGTACACACACACACACACACACACACACACACACACACAGACGTGCACGCGCGCACACAGAGACAGACAGAGAAAGAGATGAACATCTGTGGTTCTGTTTAGTCTCAGGACTCCTAGAGAAACAAAGAGCACAGCATCTGCATCTGGGTACATCAGATTATGCCTCACACACACACACAAAAATGGAATGCATCCTGTCGTCTTGCAAGTAATAATACTCCTGTATGATAATAAAACTCCTGTAATGCAAGAAATTCACCTATTGAAGTCATCCTTTTACAAAAACTCTAATGGTACAATTCAGTTTGTTCCAAGTGTTTATCTGGGTCCATCTGAACTGTGTACTGTCCATGAAGCCTTTTGACATGAACATCCTCACAAGTGCATGAACTGAAAATGATTTGTAAGACAGTGCTTTATCAGACAGAACCATATGCTCCATCACCCAATTCATCTGCCAGAGCACAGAAGACACATACAGTAGCTCTCTTGTAATTGAAGGTGAAATCTGTGGTTTCTGACGTGATCATTAGTGACCTGGCTAGTCAGGCAAATCGAAAGTGAGCAGAACCAGATGCATTTCATACTTTAATGTTAAAAACTAAACAAACTACAAAACAGAAGGAAAATGCATAAATGTGTATATATTATATATGAATGTATACATGTTCATGCACTATATACTTACACAAGCAGACAATAAATATTTAATAATCATCTGACAAAAAAATTAACTATTTTTTTGGATTTTATTATACATATTGTGAATAATTTTGCATGTGATATTGGTGTAGTGGGGAGTCTGTCCGCCTCACGGCACAATAGTCCTGCACTTGAGTTCCAAGCTCAGTTGATTCAAAGTGGAGTATGCATGTTCTCCTTGTGGGTTCTGTGGGTCTCCAGGTAGTCAGGTTTTCTTCCATGTTAGGCTCATTGGGTGATACAAATTGTCAGATGTTGTGAATGTGAGAGTAAAAGGATGTGTGTATGTGTGTGTTGGCCCTGTGGTGGTCTGGCGAGCTGATCAAGTTGTACTCTGCTTTTGCCCAGTACTGGCAGAGATAGGCTTTACCCTCCCTGTGATGCAATTTTACAGGAAGCACCTTTAACAGGAATTCACAAATCTATATATGATAGTTAACCAGCTTTCTGATGGACTGCAAAGTGACTGAGATCCATTTCAGCTAGCAGAGAAAAATGTTGGATTTGAAATGTTAGTTACTATGGCTGAACCTGCGTTCATATAGTTGCACTTTTAGACGCGTGTTATTACTGAAATATATAACTACATTCAATTCTTAAGGACAATCAAGCTACATATTACATCAGTGAAGTTAATACACGACTACGCAAGCATTTCCTAAATGTTTACACACGTTCAAATTAAAATAGATGGTACTGTGGATGTGTGTGTGTGTGTAAACTATATGCACACTTTACTCTCACATTCATGCTTTCTGTCTTACAAATCATTTTCAGTTCATGCACTTGTGAGGATGTTCTAGTTAAAATGCTTCCTGTACAGTACAAAGTTCAGATGGACACAGATAAACACTTGGAACAAACTAAATTAGAGTTTTTGTAAAAGGATGACTTGAAGAGGTGAAGTTATTGCCTTAATGGAGTAAGAGATGTTGACCAGCCCATATTACTCGCAAGACAACAGGATGCATTCCATTTGTGCGTGTCTCTGTGTGCGTGTCATAATCTCACGTACACAGATGCAGATATATCTTTGGTCCCCGAGGAGTCCTGAAACTGAACAGAACCACAGATGTGCATCTCTCCCGCTCCCCCCCCCCCCTCTCCTGCAGTCTGTGTGTGTGTGTGTGTGTGTGTGTGTGTATATATACAATGCAGGGTTGAACTAAGGTGATGAAAAATGCTATCAACAAGCACGCATTGATAGCTTTAATAATTTCAGAAAGGTACGGTCCATAGAATTTAGTTGCACCTAGCATAGTGGAAATTGCTCTGCCTGCCTCTCACCTTCTGAATTTAAACTGTGTTTTAGATTTGACAGTCTTTTCTCCTTCCATTTAGATTTTTCCAATAATAAACCTCTTAATCTGTTACACACCCCCATGCTTTCCTGATGCATGCAAGTTCTGACTATAGGTTGCTCAAATATGATTCATTCATTCATTTTTTTTGAACTGCTTAATCCTAATTAGCATTGCAGGGAGGCTGGCGCTCATCTCAGCCCACTCTGGGTGAGGGAAGAAAATACCCTGGATAGTTTCAAGCCATAGCAGGGAGGAAACATTCTGACAGCTATGCAGCCTCCTCTTGATGAAAGTCAGAAATGGTTCTTTTACATTCTTCTCACTATGGACAGCAGGGGCAACTGTTGACAACCGCGGTAATCTAGAACCTTACTATCGGGCCACCACTACCCTTTGCTCATAAATCTGTTATAAAACAAAAAAAAACTATGCTAGTGAACATTTTTGAATATTCATGGCTTTCTTCTAGAAGAATTCAAAATGTAACAGGCTATTACTCTATTTTTTGAAGGGGGTGCATGAAGTGCATGAGGTATAGCTTGATGCACGTGAAACAGCAATATAAATTATCTTTGTCCTCATCTTCATTTTCTTTTGATGGTTTTGGGGTCAGGTCGTGGGGGCAGCAGCCTAAGCAGTCCAGACGTCTGTCTCCACAGCCAGTTCCTCCAGTTCTTCTAAAGCAGTGCTTCTCAAATAGTGGGGCGCGCCCCCCTGGGGGGGGGCGCGATGGGATGCTGAGGGGGGCGCGTGTGACCCAGGAGAACATGCTTTTTTTCCGCCGTACTACAAGAAAGTGTAATTGCACATCCACTCCAGTAGTTGGCAGTGGCGCCCTCATTGCCCATTGTGCGCAGCGAGTATTAACTCTACGGTGTAGGTTTGTTTTGCTACGAGCTGGCGATGTGTAGTGCAGTACACACACCCTCACAACATGAAGAAATTTTTAACAGGGATGAAAAGAAAGGTGTGCGCTGCAAAACGTGCTCATTGTAGCCATTAATCTTGGCTTCCTCATTTTGAGAAAAAAAAAATCAGCACAAATTGTTCTATTTGTTCTTGTTTTGTAGGTTAAAGTGTTTATATATTGTGCTCCTGAGTTAATGTTTCTGAAGTCAATTTGAATTAATTATTTATTGATTTTATTTTCAGCAGCAAATGGTGTGGTAAGTTTGTCAAAAATGTAACAAGGATATTATTTTTAAATTTAAGGCAAATTGATGCACTTTATTTTACAGACTAATAAAAAATGTTAAAAAAGTTATTCTTGTGAGTTGAACTATATCTCTTTCTTTTTGTTTTATTTATGTTAACAAGGATACGATATAATGAAGAGATATACCTGTAACTATATTATAGAAAAAAGTTATAATTTATAGTTGCGGCGGAAAGTGGGTGGTGGGGGGGCGCGAATTGTTTTCTTCTTGCTAGGGGGGGCATAACAGAAAATAATTGAGAAGCACTGTTCTAAAGGGACACCAAGGCATTCCCAGACCAGCCAAGACCAAGTGAAAATTAACCTTAACTTATTAATTCCCGGTTGACAAACCATAGTCCCTCGAACGTGTTCTGGGTCAACTCCGGGGTCTTTTCCCAGTTTGACATGCCTGAAACACCACACCAGAGAGGCATTTGGGATGCTTTTAACTGGTTCCTCTCAATTCAGAGGAGCAGCTGTTCTCAACCTGTCAATCTCCTGCTTTATCCTTCCCTTACTCATAAACAGGACTCCAAGATACTTGAACTCCTTTGCTTGGGACATGACCTTATTCCAGATGACAGAGGGTGCAGTCCATATTTTTCTGGCTGAGAACCATAGCCTCCGACTTGGACATACTTTTATGATTCTCATCTTGGCCAGGGATCAGCTGAGAATTGCTAGGTATTCATTCCACCTCACAGCAACACCCCCAGTTGAGGTGAACAATTTCCACTGCAAACAGTATTTTTGGAGTACTGCTTCCCCTCCTGAGTGTCAGATGCCGATCCAGAACCTTTCTGAGACCAACCAATAGTGTTTTTCCAGGCCCTCACCGAACTCCTCTGACATCCAAGATTTGCATTAGGCTACAACACGTTTGCCCTATTGGTGCATGTAAACTGTCTCTGAAGTCCCACAGGCCAAAAGAACCAAATAGGCTTCCTTCTTTAGCTTGATGCTCCTCTCATCGCAGGTTCCCATCACTTGGTTTGGGGATTGTCCCCACGACAGGCACCAATGGCCTTCTGGACACAGTTCCGGGCTGCAGGCTTAATAATGATGATACATAGCACGGCCCACTCAGACTCTGTCCCTGGCCTACTGTGGGATGTAGTTGTAACTCTGCTGGGGGTGGAAGTTGAAGACCGTTTTGACAGAAGACTCTGCCAAACACTCCCAGGACACCCTTGCTACCCTCTTGGGTTTCCCCGGTCTGGAAGGTGGCCTCTCCCGCCATTGGAGTCAGCTCACCATCAGGTGGTGATTGCTTGACAGCTCAGCTCCTCTCTTCACCTGAGTGTCCAA
The DNA here is from genome assembly GCA_024760905.1 of Plotosus lineatus. Classification (NCBI taxonomy): domain Eukaryota; kingdom Metazoa; phylum Chordata; class Actinopteri; order Siluriformes; family Plotosidae; genus Plotosus; species Plotosus lineatus. The sequence goes on from CM045742.1 coordinate 31,311,517, forward strand.
AACATGTGGTCCAAAGTCCAATGTCCAATGAAACGACTACAAAGGTCATCATCAAACTGTGGCCTAGGGTATCCTGGTGCCAAGTACACTTATGGAAACCGTTATGTTCGAATATGGTGTTCATGATGGACAAAAAAATGACGAGCTCAAAAACCCAACAACAAAACACCATTAGGGTTCAGACCGGAAAGGCCGTACCTACCAAACACACCCTTCCAACTCACTCGGTCATTGCTTACATGGGCATTTCAAGTCTCCTAAAATGTCAGAGGAGTTGCCAGGGGGAATGCCCTCGAGCACACCCTAGGGACTCCATGAAGGGGGAGTACTGTGAACTGTCATTGGGTGTATCAGCACAAACAACAGTCAAGACCCACCCTCCCGTCAACGGAGGGGAAATCCTATCAGATGCTCATTAAGACGGGAATTAACAAGAATGCCCAAACCAGCTTACTGCTCTTCCCATGAGCAACTGCAGAATGAAAAGAGGTCCAGCCCCGTCCAGCCCCTGAGCTAATTACTAAATTAAAAGGAACCACAAACCTCTGCCTTCCAGTGCTGGATGAGTCTTTTAAAAATCTGAAATTTGAAATGCCGGGCGGTAGTGGCATGGTGGTAATGGTGCTGGATCACTGATATTCAGATTGGGGGTTCAAGTCCCACTCTCCATGGGGTGTCACTGTCCCCTCAGTGCAGCTAACTGGGTTATCAAAGGCTGCCTATGTCTCTGACTGTCTATGGTGTGAGACTGTAAAAGAACCATTGCTGACTTTCGACAAGAGTAGGCTGCAAAGCCGTCAGCGTGTTTCCGCCCTGCGATGGCCTGACGAGCCGTCCACGATGTACCAGCCAGCTGGGATTGGCGCCAGCCTCCCCTCGACCCTAATTAGGATTAAGTGGTTACAGAAAAAGAACGGATAACTAAAATTTGAAAAGTAGTCATTAGATCCAGTGTTTGCTTTGGCTTTTTCAGGGTTAGGAACATGGTAGACAATTAAAAAGCTCTTTTCATTCATTCTTATCCAAGGAGAGCACAATTCATAATTGTAGGTCATGTTCATAGTGTTAATCAGCTCATGTGCATGAAGCCAAGCAGAGCTGGCAAGCAAAACACAAATGGACAGACACGAAAAAATTTCAACCCACAGACCTGCTGATTGCCAAAACTTGGGACGCGCTTCCTGTCACAAACACTGCAGCATGCGAGTCCTGTCGTACTGACCATGTTTGGCTCCACATGCGCATGCGAGCAGTCCTTCTCACACATGAAAAGCATCAAGACCAACCTGCGGTCACGTGTAATAGATGGAAGCCTAAATGAAAAGAATGCATGAAGCTGAACCTCAGCACATACCAACCAGACAACAAAGCCATCAGCAACAGCATGCAGCACCAGAAGTCGCATTAATAGTAAGAAGTACTTTTCTTATTAATAAATAGCTTGGTTATAACAATGTTGTTTAAAATAAATTAATTCTTATTATACTCTAAAATTGTTGGTCTCAGTATTAAAAAATATATTTGGCTCTCAGAGGATTAGATTTTTTTTTTTTTGGCTCTCTTGGTCAAAAAGGTTCTCGACCCCTGGTAATGAAGAGTAAGAATACAGAAACATTTTTAGGGATCCGCTAGTATCACTACTTACACCCCTGACATATTACCATACATGTATTCTTTCAGACACAACAGCAATGGAAGGAGTGTTATTGTTAGTATTACCTGCATAGAGGCACCTGATGGTGTTCACCAGGTTTGCTTTTTTTAATATATGTGGAGGGTTAAAAACTGTCCACTAGGGGCCTTGTGACCACTGAAATCAGGATAGGGCATGTTGGGGAGGCTCTGGTAATGTGCATGCTGAGAAAGTGCTTGGTATTTCAGCCAATCCGATTTGGTAATGATGATAGAACACTGTTTTTCTTGTCCTGTTGACAGCAGGAAGCAGTACTGCATGGTGCATTGCTGCATTTCTCATGCGGCTCTTATTACTGTTGTTATTTTTTGTATATTAGTACTGCACTATCAATGTGCCAAAATGAATGCAGGATGTGCACAGCACTCATCAGGCATACGAGTTCCAGCCTCAGTGTGGTTCCTCAGACTTTGGCAGCTGAAGACTCATAATCAGTCAACGGTAATGACATTCCTCTTCCGCAAAGATTTCAGAGAATGATGGCATTTAAATAAAGTAATCCATAATAAACTATTTTCTGCTTCAGTGACAACAAAACAATTCAACATTTCACAAAATGAGGCAAAAACAAGTTAACTGCGGTATTGCCCTGTGGTACCTCTGCTGTTCTACGCTGCAATTTAAACATTGACATTGAATGCTATGTGTTCAGGGGATTGTTGCACTTCTGCAAAAAATTATATTCAAGAAAAAAAAATGCCAGAGACTCTGAATATACACAGCTTGGCCAATACAGTACTAATGTATTTTAATATTTTGTTGAACCGTCAGTAACCTTGATTACAGCATGTATTCATTATGGCATCGTTTCCATAAACAAGATTTATTTTCATTTTGAGTTGGGTACATTTTTCACTGACATCTTAAATTGATGACAGGAAAATCGAATCTCCCTGTAAAAACGTATTCTAATCGTAATCCTAGGGTCGTGGGGAGGCTGGCTCCCATCTCAACCGACTCGGGGCAGAGTACACCCTGCATAGCTCACCAGGCTATCCCAGGGCAGAAACAGGCTTACGGCTATGCAGCCGACTCTTGACAAAAGTCAGCAATGGTTCTTTTACATCAACCTCTCACCATATACAGTGAGAATCATAGCTGGCCTTTGATAACCCAGTTAGTTGCACTGGGGGACTTTCACAATTGTAAAAGATATTAATTATATACACACAGAATGTAGAAAACGCTAATTATTGAACTCTATTTCTAAATGTTAACTGTGTGCTGTGAACTTTATAGGCCATCAACGGTTTAACAATATGTTAAATTATACTAAAGCATGTTTGTGCTTGGGGCAGCACAGTGGCGTATTAGTTAGTACGTTCACCTCATAGTAAGATGGTCCTGGTTTTGATTACCTGCTTGGGCATTCCTGTGTGGAGTTTGCATGTTCAACCCGTGTTTGCATGGGTTCTCTCTGGGTACTTCGGCTTCCTCCCACTGACCAAAAAAAATGCACATGGTTAATTGGCTGTTCAAAATCACCCCCAAGGTGTGAGTATGAATCGGTGTGCGAGTGTCAGCCCTGCTATGGCCCGGTAAGCTGTCCAGGGTGTACCCCGTCCGAGCCCACAGTCAGCTGATTCAGGTGCCAGCCTCACCAGTCAGGAATAAGTGGTTCAGAAACTGAATGAGTATTTGTGCTTTTCACTGCAATTCTATCAAACAATAATCTGCACATTCATCAAAATGCACAGAAATAGCACAGACCATATGTGCGGCTTTGTCAGCAGAGAGAATTATATGAGATTAGTGCCGCCTTGTGGAAAAATACAGAAACTACGTTTCTCTTTCTATTTAATATGCTCTCAGTTCGTTTTTTCTAGTCACATACAAAAAAAAAAAAAAAAAAAAAAGAGTAAAATGAATAACCAAGAAAATAAAGAAATCATTTCAAGGGCCACCTTATCTTTTCATTCGCTCAATCTCACTTATTTTCCAACCTATTTAATCTTACTGCGACTATGGGGAACCTGGTGCCTATCCCAGCCAACACTGGATGAAAGTAGGATACACCATGAACAGCTTGCCGGACCGATACAGAGCCAAAAAACATACAACTACTGACACTCACATTTACACATATGGGCTATAGATTGTGGAAGGAAATAAATTATACCAATTTTTGTATGTACAATCATGACAAATTAGCATAACACCCTTTTATTTGCTAGCTTTCCTCCCTGAAGTTTTCAGTTAAATAAAACTTACGTTAGAGTAATGATAAGCTTTTAATACTTATTTTAAGTCAGTAAATTTTAGGTACATTTCCGTTTTTTGTTTTTTTTCAACTTGACCGGAAAAATTAGATTCACTTTTATTACCTGAACTATTACCAATTATTATGATCAGAAATATGACCACAACGGTTGTTTTAACCACTAGAGGTCAGGCTTGCGCTTCTTTTATCCACTTGTTTCTTTCAGTTGCAATTTATCACAGTAAGACCAGAGGGAGACATTTCATTCATAATACTTTTCATACCTGTACTGTATTTAAATACAGAATAATTTACAGGGGCCGGTTGTTCAAAACATGGTTTTTTTTAACCCGCCGTTAGCTAACCGGCCGTTAAATATGCGTTGTTCAAAGCATGGTTAGTCACGTCGTTGGTTAACGTTGCCGTCAAAGTTAACAGTGTGGTTAACGTTACTGGTTAGCACTAAGGGGTCATTCAACATTTTCAACATTTTCCTAAGCATACAAAACGAACGCCAGGGGGGAGGAGTAAGATGTCTGTGTACGCTTTTTAATGTAATAAAAATGTCTATCAACAATAATACATGTGTTCAGGAATTTTTTTTGTGTGTGTGTGTGTGTGTACGTTTGAAACTCTCAATGTGCGATTCGCCAACCACGTGTGGTGTTGCATATCTGCAAAGTCTGCAATGAATACAGTACTACCCAACCCGGTATCAGCTGCTGAAACATCAGAAGGCAAGGGCATAGACTGGGGGGGGGGGGTTGGGGTGCACCCCCCACAGCAGGAATTGAGTTCCACTGGACAAGAAATTATGTGTATTCACAATCTTATAAATAAGCTTAATGACTGTTATTGAAGAGAAATTCGGAGATAAGTTCCGCATGACTCGAGTCAGGAAGAAAACCGGAAGTTAACGTGTAACGGGCACTGCGCACGTGCATGCCCGAGCTGACCAATCCACAAACATAATATTATCAGTAAGCAATAATAGCTGAACACTGTCAATCAAACAAAGTGCGAGTGTGAGAATAAAGCAGTTTTTCCTGTACATGTGTTAGAACACAAACATTGACTCACAGAGAATGAATGGCTAAAATAATCATAAGAAATCCAGCCTGTATCTACAGCCTAAAGGTCAGTACTTTTATAAAATATAATAACATACATAAAAAATATAATAAATAAAAATAATAAAATATATAAAAAGCAGTATGCCTGTGCTGTAAATATGTATGAAGGTTTGTTTGTGCCTTTGAATAGATAAATAACTTTAGCTCAATTTGTAAATGTATTTAGCACATGTAGTTTGAAATACATGGGATTGTTTTTGGTTGAACTATAATATTAATAATATTTATAAGAATCCACCTCCGCTGATGCAGCATCATGAATGCAGCGTGACCCATGAACGGATTCTTGCAAGTTAACCACACCGTTAAAAATTTAACGTCAATTAACACTCGGTTAAAGTTAACAGAGTTTTGAACAACAAGATAACGGCAGCATTAAATTTAACAGTCGGTTAACTCTACTTAACCAGCAGTTAAAAAAATAACTGTGTTTTGAACAACCGGCACCTGTTGTTTAAACATTAATTTTCTGAACTGCTTAATCCTAATTAAGCTCACGAAGACGCTGACATTCACCTCAACTCTGTGCGGGGGCAGAGTACACCCTGAAGAGCTCGCCAGACCATCACAGGGCAGAAACACGCTGACAGCTATACAACTACTCTTGATGAAACTCAGCAATGGTCCTTTTACATGCCTCACACCGTAGACAGTGAGAGACATGGCTGGCCTTTGATAACCCAGTTAGCTACACTGAGGGGGGGGGGGGGGGGGGGTACAGCAGTGACAACTTGAACCCCTCAACCTTGGGATCGGTAATCCAGCACCTTACCACCAGGCCACCACTGCCTCCTAATTCACTGTTTAATTATAATTAATTTAATATTTACATATGTAAAAAAAACAAAACAAAAAAAAAACATTGAATTAAATAAACTACATTCTGTTTTAGGCTACATGCAGTATAAGCACATACAATAATATAATTACAGTATCATCACCCCTCCTGCAGCTAAGTGGGTTATCAAAGGCTGGCCATGTCTATCACTGTCTGTGGCGAGAAGTTCATGTAAAAGAACCATTGAATCATCAACAGTAGCTGCATCAGCATGTTTCTGCTCTGCGATGGTCTTGCAAGCTGTCCAGGGTGTACTCTCGAGCTGGGTATTGCCTAGATTTTTTGTATTGCGATTTCTAGCATGTCTTCTTCTTCTTTTCCTTTCGGCTTTTCCCTTCAGGGGTCGCCACAGCGAATCATCTGCCTCCATCTCACCCTATCCTTTGCATCTTCTTCTCTTACACCAACGACCTTCATGTCCTCCTTTACCACATCCATGAATCGTCTCTTTGGTCTTCCTCTAGGCCTTTTGCCTGGTAGTTCCAGCCTCAGCATCCTATTACCAATATACTCACTATCCCTCCTCTGTACATGTCCAAACCATCTCAATCTAGCCTCTCTGACTTTGTCTCCAAAACGTCTTACATGTGCTGTCCCTCTGACGTGCTCATTCCTAATCCTATCCATCCTCGTTACTCCCAAAGAGAACCTCAACATTTTCATCTCTGCTACCTCCAACTCTGCCTCCTGTCTTTTCCCCAGGGCCACTGTTTCTAACCCATACAGCATCGTTGGCCTCAACACCGTCTTGTACACTTTTCCTTTCATTTTTGCCGATACCCTCCTATCACACATCACACCGGACACTTTTCTCCAACCATTCCAACCTGCCTGCACACGCTTCTTCACCTCTTTTCCACACTCTCCATTGCTCTGGATTGTTGAGCCTAAGTACTTAAAATCCTCCACTTTTCTTATCTCTGCTCCCTGTAATCTCACCGTTCCTCTTTGGTCCTTGGCATTCATGCACATGTATTGTCTTACTGAGGCTAATCTTCATTCCCCTCCTTTCCAGGGCATACCTCCACCTCTCTAGATTTTCCTGCACTTGTTCTCTGCTCTCACTACAGATTACAATATCATCTGCAAACATCATAGTCCATGGGGAATCTTGTCTAACCTCGTCTGTCAGCCTGTCCATCACCATAGCGAACAAGAAGGGGCTGAGAGCTGACCCTTGATGCAGTCCCACCTCCACCATGAACTCTTTCTGTCACACCGACAGCACACCTCACCACTGTCTTACATCTCTCATACATGTCCTGCACCACTCTAACATACTTCTCTGCCACTCCAGACTTCCTCATGCAATACCACAGTTCTTCTCTCGGCACCCTGTCATATGCTTTCTCCAGATCCACAAAGGCACAATGCAGCTCCGTCTGACCTTCTCTGTACTTCTCCATTAACATCCTCAAGGCAAACACTGCATCTGTGGTGCTCTTTCTGGGCATGAAACCAAACTGTTGTTCACAAATGCCGACTTCTGCCCTCAGTCTAGCTTCCACTATTCTTTCCCATAACTTCATCGTATGGCTCATCAACTTTATCCCTCTGTAGTTGCCACAACTCTGCACGTCTCCCTTGTTCTTAAAAATGGGCACCAGCACACTTCTCCTCCATTCCTCTGGCATCCTCTCACTCTCTAAGACCTTGTTAAATGTTCTTGTCAGAAAATCTACTGCTACCTCTCCTAGACACTTCCATACCTCCACCGGTATGTCATCAGGACCAACTGCCTTTCCATTCTTCATCCTCTTCAATGCCCTCCTCACTTCACCCTTACTAATCTTTGCTACTTCCTGGTCCTCAACAGTCACCTCTTCTACTCTTTTTTCTCTCTCATTTTCCTCATTCATCAGCTCTTCAAAGTACTCTTTCCATCTTCCCAGCACACTTCTGTCATCAGTCAATACATTTCCCTCTCTGTCCTTTATCAATCTAACTTGCTGCACGTCCTTCCCATCTCTATTTCTCTGCTGTGCCAACCTGTATAAATCATTTTCTCCTCCTTACTTTCCAACCGAGCATACAAGTCATCAAACGCTCTGTTTGGCCTTTGACACTGCTACCTTTGCCTTACGCTGTGTCTCCCTGTACTCCTGTTTACTCTCTTCGGTTTTGTCAATGTCCCACTTCTTCTTAGCTAATCTCTTCTTTTGTACACACTCCTGCACTTCCTCATTCCACCACCAAGTCTCCTTATCTACTTTCCTTCCAGATGACACACCCAGTATTCTCCTACCTGTCTCCCTGATCACATTCGCTGTAGTTGTCCAGTCATCTGGAAGCACTTCCTGACCACCCAAAGCCTGTTTCAACTCCTCCTTGAAGACAACCCGACACTCTTCCTTTTTCAACTTCCACCACTTTGTCTTCTGCTCTGCCTTTGCCTTCTTCACCTTCCTCACCATCAGCATCATCCTGCACACCACCATCCTATGCTGTTTGGCAACACTCTCACCCGCTACTACTTTGCAGTCACTGACTTCCTTTAAATTCCATCGCCTGCACAAGATGTAGTCTACCTGTGTGCTCCTACCTCCACTTTTATAAGTCACCCTATGCTCCTCTCTCTTCTGGAAGAAAGTATTCACCACAGCCATTTCCATCCTTTTTGCAAAATCTACCAAAATCTGTCCTTCTGCGTTCCTGTCCTGGATACCAAACCTACCCATCACTTCCTCGTCCCCTCTGTTTCCTGCACCAACATGTCCATTGAAGTCTGCCCCAATGACCACTCTTTCACCTCTGGGGGTACTCTGCATCACTTCATCTAACTCCCTCCAGAATCTCTCCTTCTCTTCTCGCTCACATCCTGTCTGTGGGGCATAAGCACTAACAACATTGACCATCACACCTTTAATTTCTAACTTGAGACTCATCACTCTGTCTGACACTCTTTTCACTTCTAGAACATTCCTGGCAAACTCCTCCTTCAAGATGACTCCGACTCCATTTCTCTTCCCATCCACACCGTGATAAAACAGCTTAAACCCTGCTCCTATGCTTCTAGCCTTGCGACCTTTCCACCTGGTCTCCTGAACACACAGTATGCGATATATTGCAAGAAGAATTCTAAATTAAAAGTGAGCCTGTTCTTGACAGTATTTATTCTTTATTTCAAAAAGAGAAATCAACAACATTAAGAAAAAATGTTTTTAGTCATTAAAATAAAAAATTCAAAAGCATCAGAAAAAAATCTACTTATGAAAATTTAATGTTTTAAACTTTTGACACAAACATTAACACTGAAATAGAAGTGCATATTGAGCAATATAAGCTATTTAAACATTAAATACACAAACGTTAGAAGCGCATCTAGTGCTTTTATTAGCATATTGTGAAGCCTTCATCATTAATATATGCATATTAAAATTTTTAAGGCGGGATTAAAGGTGGAGCACCATCCGCGCATGCGCAGAACTGTATTATGCACGGCTAGACCTCATCAAACTTATGAGTACAGTAGTACATTGATTTTATATATTTATATTAATGCCATCACAGCGTTGCCCATAGGCCTGCTGGGCACGTATAACACTCACAGTGACACTGACGGCTCAGGAAAGTCGGTCAAACTTTAGAACTTTACAATTATTACATGCAATATCGTTTATCATATAAATCATATTAATATGATCATTATGCTAGAGAGAAGTGGAATGTAATTTTACCGGAATCTGGACCGATTTGGAGCATGTTGAACCTCAGGCGCAAGTTGTGTGAGGTAATTTTTTTTCAGAGTCGACAGAGATATTATTTGCCGTGTTAAGCAAAAAAAAAAAAAAAACATGCATGGTTAATGTGCCTTGTTGGAGATCAGGTTTATGGGACCGCTCCCCTCTTTTTGCTCATTTTAAAATAAATGTTTAAGCGAAAATCTAGATGCAGGAGGTCAGTAAATTTCTGAGCAATTAGCAACATTAACCGTGTTTTTGTTTTTTAGTGGGAATTTCCGTATCCTGTATAAAAACAAATTCTATTGGCTGAAAACATTTGTGACAATCCACACTGCCCAATCACGGCATGGTTCTTATTATATCGTGATCTCCGCACACTGACTGACTGTAGATCAGTTTATTCAACCTTTTTTGAGCCATGGCACACTTTTTTCTTTGAAAAAATCTTGAGGCACACCACCAGCTGAAAATGTTAAAAGTTTATACTCTGCAACCTAAATTAACAATTTAAAAAGACATTCTCATCAAATTTTCTTGAACAGGAATCAAATAAACACAAATAAATCTCTTTTTAAAAATAATTTCTACTCAGTCAGTGTGAAGCCCGGGTCTGTGTGGATGAACAGCGCTGCTCTCCTGACAGGAATCGAAGAGAGACACACCAAGCTCTTCCTCAACAGCTCTCATATCCCTCAGTTTCTCTCTCATGTTTTTCAGTCAGACAGGCTTGAAAAGTGTACTTGGCACAACACCACTGTTGGATAGCCATTCACCACACACACCGGTACCGGTGGAGTTTCATCTCTGGTAAACGGGAATTCAAATTACTTGATAGTTGTGTTGCCTCGCGCTCGAGGCTTTGCTTTCTTTTGACCTCCACTCATATTAAGCCCTTCATGGTTCCGAATTTTGTCCAGGGTCCAGTTCGGAATTGGTATTTTTCCTTTTCAAAAACGTTTCCATCACAGTCACCGATATTCGCCATCATCCACGCGCCACTAATCCACTTGTTTCAAAATAAAAGGCAGTCAACAACTAACTCCCTGCTTCCACCTACAGGCGAAGAGTATGTATTACATTATTTTAGACCAATTGGGTGAAATTGGATAATTTCCCACGGCACACCTGACTGTATCTCACGGAACACAAGTGTTGAAAAACAGTGAATGAGAAGACGGAAGCATGATTGTGTCAGGATTACATGCCGGGACCTCTACGGTTGCCATTTTTTTTGTCAAGGAAAGCATTACTTCCGGTTCAATTAGCGGGACTAGCCGAAAGTTTTTTTTTGTTTGTTTTTTTTTACCGTTGCGAAGTTTTCTGAATGCATGTCAGAAAACCGGTTCAGTACGTATTGTTTGCATGTTAGAGTTTAAATCGATTAAACCGGTTTTATTGTGCAGCTCCAGTGTACTCTGTCCTCGCTTAGGGTCAACTGAGATGGACACCAGCCTTTGCAAGACCATAATTAGGATTAAGCATCTCAGAAAATTAATGAATGAATGAACAATATCATCATCATCATCATCATCATCATCATCATCCTCTTCTGCTCAATCTTGTGTTGGTCACGGGGCAGCAGCCTAAACAATGAGGTCCAGATGTCTCTCCCCAACCATAACCCCAGGGGGACACTGAAGGCATTCTGAGACCAGCCGAGAGACATAGTCCCTCCAGCATGTTCTGGGTTGACCCAGTGCTCTCTTCCCAGTTGGACATGACCGAAACACTACATCAGGAAAGCGTTCAGGAGGCATTCCAACCAAATGCTCGTGTCACCTCAACCGGTTTCTCTCAACACAGAGGAGCAGCGGTTCTACTCTGGGCTTGGCTTCTCCTGGATGGCTGAGCTTCTCACCCTATCTGTAAGGGCGAGCCCTGCCACCCTGAAAGAAGCTCATTTCAACTACTTGTATCTGCGATATTGTTCTCTCTGTCACTACCCAAAGCTCGTGACCATAGGTGAGGGTTGGAATGTAGATCAACTGATAAATTGAGAGCTTTGTCTTGTGGCTCAGCTCCCTCTTCACCGCGATGAACTAGTACATGCTCCGCTTTAGAGCAGGGGCTGCAGCGATGCGCCTGTCAGTCACCCACTCCATCCTTTCCTCACTTATGAACAAGACCCCGAGATACTTGAACTCCTTCACTTGGGGCAGGACCTCATTCCAGATCCGGAGAGTGCATTCCATCCTTTTCCGGCTGAGAACCATGGTCTCGGACTCGCAGGTGCTGATTCTTATCCCAGTTGCTTTGCACTACACAGAACCCCTCAATGCCTCGGCTTTGGAGAAAATATGTCCATAAAAATTACGAACAGAATTTGTGACAAAGGACAGCCTTAGCAGACTCCAACCATCATCGGAAACAAATTCAACCTATTGTTACCAATGAGGACCAAGTTCTGGCTACAGTGATGCAGAGAATGGCCGGTTGCAATGGACCTCGTACGTTGTACTCCCAGAGCTCACCCCCACAAGATAGTCCAAGGGACATGGTCAAAAGCCTTCTCTAAATCCTCAAAATATTTGTGGAAAGATTGGGCAAACTCCCATGCCCCCTCCAGAATCCTACAGTGTATAGAGCTGGTCAAGAGTGCCACAGGCAGGACGAAAACCACATTGTTCCTCCTGAATCTGAATTACAATATTCAATTATGATTAGCCAATCTTCTGATCAGAGCCCCATCGGCTTAACATGGATGGTTATCCTGTGTCTGTACCACCACATGAAACCCAAATAGGCTGCTGGGTCATGAATAAAAAAAATATTTATTAGTGATAACCAAATTGAAACTTCATAGTAGAGACTTATACACCATCCTTCAGGCTCGCACAGAATAAAAATTTAACTCAGAAAGGCATACATTTTTTTTTGATGAGTAAAAACACCAAACACTAAAGGGAGCATTGAACATAAAGTTGTTATACAGATAATTAAGCTAACAAGAAAAATGAATCCAAAATTCAGCAAGTGAAAAGGTGGTATCAAGAAAACCCAGTGTCCACCTTTCCTACTTTTGCTTCAGACTGTAGTTAGAAAACCCAAGGATGATGTATTATTATTATTATTATTATTATTATTATAGGATGTTATTGTCTCAAGGGATGAAGATAATTACCAGTAAGTCCTTAAAGGAGACAGCACTCTTACAACACCAGCCTCGGGCACCGAGATACTAGTAGCGATATCTACCGTTAGTTAGGGTAGCTATAGGGAGTTATCTATACGGAGTGCCTTATTATGTTAAAGCTTGAGCAATAAAAACATTTGAAGCAAAACTTGATGAGTATATTTAGGGTTATTCGAAGGTCAATGAAATCAGTTCAATGAACCAATATTAACCTAGTCTAAAGAGAAAAGGACTCAGATCTAAATTTTGTACAAATTGCCCTTTAATGTATATGTGTGTTTGTGTGTGTGTGATAAAATATTTAAAATAAAAGAGAGCATTATGCAAAAATGGTGCTTAATTAGAGTAACTTCTCAGAAAACTGCAGTCAGACAAAAGACAAAACCTTGAAGATTTGAGACCTGTCTCATGCATTTGGGTGTTGTATGCATCTTTGGTTAGTAATGGCAAGAAAAGTGGGTACTGTATTCGAAACTATCCAATATGTGCCACTTGTCCCAATGTGGGAATTTCCATGAATCCCATAATGCAATTATGAACGGCCCAGAATGCAAGAATGAACCCTACATTTATGAGACTGTATATTACACACACACACAGACACACACACAGACACACACACACACACACACACACACACACACACACACACACACGCGCATGCACACACACACACACACACACTCAGACACGTGCATACACACACACACACACACACACTCTCATACACGTGCGCATACACGCACACACACACACGCGTGCGCATGCATACACATGCATGCACACAGACACACACACACACAC
>CM045742.1:31330000-31337500 GCA_024760905.1 Plotosus lineatus
CAGTCTCAATTTCTGACCAAAAAAAGTTGTTTTTATGTGAAAGGGGCTTTAAGCAGACTGTTACTGATGATATATAATGTAATGTCACGAAAGGTTGTGCAAGTTCTTGCCCTACAATGGCCTAGCAAGCTGTCCAGGGAGTACCCCACCCTCGCCCATAGTTGGCTGAAATGGGCACCAGCCTCCCTGCGACCCTAATTAGGCTTAAACAGTTCAGAAAATGAAGGCTGAATGTCACTAAGTGTTATTAGTGCACTATTTTGCACTCCCATGTGTGAGCCCTTGGGCTGCCCAATAATGTGAATTGAAATGTCTTTGTTTTATTAGATTAGGTGGCAACTGTTATGGGAATGCTTTGTGTAAGTTCGGGTGTCTATGCCAATACCTGTTATGCCAAAACATAAAGCACCACGTGCATAATTTAGTGGCTATACAGTGGGATTTTTCAGCCAATCTACTTTACTCTTGCAAAGTTACTTCTCCAGCTAACCACCAAGCCCATGTTTGTGCGGTGTACTGTGAGCCGAACACAGAAATAAAAAAAGAAGTACAGTAATTCATTGCTTCCCAGTCAAACTTGTTTCTTGCAGATGCAACAATATGTATATTGCCCACTTGCAAGCAAGCAGTTTTAAAATCAATGCATTGTCTTTTGACAGTAACAACTATTTGTTACATCACTGTCATAGCCAGGATTAATGATCAAGGATAAACATTGTTCCCTATGCAGTCTTAAACAGGCTCAGCTTTTGATTGCGGATGATGCCATACCTGAACATGCATGATTTCTGTTAATAATATCTGTTTTTTTTTTTTGTGTGTTCTTCTTATTGCTGTGAAAACAAAAAACATACAGTGAACAACAACCACAAAAAAAAAGTATGATGACCCACATTATTTGTTTCAGCACTTGGTGAGCCTGGGGGCGGTTCTGAATCTTCTTTAAAATGATCCTCTTTAATAAGAGCAAGAGCTTGAGTGACATTGATTTTATTTTCATTTTTTTCATTTTTTTTTTTTTTGCATTGAAGAACATGAACAAGAGGGAGTGGATGGAAAACAGAGAGCATGCTAAATTAAAAGGGTGGTGAAAAGAGGCATGAGAGAAAGAGAATAATGGGGAAGTAAGGGGAGTGGGGGAGAAAAGAGGACAGGTGAAGAAGGATGTGAGGCTCTGTGCTTAATAGCAGATAGAAAGAACATTAGGCGTAGTTAGAGGATAAAAGAAATCCGAGGTGGTTCCTTGAAGCAAATATCTGCACACACACACACACACACACACACACACACACACACACACACACACACACACACACACACCGGGGATGGGGCTTGTTATTGCAACCTTTTTGACAAACAGCAAACAGGTGAAGTATCACAAAGGTAAGATTGATGTCGCTTGTTCTCCAAGAGTGTGTGCTTGTATGCAAGCATGTCTTTGTAGTGTGTGTGTGTGTGTGTGTGTGTGTGTGTGAGACAGTATCTGTAAGAAAACAGCCTTGACCCATTAAATAAGTACATGTCTCTATTTGAAAATTACATATAGGTCTATTCATGTGATTGTAAAAGCTGGGCAAATTGAGTTATTATTGATTGTAATTATGGTATATTATCATCTGAGGGAGTTATTCTTTGACACTGTCAGCAGATTTCTGTAAAGCTGCTTTATCCCAGTCAGTTGCAGTGTTTAAAGCAGGATACATTAAAAAACAATTCATTTGCCCCAAAATATTATTTTCAGTAGGGTACATAATATGATACACATTTGTGTGTGTGTGTGTGTGTGTGTGTGTGTGTGTGTGTGTGTGTGTGTGTTAGAGAGAGAGAGAGAGAGAGAGAGAGAGAGAGAGAATGTGAGTGAGCCATATTCATTCACAATGAATCTTGTGTCACAGTTGCTGGATGAGTTTGTGTAAATAGACAATGAGCTGCCACTCTATAAAAGGTGATGGTATTCTACCGCTCAGTTACCTCATGCTAAATCATCCAGTGTTTGTGTGTGTGTGTGTGTGTGTGTATGTGTGTGTGTGTATGTGTGTGTGTGTCTGTATGTGCCTGCGCACGTGCATGCATGTGCATTCCACATCCTAAAGTAACCCAATATTAAAGCACCGACTTTCACTTCATTAATGCATAGTGTGTATGTTCCTACATTTGCTTCTATATTTTTGTTTGTTTTATTTAGTTTACTGGAAGAATTTCTCAAAGCTTTTTTCTTTCCTATTCTAAATCATGGCTTCCCTATTTACATGCATAGAAATTACTTTACATATGACCTTTAATACATTTAATTCTGTTAATTCATGTATTGTGTATTATCATGCGAGACTGGCAACATCGATTGGTCCCCTATCTCCCAGTGGATAATATATAAATAAAAATGATGGACATTCACAGTTCTGTCACGGTCACCTGGAGCACACATCAGCATCAGATTCAAAATATAGAAGTAAGCAACAAAACTCTCATTTTTGTCTTTTTATTGCATTTCTGTGTATTCATTCCTTCATTTTTTGAACTGCTTAATCCTATTTATGGTCTTACTTATGGAGGGTGGCGCCCATCTTAGCCAACTCTGGGCGAGTGCAGAGTACACCCTGGACAGCTCGCCAGGCCGTCAAAAGGCAGAAATGATGCAGGCCAATAATTTAACACTTCTGACACACAGTGGTATTTTTCCATGTCCATGGGATACATCTTCTGACATGGCTGTTTAAGAAATGAACAGGTACCCACTTTATCAATTAAGGATACACAAGTAACCAACTAAGGGCAGTGGTGGCCTAGCGGTGTAGGTGCTGGATCGCTGATCCTAAGGTTGGGTTGGGGGTTCAAGCCCCACTCACCACTGGTTGTCACTGTTCCACCCCCAGTGCAGCTAACTGAGTTATCAAAGGCCGGCCATGTCTCTCACTGTCTATGGTGTGAGGCATGTAAAATGACCATTGCTGACTTTCGTCAAGAGTAGCTGCAAAGCCATCAGTGTGTTTCCACCCTGCGATGCCTTGGCGATCTGTCCAGGGTGTACTCTGTCCTCGCCCAGAGTCGGCTGGGATGGGCGCCAGCCTCCCTGCGACCCTAATTAGGATTAAGCTGTTACAGAAAATGAACTGAACTGAAGTAACCAGCTGAAGTATATTAATCACTGAGTATTATCTACTCAAAGGCTCTTGCATATTTGTTCATTTTACTGAAGGTACTAACTTTGTTTTGGCAGTGAGGTGTTAATTATACAGAAAGGCATCCTGGACAGAAAACATTAACCATCCCTTTCATGCTCCTTTACATTTACGTTAAAAAAGACTAGAATAAAACGTCCAATATTAATGGTAGAAAGATATTAATGGATCCATAAACTGAAACCAGCAACAAATAATAAATATTTTTGTTGTGCTGCAGAAGCGTCATCTCTCGAATAATTGATTTTGCTCCTTCTCCAGTGGTCTGTTTGTGTTTGATTATTCAGCCATACAGATTATTTCCAAATATAACACCAAGTGCTTCATATCCTGGGAACAATAAATAATGTATTAGTTATTTTTT
Organism: Plotosus lineatus; assembly: GCA_024760905.1. Lineage (NCBI taxonomy): Eukaryota > Metazoa > Chordata > Actinopteri > Siluriformes > Plotosidae > Plotosus > Plotosus lineatus. The sequence goes on from CM045742.1 coordinate 31,333,544, forward strand.
GGACAAATGATAATGAGGTGCGAGGTCTACCTCATTGATTCTGGGGCTCAGGGTGTTTACATGTGGAATCTGCATGTACTCATTGTGCTTGTGTTTGTTTACTCTGAGTACTCTAGTACCTCCCACAGTCCGAAAATGTGAACAGTAGGCTGACTAGTGGTTCCAAATTGACCTTAGGTATGAGAGTGAGTGTGAATGCTCACCAGTTTATTGTAGAACACACACACACACACACACACACACACACACACACACACAAACACACACCATTTATACTCACACTCACACCTCGTGGCAATTTGGTATAGCCAATTAGCCAAATGGGTGTGTCTTTGGACTGTAGGAGGAAACCTGAGGAAACCTTCATAGACACAAGGAGAAGAGGCAAATATTTTGAAAGCATTTCTGAAGAGTAACTGATGCATTTGTGCTTGCAGAGTCCAGCACAAAATGATCAAGTTTTCTATTTTATATATGGTCAGCTTTTTAATGAGAAATAGATGTGACATGATTCCCACACTTTGGGCCAAATGCCATTCAAGCACTTTTTAAGGACTTTTCAAGGGACAAATTTTCATTTTCAAGTCGTGTTTAAAAGAGTAAAATACAACAAGAAATACTGTTTCTGACTTTCAATGCGTGAAATACAATAATTTTAATATACTGTAAATTAATATATGTAAGAATACAAACATTCTTAAAATGTTAACTACTATATTTTCAATGAACAGTAATAACTAAATAAAAGTAATTTAAATAATTTATTATTTTCCTGGAAAATGGGGCGGTGGTGGTCTAGTGGTATAGGGTGCTGGATCGCTGATCCTAAGGTTGGGGGTTCAAGTCCCACTCTCCACAAGGTTATCACTGTCCCCCCCAGTGCAGCTAACTGGGTTATCAAAGGTGTCTCTCACTGTCAATGGTGAGAGGCATGTAAAAGAACCATTGCTGACTTTCGTAAAGAATAGGCTGCAAATTCGTCAGCGTGTTTCTGTCCCTTGCTAGAAAGGGTTGTGACAGGAAGGGCATCCGACGTAAAAACCTATGCCAAATCAAACGTGCGAATCAGATGATTCGCAATGACAACTCCCGAGTAAAAGGGAAAAAGCCGAAAGGAAGAAAGACACATTATTTTGCCGAAAATTATACAATAAGTTGAATTAACTGTAACAAAAAGACCACATACTTTCTTAAATATACAGGTATACCTCGACTTCAGTCATTATGAGTTAAATCGTTCTCAATTATACATCGGGTTTCAAAAAAAAAGGAAAAATAATAAAAAATGAAAATAAAGTTTACCTCATTATAATCATATATTATATATTATATTCTATATACCATATTTTCCGAACTACAAGTCACACTTTTTTCATACTTTGGCTGAAGGTGCGACTTATACTCCAGAGCGACTTATATGTGAAATGGTTACATATAATTCTGTTCCTCATGATAATAACAAACATAATTTCACGTGTTTATTATTTTTACACTCACAAGCACAAGAGGGCACTCTAGGCTTGAGTACTAGTACCTGCTCATCTTGTAACACTGAAGAAATGTCCTCAAAAAGAAAATCCTATTCTGTGGACTACAAGCTGCAAGTAGAGAAATATGCAGCAGAAGATGGTAATCGAGAAGCAGAAAGAAAGTTTGGAGTGAACTAGAAACTTGTGAGGGAGTGAAGAAAAGCAGACATTACTATTACTGCAATGAAGAAAACAAAAAATAGCTAAAAACTAAAAAGCTAAAAGCAGGCTAAAAGCTAGATGACCACAACTGGAGGAACAAGCATGGGTACTTGAGCAACGTGCCTCAGTTAGGGGCTTGTCACCAGTGCAGTTGCGTCTACACATCCAGGTAGTTGTCAAGGAGATGAATAGAAATGATAAGTGAAAACCTTCTTGGTGTTACCGCTTCATACAACACAACCACCTGTCTATCAGAGTGAAGTCCACAACGTCACAAAAACCTGCTAGCAGATTTCCAAGCCGAGGTAGACAGTTTCCATGAGTTTGTGACTGATAGTCTGGAAAATACGGTGTATATGTAAATACAAATGTAAACACTTTCTTTGCCTTTGGTTTCAGGTCAACATCTGTACTGGTTGCAGATCCACTAAGTGTAGTAATGGTAACGCTAACATTAGTGCTTATGGGAGATGTTCTGACTGCGTTTCCTTTGAAATAATCTGTTATCAGAGTATCCTCAAGCTCATTGGTTCTTAAAAGTCTTTGCATGTTTTTTTAAGTTTAAGTGGGTGACATTTGATTTTATGTGCGACTTTAATGCATCAGCCCCAGAGCATCAACTGCAATGTTTTTTTCACATGCCTTGTAAAACGCATGATGCCGGCTTTTGCCGACATCCATCCAATCACTGTAGTCTTTGTCATCCTGCCATTCTGTTTTAAATATACACTGACCAGCTGGCATTGTGACTATTGATACAATACAGTCCTCCTAAGCTTTTTAAAAATAAATATTTATTCACTCCTGACAAGTGCAAAGGTCGCCTGGGACGCCATTACCAAACTGCCGAAACTGGTATATGTATGTCATATGTCAGATCTAGAAGCTGCTATAATTTTTTGTTCTAAATTAAATTATTTATTATGGACAAAATTTTAATATATTGTAGTATTAATGTTTGACACTCTGTGTAAGTTTTATAAAATAAAAATACTTGTACTTGTATAGGGGTACTCTATGTAGTAAAATTAACTATCATATACTCGTACACGGTATTCATCAACATAGAAGAGATATGATGTTCGTCGACTCGATATTGAGTATGACCATAGCAACACAAACAACACAGTGTCTAAGAGGCGGGGTGATGTGTCCACAGGTGGCTTGTAAGGCCAATACGGGTGTGAAACTATACTACATACTATAATAACAACAACAACAACAACAGCGAGACTTCCTGGAAGATGGGTTAGCAGACGACACTTGACAGGCATCGCTTTTCTGGAACTATATTGTAGAAAAGATACTAAAATCATAGGTTTTTAATAAAATGTTATACATTTATTGTGCAGATAGACCCAGAGCTAAAATCAAGTACTATTCAAGGACTGAGTAAGAAAACCATTGGTTTTTAATTGCTGGCCTGGCAATTCCAGGGCCCTTGAAAATATTTTTTTCAAGTACTTTTCAAGACATTCAAGCACCTGTACGAACCATGAAGTGAGTCGGAGTTTGAACTAATCAGCCATTTTACATAGCATGAAAAGGCTTGAATGTTGAGGCTTGATTTTGCTTAATTGTTCTGTATTAAATGTACGAATATGGAATGGGAGGATTTCTGCTCTGCGATGACCTGGCGAGCTATCCAGGGTGTACTCTGCTGTTGCCCAGAGTCAGCTGAGATGGGAACCCACCTCCCTGTGACCCTAATTAGGATTAAGTGGTCCCGAAAATGAATGAATGAATGAATGAATGGAATGGGAGGTCATTGTATTCCATCTCTGAGGTGAAGCTGTTGGCAGTCACATAGTCAGCACTGTATCTGTAAAAAACTGTCAATGTGGGACAGGAGTGTGATGTTATTGTCATTTTTCTTATTGAGATCTGCATGGATTCAAATGACTTGATCCATGAAGTCAAAAGTCCTTGTGCTTTTCAGATTTAAATTGCTTTAAACTTAGATTTGTCCGTCAACCTATTTTCTGATTTCTCATACATGGCTACTGGCACGGTTCTGTCACTGTATGTCACATATCACTCTGAAGAATGGTATAAATGTGCATGGCTAGCAAAACCACGTCAGCACTTGATTCATCTTCCATTACTGTTATGAAAGCAATGCTAGTATGCCAGGGGTGTTTGTACAGTAGATGCAGATACTACATTGTGTTTTGCATGTTAAGCCTCTGGTGTTATGCTATCTAAAAACACACACTAGAATTTTTTCTGGCTTCATTTGACTCAGTGTAAACAAACAAAGCTGGCA
>CM045742.1:31342500-31372500 GCA_024760905.1 Plotosus lineatus
ACTGGATAAACCCATAAACCCTTTAAAAATGATAAAAGTACACCAATTTTGTATGAAATATGTGTTAAAAGTAAAAGAAAATTATTTATTAAACCATTTAAACATTTTATTAACACATTAAACAATTTTATTCACATATTTATTAATTAAACCATTATTAAACATTTTTATTAACACACACACACACACACACACACACACACACACACACACACACACACACACACACACACACACAAAGTTATTGATCTATTCAAAGGCACAAACAAATATTAAATACATATTTACAGCACAAAAACATACTATTCATTTTATAAAAGTACTGACCATTAGGCTGCAGATACAGGCTGGATGGCTTATGATTATTTTATCCATTCATTCTCTGTGCATCAATGTTTGTGTTCTAACACATGTGCAGGAACTGGAAGAGGTACTAAGAAACTGTGCTTTATTCTCACACTCGCACTTTGTTTGATTGACAGTGTTCAGGTATTATTACTTACTGATAATATTATCATGGTTTGGACATGTACAGAGGAGGGATAGTGAGTATATTGGTAGTAGGATGCTGAGGTTGGAACTACCAGGCAGAAGGCCCAGAGGAAGACCAAAGAGAAGATTTATGGATGTGGTGAAGGAGGACATGAAGGTAGTTGGTGTAAGAGAAGAAGATGCAAAGGAGAGGGTGAGATGGAGGCAGATGATTCGCTGTGGCGAACCCTGAAGGGAAAAGCCGAAAGGAAAAGAAGAAAGAAGAAGAATATTATGTTTGTTGATTGGTCAGCTCAGGCGTGCACATACGCAGTGCCCATTACACGTGAACTTCCGGTTTACTTCCTGACTCGAGTCATGCGGAACTTATCGCCGACTTTCTCTTCTTCAATAACAGTCATTAAGTTTATTTATAAGATTGTGAATACACATAATTTCTTGTCCAGCAGAACTCAACTCCTGCTGTGTGTGTGTGTGTGTGTGTGTGTGTGTGTGTGGGGGGGGGGGGGGGGGGGTTGCACGTGCACCGTGTGCACCCCCCCCCCCCTTCCAGCCTACGCCCTTGTATAAAACTATTCAAATTCACACTCATAGGCACACTTAGGGACAATTTGAAATGTGTGTATTTTTGGACTGTAGGAAAAAGTACCCAGACGAAAACACAGGTGTGCATGGAACACAGAAATGCCAAAGCTGGGACTCAAACCCAGGACCTTCTTGCTGTGTTTACCACTACCACACTGTGCCGTGCAGTGCAGGATGCACATGTACATAAGGAAGCACAAAAAGGAAGAGACACATTAGGATTATTATATTAGTCCAACTCAAATTTAACTGAAAAATCACCTCAAACTCAAAATAATTCATCAAATCACAGTAAAGTCGTTTAGATTGCACAAGCACAGAGTAACATAATCAATGATTTATTACCTTTTGAACACAATAAATTTTGTGCAGTTTGGCAGCACATTAAATAATAAAATTATATAAAAATGGAAATTAAAATATGACCTGCCTGTGAAAACCTGCAACTCTAAACATTACATATGTTTTTCATTGTCAGCTGTACCTGTAAATTATAAAGCATGTACTGGAACACATGCTATATTGTAAGCTATTGAATACGAATTACATTTATTAATTAGAGGGATTAATGTGATTATTATAACGAGTACTAACTATGCAGCAATATACAGTACTGCACTGTATTGGCAATTTACTATAATCCTATGAGATTTTCATTTCAGTGCTTTTTCTCTACTCATTTTTATTTTTTTGTATTAGTCTTACTTTTCATTTCAATCATTCATTAATTTTCTAAGCTACATAATCCTAATTAGGTTTCGGGGAGGCTGGTGCCTATCTCAGCCAACTGGTACACCCTGAACAGCTGAATTGAAACAGCCAGTTTGCAGACTGTGCATGTTTTTGGACTGTCGGAGGAAACTGGAGTACCTGGAAGAAACCCAATCACTGGGAGAACATATAAACTCCACCCAGAAATGCTCGAGCCAAGAACTGAATCCAGACCTTCTTGCTGTGAGGTGGACATGCTTACCACTGAGCCACCATGCTGTATTCTTTTTTTTATTTCTAAATTGTGTAAAGTTTATAAAGGTAATTTAAATAATCTGAGTGTGCAGCTCACTCATTCATTCATTTTCTTTCGCTTAATCTGCTATCAGGTCATGGAGCTCAGTGGTAAAGCGTTCCCACAGAAGCCGAGAGACATAAACCCTCCAGTGTGTTGTAGGTAAACCCCGTGGTCTCTTCCTGGTTGGACATGCCTGAAATACCACACCAGGGAGGCATTCAAATCAGATGCCCAAACCACCTCAACTGGCTCCTCTCAATGCGGAGGAGCAGTGATTCTACTCCGAGCTCCTCCCGGATGGTTGGGCTTCTCACCTTATCTCTAAGGGAGCGCCCCACTACCTGGCGAAGGAAGGTCATTTCAGCAGCTTGATTTTGTTTTTTTTTCAGTCATTACCCAAAGCTCATGGCAATCGGTGAGGGTTGGAACACTGATCGACTGGTAAATTGAGAGCTTTGCCTTGGTGCTCAGCTCCCTCTTCAGCACAACAGACCGGTACAGGCCTTGCTTTACAGGAGAAGCTGCAGAGATCTTCCTGTTGATCTCCCACTCCATCCTTCCCTCACTTGTGAACAGGACCCCAAGATACTTGAATGCCTCAAGTGGATGACGTTGTCCTCCGCAAAAGCAGAGACAAGATCCGATGGCCACCAAAACAAAACCCCTCAATGCCTCAGCTGCACCTAGAAATTCTGTCCATAAAAATTATGAACCGAATTGGTGACAAAGGACAGCCTTGGTGGACTCCAACCTTCACCAAAAACAAATTTAACCTGTTGTTCCCAATACCAAGCAGTGGCTCTGGTAATACAGTGACCGAATGGCCCGTTGCCATGGGTCTGGAACACCGTACTCCCGGAGCACACAACACAAGATAGCTCGAGGGACACGGGCAAAAGCGTTCTCGAAATCCACGAAACATGTGTGAACAGATTGGGAAAACTCCCCTGTGCCCTCTAGCATCGTGTGTGCAACTCATCTTTATTTAAATACCTATGTAACTTTTTTCTGAATAAAAGCAACCATGTCCATGTAAACATTCATGGTACTTTTACAATTTTAGTTGCCATCTCTGAATACAGTACAGCCATTGTCTGCATATTTTAAGCTTAATGATTGTAAGGGGAAAATAGACCCTTTGTCATAAATCAGGCGCAGTTTGCTAATGCTAAAGAACCCTGAATTAGTCACATTATTTATTGAACTATCTCAATTTAGCTAACCTGCAATGGAAACAATACTAATGCATTATCCATTGTCTTCAACACAGATTGGATGACTATAATACGGTACTCTGAATTAAATTACATCGCAACAATAGTACTGGGGTTATTTCATTCTGGGTAGCAGCTTGCTAATGTGGTATTTTTGCCTCACACTGTAGTGTGTTTATTTTATCAGGCTTATAGTTCTCTCTTTCTTCATGTCATTGTTCTGAACAGTGAACCATTTGCTATATTTATCGCTCTTATAGATGTGATAGAAACAGTTGTATATCATTGTCTCAACCGCAGTTGATATAAGTCAACCACATGATTCCTTCCTATTGGCTAATAACTGTACTTGTGTCAAGCTAATATGGTTAAGAATGGTTGTGTGCAATATAATTGCAAAGGAATTTTTTTAGTATAGAGTTTAAAATGGTAATTTCAGGGCTTTTTTTGAATTGCAGAAGGTCATCAACATAATTGTAAAACATTGAATGATCAGAAACTTTCCCCTAACTAGGACTGCACTCCGTAGGATAGTGAGCAGCAGTTTGGAACCGCGAAAGAGATTAACATCATTCTAAAACTACACAGAACCATCTGTAGAAGACATTTGGCAGTTCCTGAAATGGAAAATCCTTCCCCTTCCACACAGTTTAAATGAATATTCCAGCATTTTTACAACCTAATTTTTGGTTTCATTATATCTGGTTAGCATAGTCATGAATTTCAACACGTTTCCCTGAGCTGAGAAGAAACAAGAAATTATTGACTGACTGATGAGCCACTATGGCTTGGGTGTAAAAAGCCCAAAGGACTTTACCTGTAAGTGAGATTTTCTGTTTTTCTTTTCTTTCCTCTTGGCACTCTAAGTGTAAATTGTGTTATATATATATATATATATATATATATATATATATATATATATATATATATATATATATATATATATATATATATATATATATATATTGAGGTTCTCTTTGGGAGTAACAAGGATGGATAGGATCAGGAATGAGTACAGCAGAGGGACAGCTCATGTTAGATGTTTTGGAGACAGTCAGAGAGGCTAGATTGAGATGGTTTGGACATGTACAGAGGAGCGATAGTGAATATATTGGTAGTAGGATGCTGAGGTTGGAACTACCGGGCAGAAGGCCCAGAGGAAGACCAAAGGGAAGATTTATGGATGTGGTGAAGGCGGACATGAAGGTAGTTGGAGTAAGAGTAGAAGATGCACAGGATAGGGTGAGATGGAGGCAGATCATTTGCTGTGGCGACCCTTGAAGGGAACAGCGGAAAGGAAAAGAAGAAGAAAAAGATATATATATAAGGCATAACATTTCTATCCACTCTCATTCATTTGTTGATTCACTTATTCTTATCCTACTGGGGTTGTGGGAAGGCTGGTGTCTATCTTAGCGAATATGGCCAAAAACATGATACACCCTGAACAGTTTTCCAGTCAATTGCAGGGCAATACACACAGTCATCCACACTCTGTGGCAATTTGAAACAGCCAGTTAGCCTAATATGTGGGAGGAGCCTACAGTACCTGCAGGGAACCGATGCAGGCATGGGGATAACATGCAAACTCCACAGAGAAATAGCCAATGTTGGGACTTGAACTTAGGACCATTTTTACTGTGAGGCAGATGTTTTAACCACTATGACATCAAGCTTCCTCAAAAGTAAACAAATAATAAATAAACAAATAAATAAGTGCACACTTATACGTGCAAAGACTACTTGGGTTTTATATAGCTACTACTGACACATGTCATCTGAAAATGCTCTCGAAATAAACATGACACGTTTCAACAATATTATATTCAACAAAAGTTAAATACTGTACTGTATATTAATTTATTTAAAAACAAAGAAATAAACAAAAAACAAACAAGTAAATGGACGAATATTTCAGAAGTAACACACAAACACACCCACCCACAAACACACACACACACACACACACGCACACGTAACGGTTCAATCCCCACTCTCACCACTTTTGGGCCCTTGAGCAAGGCCCTTAACCCTCAATTGCACAGTTGTATAAAAATGATAATTGTAAGTCGCTCTGGAGAACGCTATCTGAAAAATGCTGTAAATGTACGACTCCACTAATGTATTCATGTAATGTTTGCTACTTTCATCTCTGGTGTTTTTACAGGGCTGTTGTAGTGTGAACTGAATAATATTATACATCTTATTAGTAATGAACAACATATTATGATTAATTAATTAGATTTGTGTGGGTGAAACTGAAGATACATGATCACACTGCCATATATTCTGTATTAGGCCAAAATGCATTTTGTGTGTGTGTGTGTGTGTGTGTGTGTGTGTGTGTGTGTGTGTGTGTGTGTGTGTGTGTGTGTGTGTGTGTTTCACAGGGAATTATGCCATGTGATGATTAAGAGTACATGCATCTGAATTTGTCAAAGTCAGACATTGAGATTAATGTTCTTGTTGTTTTGGAGTTTTTTCCGTGGACTGATATCGAGGTATTGTTTTAGTAATTAGTGTTTCACTTTGGTTCAAAACCGATATGTAGCTACGCAGAGCTTAATTATGCTTCACACCCATCCATCTTTGTGGCTGTTTATTTCTCTGTGAAATACTCTATTTCCTGAAGGTATTAAAGTCTGCATCATTTAAAAATTTTAATTGAAGGCCAGTGCTGATCTTTTCTAAGTTTACAGTATATTTAGTTGCCTATTTAGGGATTTCCCCCCCATGTTGCACGATCAATCCAAGAGACATCTCAAATCCACAGACTAATCCATTCTGTACATTATCTCACTCTCATTCACCTGGCGGTAGAACTCACCTCTTTCCTGTTAATCGTCATTCACTCCTGTGTATTTATACCAGCTCATTAACTGCCAGTCATAACAAGGTATTTTCAGACCAGTGTGCATTTCCTGTAGTTTCTCTGGTTAGTAATTTATTCTTTTAGTTCTATCTATCTGTCTATTATTCTATTACTTTTTGATTTGGTTGTTTTACTTTTCAGTGTAGTATTCCAATGGTAGGGTACTAGTTTAGTAATCTGAAGGTCGGATGGACAAGCCCCACTGTTACCGGATTGTTACTCCTGTCCCCTGAGTGCAGCTAACTGGGTAATCAAAGCTCAGTCACGTCTCTCACTATCTGTGGTGAGAGGCATGTAAAAAAAAAACAAAAATCAAAAAACATTGCTGTCATTCTTAAGGAGTACGCTCAGCTGAGATGGGCACCAACCTCCCCGTGACCCTAAACAGGATTAAGTGGATTAGAAAGTGACCGATGAACAATGTCAATCCCATTCCCACCTCCCCAAAATTCAGGGTTTATTCCCTTACCTGCAACATCATACAATACAATGTAGTTCCTGAAAATTGCAGTTTGATAGAATACATCAATCAGCCTGTTGTTAAGGTTACTTGAAGCAATTACATGTGATTTTCTTTTTGAAACTGAGTTTATTTATTATTTTGGCTGTACGTATAGTTATCTTCAGTTTAGCTGGTTAACGTTTAGTTTTGAAACTATTTGGGGATTTTTACACCCGAGCCATAATGGCTCATCAAGCTGGTGCTTATCCCCGGTTTCTGTAGCGTGAAGCAACTCGGGGTTCAACTCCTCCTGGGTGGGACGCTAGTCCATCGCAAGTTACCTTCCCAGTATATTTTTACTGGTACCCAGTTATACTGCTGGGTCAACATAGGCACACTTGTGGTTGAGACCTTGCCAAGGGGTCTTAGCACAGTGGGGGGGGTTCTAACTGGGATTTGAACTCACACCCTCCCGATCGTGAGCCCAGCACTCTAACCACTACGACACCGGCCCCACTTTGAAACTATTTAACACGCCTTAAATACTCTAGCCTCCCTACTTGCTCAGTTGTGTGCTTCCCGAGCCTTGTAGTGTGATGTTAGGAACAAGCATCAAATCATTGCAGATTTTCTCACATAGCACAGCTGTTTCAGTTTTAATTGTTTTTTTGCATTACTGAACATGGTGTTTAAATTCATTTGCATACATTTTTCATCTATTTTTTTTTTGTACAGCCAATGCTCTATAACTAAAGCACCATTTGCAGTTGTTTCTGAATTTATGTCAAGACTCACTTCATTAAAGTTCAAAACCAAAGTAGACAGGCTGGGAGTCAAGTAGATAGCAGATTGCTAAATTAGAAATGGGATACTGCAGTAAATTATTATAAAAAATTCTAACACCAACAGTAGGTTTTCTGAAACAAACAATACGATGAACACAATGAAAGCATTTCTACCATAAAGGGTTTTTTTTAATATTCTGTACAATTTCTATAATGTGTAAAGAAAAATAAAACTTCAAAAATGTATAAACTTTTATAAATAAGATTAGTCGGCATTCTGTGTGTAAAAAATCTCATCACAGGTTGGTAGGTGTACAGTATTTTATTATTTATTTATTTATTTATTTATTCTTGGTATTATTAGGCAGTAAGCAAAATCAATTATGTTTCCTCAAATAAATGGGTGGTGGTTTGTAATATTAAGGAAAGGAATTAAATTTTGGGAGTAAAAACAATACTAATAAACAAAATAATTTTATGATTTTCATGTTCTTGTTTTTAGTCATGTTATTTTGAGTTTTTATAATGAATTAAACTATTATAATAATAATAATAATAATTATTATTATTATTATTGAAGGTCTTCTGCCTCTTCATCACATGGACATGCAGTATAATTAAATGTGTACAGAGCATCCAGGTGGTATGCACCAACTATTCAGTTCATTTTCTGTCACCACTTAATCCTAATTAGGTCGCGGGGAGGCTGCTGCCCATCCCAGCAAACTACGGGCGAGGGCAGAGTACACCCTGGACAGCTTGCCAGGCCATCGCAGGGTGGAAACAGGCTGACGAATTTGCAGCTACTCTTGTCGAAAGTCAGCAATGGTTCTTTTACATGAACCTCACACTATAGACAGTGAGAGACATGGCCAGCCTTTGTTAACCCAGTTAGCTGCACTGGGGGGGGGGGGGGGGGCAGTGACAACCTGTGTTGAGTGGGGCTTGAATCCCCAACCTTAGGATCAGTGATCCACCACCTATACCACAAGGCCACCACTGCCCCTGCACCAACTGTGATGTTCCTATGTGGTCCTTAAGAAAAATCTACCTGAAGTTTACATTTCTTCATCAATCTACTTTTGTGTCATTCCCATTGAGGGACTGGTGGTGTAAAATCCCTTTTCCACATTCAGCACAGTCAAGGTGAAGCTTAGAGACACAGCAAGGTGAAACAGTGGGATATAAAGACAAAGGGGAAGATTACAATAAATAAATAAATTTCTTCTTCTTTCTTCTTTTCCTTTCGGCTTTTCCCTTCAGGGGTCGCCACAGCGAATCATCTGCCTCCATCTCACCCTATCCTTTGCATTTTCTTCTCTTACACCAACGACCTTCATGTCCTCCTTCACCACATCCATGAATCGTCTCTTTGGACAATAAATAAATAAATTTAAAAATGGAAATTCTTGACCAGAAGGGATTAACAACAGAACCAAATTAATCAAGGGTATGACTCACACTGAAACAATTTCCCAAAAAATTTGCATGTATTCTTGATCTGATTATGGAAAAAAAAAACATATGCATGGTTCATTGCTTTGTTTTTTTATTATTCCTCCAGGCAGTTCTCCTAGAACATAAAAACATAACAGTTTCATTACTACACACATCTCTTCTGTCTCTTGATTGCTATTATTTTCTATCGCTCCATTCTCAATCCTGGAGTCTTAAGATGCTTTTGATTTAAGTGTTGGCTGCTGCATACGGTCTGTGATCAGACTCATCAGCAGCTATTTGTAGTAGAGGTGAAGGTGAAGGTCCATCAGTCCAGATTATCTGTGCATATCTCGGGGGGAATTACTGGGTCCTGGTTACAGACAGCACATTTTCTAGAGTTCGACGAGAAGTTGAATTAAGACTGGATGGCCTTGACATTCGTTTTTTTTTATTTATTTATCACCTACCATTCATCCATCATTAGTTACTGCTTTCTCCTGGTCAGGCTTGATTTGTAGCCTATCCCAATAACACAGGGATCAAGAATCACCATGAAGAGGATTTTGAGGTGACTTAAAAAAAAAAGTATTTGAAAATAATTGTTAAAAACTACAGCTTTGAGACAACGTCTGAAATTCTAATACCATGCAAGCTTAGTGAAACCTTTCAGTTCAGCTCAGGTAAACGTATCAAGCACCACTAATTCACTGTCAGAATAAAATGACTCTATTTCTCTCAGTCAGATTGCCAGAGGAGTGAGCAGGAATGGAAAGATTCATAGCAGGGAGAAACCGGTGGTAGCAGTCCTAGATCATGGATAAGCAATTGCAGAGCAGGAGAAGACATTATCGGCTAAAGATCTTGTGCAGTAGGAGACGAGAGATCCCTGAGGTAGATCTCATTTAAGATATACTGTGTGTAGAATGAACACACATTGTAAGGTTGTGTCTGATTTATGCATCATCCAATGATGTTTCATTTCAAAGTGGAATGTTTATTGTGTTTTTAACCAGCTACATCATAAACCGTGTCACTGTGAAATACTCACATTTTTATTTACGGGCAGCACGGTGGCACAGTGGTTAGCACGTTTGCCTCCCAGCAAGAAGGACCCGGGTTCGCTTTGTAGGCTTAGGTTGTTTCTGTGCTTGCATGGGCTTCCTCCAGATACTCTGGTTTCCTCCCACAGTCCAAAAACATGCAAAATAGGATGATTGGCAGTTCTAAATTGCCCACAGGTGTGAGTGGTTACATGTATGTTGGCCCTGCAATGGCCTGGTAAGCTGATGTCAGCTAAGATGGGCACTCGCGTTCTAGCAACCCTAATCAGGATTAAGCATCTTATAAAAAAGAATGAATTCATATATTTTTAAGCTGCAGTCAATGAAGCTGGTGCACCCAGACATCTGAAGTAATGTTTTTCAATGAGCTAGTTTAGGATATTAACATGCAATGAGCCAATGATGCATGGGATTGATCCAAAAAAAGTCTCGGGTTAAATTCATTTAAAGGCTGAATCTGCAGGAACATGTGGAAACTCAAACTGCACAATTTCCTCACATCAAGTTCAATCAAACAGTCTTCTTTTTAGCCACATGAGGGTATTGTGACAAAGAACACACTGTTCAACTATAAAAATAGATTATGGCCTCAAACAGTTAAAAACAGTTATAGCAGTCAACATTCTCTCTCAACACATCCTTTGGTAATCACTCTGAGCTACTTCAGAGTCAGTAACATTAGCTCCTATTCATTGAAAGGGGATTTACTCACTGATTCATTATCCAAGAGGAGATCTGGGTCCTGGGGACTTACTTCCTTGAAACATAATTCCAGTTGATGACTCAATGGTGATAAATACCATGTGACGCATGATGCTAGAAATACATGCTAGATATGTGTTTACAAAAAGATGGGAAGAATTAATGCAGTATCAAAAACTGCTATAAATTATGAACCTAAGCCAGTGCTTCTCAAATAGTGGGGCGGTATGTAGTGGCATGACAGGCTGATGATGATAATGATGATGATGATGCGGGGGGAGGGGGGGTGATGTTGGGGGCGCGCGTATGACCCTGGGGAACATGCTTTTCTGGAATAGTGTACCAGAATTAAGTGTAATTGCACATCCACTCCACTAGTTGGCAGTGGCGCTCTCATTGCCTCGCTATGGTGTAGCAGTTTTTCGCACGAGCAAACGATATGAAGTACAGTAAACAACCCCTCAAGAAACAACACAGAAAATTTCTAACAGGATCAACGAGAAAGGTGAAGAGAGACGGAGATATTAAGACATAAATAAGTTGAATGAGTTTAAATAAGGATGTATTTTTCATTTTAGGCACATTGGTGCACTTTAAATCTTTTCTATTACAGATTAAAAGCAATGTTAATGAAGTTTTTCTTTATTGTAAGTTGGACTATATTTTTAATGTTAATAAAGATACAATATGCAGAGGTGTACTCATAATTTTATAGACAAATAATACTATTTATAATCGCTCGGGGGAGGGTCTTCCTAGAGGGGGCGCCACAGAAAATAATTGAGAGGCATTGATCTAAGCCAATATAGTAGTTTTCATACTGTTTTGTTATTTAGTAGAGCTAAACATTAATTTAGATCAAATTATTTTTATTAATTTAATTTAAATTTAGATTGAGCTAAATTCACAAAACAAACAAACAAAACATTGTGTCATTTTCAAACCTTGCCGACGTTATTGATAGGAGATTATGAATACAGAACCTGACAATGTGACAGCAATCCATGACTTGGAGTGGAGACTATCTGGACATGAGAGATATCTAGTAGTGTTCGGATTGTGAAATTCACATGTCGAAGATGGCACCTACGGTAAATACATGTTGTGTTGGTCTGTGATGCAGCTTGAGCAGCAATTCAAATGGTTGGCAAGCTTTGTGTCTCAGAGAAAAAGCATACATTTACCCTGTTCGGTTTTGAGCTAACAAACAGCAATCATTTGTTCAGTTGAGTCAATAGTGATGATGAATCCTCTGTTTGATATTTACAAGGAGTGCCATTTCGCTCAGGAGATAAAAATAGGCAGACAATCACTGAAAATAAAATGTTTCTAACTCATTCACTCATTTTCTGGACCACGTAATCCTATTATTAGGGCTACAGGCAGGTTTGAATGAACAGTGCTGTGCAAAGGTTTTTGCCCCCTGATGAATTTCTGACATTTTTTGCATGTTTGTCACTGTTATCCATTTCAGATCAACCAAATCTAAATATTATACAAAGATAAATCACAAGTAAACTCAAAATGCAGTTTTCAGTGCCAAATGCATTTATTAAGGGGGGGACAAAAACATCTGAACATGTGAATAAGTAATTGCCCCCTAAACCTAATAGCTTGTTGAATCACCTTTTGCGGCAATAACTGCACTCAAGCGTTTGCAATAAGAGGCGACGGGTCTTTCACATCGCTGTGATGGGATTTTGGTCCACTCTTCGCTGCAGAATTGTTTAAGATCAACCAGACTCGATGGTTTTCAGGCATGAAGGCCTTTTTAAGATCATGCCATAGCATCTCAATAGGGTCAGGTTGGGACTTTGACTAGGCCACTCCAAAACTCTAATTTTGCTCTTTTTCAGAATTTAATTTTGTTGTCATTCAGAAGTGGACGTGCTTTGAATCATTGTCTTGCTGCAGAACCAGGTGCGCTTTAGCTTGAGATCTTGAACTGATGGATGCACATTCTTTGCCAGGATTTCTTGGTAGCAAGCAGAATTCATGGTTCCATCAATCATGACAATTCGCCCAGGTTCTGAAGCAGCAAAGCAGGCCCAGATCATCACACTTCACACTTCCACCGCCAATCATGCCTTGATATTCTTTTTTTGGCAACAGTGGCTTTCTGCCTAGTGTTTTTCTGATAGTGGAGTCATGAACATTGACATTAATTGAGGCCAGTGAGGCTTGTAGTTGTTTAGAAGTTCTTTTTGGATCCTTTGTGACTTTTCAGGTTAGTCTGCGCTGTGCTCTTGGAGAAATTTTGGTAAGTTGGCAACTCCTGGCAAGGGTCACCACTGTGCCATGCCTTCTCCATTTATGTCCACTGGAGTCTCAAAGATTTACCAATGACTTTGTATACTTTCCCAGACTTACTCTTGAAGCTCACTGGATCATGGCATGATGTGTGTTCAGTATGGCCTACCTCACCTTGACAGACAGGTTTCATATTAGGGATCTCCCGATTGGAAATGTCTGGCAGCAATCATGCCTGGGTGTGGCCATGAAATTGAACTCAGTATTCCCCAATAATAGGATTAATCACAATTACCTCGTCTTTTAACAGGGGGGGGGCAATTACTTTTTCACAGAGGTTCATATAGGTTTGGATAGGATTTTTCTCAGAACAAATAAAATCACAACAGGAAAGCTGCATTTTTTTTTTTTTTTGAATGCCTGGGTTATCTTTGTGTGATGTTTACATTTGTTTGATGATCTGAAAAAGTTAAGTGTGACAAGGTGCAAAAAAGTAAATAATCAGTACGGGGAAAAAACTTTTGCACAGCACTGTGTCTTAGATGACACTGGGCAAAGACAGGATACACCCTGAACAGCTTGTCAGACCATTGCAGGTTAAAACACTCACAACCTTTCACATGCATATCCACACTTACGAGCAATTTGGAACAGCTTACTAGCCTGATGTGCATGGCTTTGGATTGTTTGAGGAAACCAAAGTCCAGGAAGAACATGCAAATCCCACACAGGAAAGCCTGAGTCTGGAACTCGAACCCAGGACCGTCTTTCTGTCACTATCCATACGCTCCATGTAATCTTAGTCTTAATCTTCCACCACACATGTGTCATGTTTGACAAAGTCTCACTAATATTGCGTTACCTTAAATAAATTAGGGCAGTGGTCCCCAAACTACGGCCCGCGGGCCAGATACGGCCCGCCTCCATATTTGGCCTGGCCCCTGAACAATACCAGAGACGCATTATGATTTTATTTTTTTTTTACTCTAGCCACACGATCAAGACTAATACACACCCAGAACATAACATTCTACTCCACCCTTCTGCCATCTGTCCCCCATCTGAACCCCCCCAGAAACAAAAATCCTAGACTCTCCCCTGTCAAATAGAACGGAATAATGGTGAAAAGGTGATGGAAGAGAAAATTTGATTCAGAATGCAGGGTATTTAGCCTGCAGTGGACAAACGATTATTTTTTTGTTTAATGCAAAGAAAAGGTTGTTTGTATCATCTGTCGGGGCGATATTCAAAGAATGCAATCTGCGCAGACATTCCAAATCCTGTCACAAAGACGAGTATGATCGCTTGCAAGGCCAAATGCGAGTAGACAAACTCTCAAAGCTAAAAAGTGGACTGTTTGCTCAGGAGAATACATTTGTACGCCAGGCTCGGCTGAACCAGTCGTCGCTTTCGGGTTGTTCAGCTGATAGCCACCAGCGTTATTTTTTAAAAATTTATTTTCTGACTTTTTTCTGTGAAGGTCCCGGAAAGGGTTACTAATATCTGGTTATGTGTGGCTTACTGGAAAGCAATAAATGTTTCTGTTTAGGCAGCCCTGCGATCATCAAACTTTTTCTGTTACAAACTGACCTCGGCCCCCCCATCAGTGAAGGGAAAAGTTATGTGGCCCCTGCAGGAAAATGTTTAGGGACCCCTGAATGAGGGTATAAATGTGGATGGTGGCAGTGTGCTTGATACAGCTTGTTTTCTAAAGGATAATAGTGCTTCGATACGATGGAGAAGACTTTAATACATAAAAGTTCTTTGCTTTTTTTGTTGTTGTAAAGGATTAAATGAATGACAGTATTACTAAATGTAATTATTACATTGAGGGCTTCTGTATTGTCTTATAGTCTATGAATAAAGACTTTTAGTGTATAATAAGCGAGGATAGTGTGGTCAGATTAGTCCCGTCTCATGATTAAAAAACAGTATTGTTTGTGGATGAAGCTTGAATCAAAACCGCAGACACTTACAGTTTGTCATGGTCGCTTTGGAGCAGGCAGTGTAATCATTTTACATTTTGAAATACAAAAATAAGCCATACAGTGATTTTTCAGTGTGCAGTGTATTTTATGTCTATTTTTGAATTAATATGCTTAACAGACCAGCACAGATGCTGTTAGCCACAACAGTCTCACCTGACTCTTATTATTAATTGCAATGCCTAGATCCAAAATTCTGATTTTTCATAAAAACTGACCAACTTGACTTGGGGCAAGTGAACCCCTCAACTCATCCCTGTACATCTTACAATGAAAACGAAAGACAAATCTCTGACTTGTTTTTTGGATCAAACGAATGTTCTATTGCAGGGCAAATTACATGGCAATACTGTACTAGGGCAGTGGTGGTCGAGTGGTATAGGACGCAGGATCGCTGATCCTAAGGTTGGGGGTTTGAGTCCCCACAAGGTTGTCACTGTTCCCCCCCAGTGCAGCTAACTGGGTTATCAAAGGCCGGCCATGTCTCTCACTGTCTATGGTGAGAGGCATGTAAAAGAACCATTGCTGACTTTCGTAAAAGAGTAGGCTGCAAAGCCGTCAGCGTGTTTCTACGACCTGGAGAGGGATGGGCTCCACCAGGCCAAATCAGCCCAAGTCTCGTCATGAAGGCGCCCCAATGACATCCTCGGGTGTTAAGGGATAAGTGAAGTGAAGTGAAGTGAATACTGTACTAAGTGATGAATGCCGTTTTTCACTTTTGCCTTGAAAAACAAGAGAACCCCCCCCCCCCCCCAGAATTTAGACATGAAAGACTGAGCACTCCGACACCCGCCTCATGCTTTTGCCTCTACATTCCATCTGTCTCATTATCTTTTGTATTCACAATTCTGCCAAGCGTTTCTTTCTGTTGATGTCTTTATTTCTTTTGGTATTATGAGTTGTAAGCTTCTTATATGTATTCTTGTGTGTGTGTGTGTGTGTGTGTGTGTGTGTGTGTGTGTGTGTGTGTGTGTGTGTGCGCGCAAGTTTGGCATGCTTATATAAGCTGCAAGAGTGTGATGAAGTGGCTCTCTGATCCTGATTCACACTGCATGACGCCAGCACTCAACAAGAAGTACAGAGATTGCGAGAGAGAGAGAGAGAGAGAGAGAGAGAGAGAGAGACTGAAGGGAGGGGGTGCAAAGAAGTGGGGAGCAAAGTGAGGAAGAAACGTCAAGCGTAGGGAGAAAGGATGAGGGAAAAACGAAGAGAGGAACAGAGTAAGAGAGTGAAGCACATGTGACGGAGTGACATCTACTTAGACACGCTTGTTTCCACGGCGACAACATGGGAGCAGTGGTTGGCACACTGACCATGCAAACCAAACAGAGGCGACCATCCAAAGGTAGGACATACACACACACACACACACACACACACACACACACACACACACACACACACACAGAGACAAAACAGCAGTGTCCCACAAACGAACCCTGCTTTTAGATTACTGTCTGCAAAATGATGAACACACAGGAACATGCACACACAGAGCACACAGTAAAGGACTCAGCCACACATGCACAGCATCTTATACACACCATGTTCAGTCCATTTAGCACATATCAAACCATGTACCGACACCGAAACATCAACATGGAACCAACACACATACACCATACACATTCACACTCTATTTCTTTCTTTTCTGTACTTCTGCAACAAGTAGATTTTGGAAGCTTTATTGGCTGTTGTGAATCTGCCATGTGCTGAATCTATAGCCATCAGTTTTACACACCCATCCATCCATCCACACTTCTCCTACAGGCAGGTGTGTATGTGTGTGCATGTGTACTTGACTGTATGTTAATGTATGATGTCTGAACAGCACATGCTTTGGGTGGTTATCACGCCACTCACATGCTCTCTTCCTGCTTGTTACCTCAGAAGAGCTGTCGTCATGGCAACATGGATACGGCACTGTTGGAGTATACATGCACATGTGTGCATACGTGTGTTGGTTGCTTTGTGCACTTGTTGTCAAGGATTGGGGTTGTCGTTATGAAAAATGTCGATGGAGAAATCAATTGTGAATTAGTATGCAGACACACACACACACACACACACACACACACACACACAGACATAGATTGAGAAAGGGAGGTAAACAAAAAAATTAGAGACAGGAAAAAAAATCACCTGTTGATCTTGTTTTTCTTCTGTTTCTCTCATTGTATAGGACATTATTTACTATCTGTTGGCTGTCTATGTAAAATCTCTGAAAAAAATAACTCATGCCGTCATACCTGCATATGGTATATTATCACCAGCACACACTTTTCCACCCTGCTATCTATCACGTTGGCAGTTGGTGTTGAAGATAACTGAATTGATCGAAATCTTAGTAATAAACAAGAACTCTAGATAAAATGTTTTTAAGACATCAGCACCACATTATGTATATGAATATCATTCAATGTGGACACATGGCATTCATATGCACTTTTCAAGCAATCTGATAGACTTATATCCGATAATTTTGTAGTAAAAACACCTGTCACATCTTCGATAATAACTGCATGCATGGTATTGGTAATTGTTTATATAGATCATTAAAGTATAGGATGTGATCTCAAACAAACCGTACACAGAATATATGTTAAGTTTGCAATTTTCACTGATCTTCATTATCTGTTCAGTGATTGTCAAACTAATAAAATCCTTCATCATGGACTGTGCATTTTGTCTGACAGTTTTGTTGTCAGGATAAACAGTAAGCTAATTTGTCGAACAAATTTCAGCATTGTAATCTTTTTTTGCATAATGTTTGAACACAGCCATTTTAAAACTTGCCACTACATTGTCAGATAAATAATTCATCATCCTGTTTCTCAGTGATGTAACACACAGGTCCACAAATAATTTCTCAGAAAATGTGAATCTTAACCTTGTTGATTTTTCTGTCAACCTTGCCATTTAACCTCTTTCATTACTGTAAAAACAAAAATTGAAACGTGTTAAGTTCACAGCTGAATTGATTCCCAAATGGAATAAATAAATAAAATAACACATTTAATGAGGTAGGTAAAGTCCTTTGGGCTTTTTACACCCAATCCACAGTGGCTCATCAGGCCGGTGCTTATTCCCGGTTTCCATAGCGTGAAGTGACGCTAGTCCATCACAGGTTACCTTCCCAGTATATTTTTACTGGTCCCCAGTTACACTGCTGGGTGAACAGAGGCACACTTGTGGTTGAGACCTTGCCCAGGGGTCTTAGCACAGTGGGGGTCTAACTGGGATTTGAACACACAACCTTCTGATCATGAGCCCAGCACCCTAACCACTACACCACCGGCCCCACATGTTTAATTAGAGTAATTATTGATGAAATGTTCCTCATGAGGTTTCTTTAAATATGTTTACACCACCAGGTAGCTATGAAATGAATATACAGTGCAAATATCTTTTTTTTTCTTGTATAAAATCAGTTTGTTTAAGCTTTTGGCTCTTAAAAATACTAGCTTTTCATCCCCATTATGCTCCCTAAAAAGTGAGCACTACCAACAAGGGAAAAGTGAGGGATAGCACGCGTCCTCTGATCCAGCTGCTCTTTTTCGAACTGCGTATTCATGGGCATCTCAACACACATTCCGGAGGAAAGTACTATGTGCCTCATTGAATGCATGAGCTTACAGAAGCCCATGATTGTGATGTCTTTGAATGACGGGGAACTGAGGGTATGCCATTCCTCTCTCCCTGAGAGCTTAGCCAATTATCTCTCATAAGCTCCCATCCACAGATGGCTGAGTCCATCAACCCGGGTCCAAATTCACAGGTTCTGAGATGATTGTTGCATACCCTGACAGTACCATTACAATAATTTTCATGTAAAATGTTTGACTTTGATATGCTGTATTAATCCTGCCAGAGGAAATTATTGCCTCTGCATTTAACCGATATAGAGTGAGCGCACACACACACACGTAAGCAGTGAACACACACACACACACACACACACACACACACACACATACTTGGAGCAGTGGGCTGCCACATGTACTCTGGGGGTTAGATGCCTTTCCCAAGGTCATTTCAGCCATGAATGTGCAGCAAGGCACCTCCAGCTGCTCTCCAGGCGCCCCCAAAGTGTGTCTCACGTATGTGTGTTTGGAGCAGCAGTAAGTAAAATTATGAAAAACACTTCACTGACAGTGTATACGTATCAGCCAAAATATTGAAAACAGAGTGTTCACTTATTGTACATATTATATTTTTATTTATAATGTATATTGGAAGGAGAAAAAATGTGTAAGAAGGCTGGTCCAAGGATGGACACCTGGTGAATTAAAGACAAGGTCATGGACACCCAAGGCTCACTGATGCATGTGGGTATTGAAGGCTAGCCTGCTTGGTCTGATCCACACAACAGGGATTGTAGCACAAAAGATCTGAAAAGGTGAAAAGGTCAGCGCCAGCTATGATAGGATGGTGCTTAGACGCACATTACTTTACAGTTTGCTGTGTATGGTGCTGTGCACCTGCAGACCAGTCAAAGTGCTCATGCTGTGCCCTGTCATCGCTGAAATTCCCTAAATCGGTCATGTGAGCTTCAGAGCTGGACCATGGAGCGATGGAAGAAAGTAGGCTGATGAATCACTTTTTCTTGTGTATCATACGGAATAGTTTGAGAAAAATAGCAAAGAAGTGTTAACTTGACCTGTAAACAGCACACACCCCATTCTGATCAAGCATACCTGGGATGGTCAAGACAAACATTTGTGATCTATGAAGGGCCCACTTTGCCGCTTATGTCCGTTTGCCAGATATGACCGCACATCTGCAGAGGACTTTTGAGTCCTTGCCTGACAGGTCTGGTTTGGTTTTCCTGCATAAGGGGAGGCAGTACTATATTAAAAAGGAGATTTTATTATTTTTCCCTGAGAGAGATGTATAATTCTCAGGACAGTTTAATTTTCTGCACTAAATCTACATGTCACAAATCACTACTTTTCCGAACCACTTAATCCTACTCGGGTTGTGAAGAGGTTGGTGCCCATCACAGATTGAAGGAGGGGTACAATCTGAACAGCTCGCCAGACCATTACAGGGCAAGTCACACAACCGTTCACACTGACATTCTCATTTATGGTCAATTTGAACATCCAGTTGGACTAATATGCATTTCTTTGGACTGTTGGAGGAAACCAGAGTACCTGGAGAAAACCCACACATGCAGGGGGAAACCACGCAAACTCAACACAGAAAGGCCTGAGCATACAAATTGAACACAGAATCTTCTTCCGATGAGGCAGACGTGCTAACCACTACACCGCTCTGCCGCCCCACACTAAAGCTATACAGTGGTAGCTCACTTTACAAAATTAATCTGTTCCTGAGCCTTTTTCGTAACCTGCATTTTTTGTAAATTGAACTGCATTTTACATGTAAAATGCGTGATTCGTTCCAAGGCTCCCAATACTACCCCCTAAACCCTTTAAAAATGATAAAAGCATACCTTTTAAGACCTCCTTCTGCTTCAATATCGTACCGATGGTAGACAGGTTTGGACATATTCCTTTGTGATATCACTCGAGCCCGTTTCTTCTTCTCACTCGCACCGGAAATCACTTGCACGTGTGTGTGTGTGTGCACACATGTGTTGACCATGTCTTCTTAGCAGTTATAATCTTACAAATGTTTATAGAAGGTTAAAAGCCTGAGTCAAGAAATAAAACATAAAACAACAGTAACTCTGTCCTTTACACGAAAAGCATCATGGTAGATTCAGCTCCATAATAGGCAATGGGAGGTAGCTGCATCATCCCGCCTAGCCAATGGGATCTTGTCCAAAATGGCATCAGGTGGACCTGTCCAAGATGGCGCTCGAGTAAAGGCGACATAATCGACAGCTCAGTTGTTAGCCAATAGGAGGCCAGCGGGGTGGGATGTTTGAACATCATTGATGGGAGAGCAGCTCGTGCATTGTTTGAATGTTTGAATGGCGTGTTTTAATGTTTGAATGGTACATTTGAATTTTTAAGATGGCGATTATTTCGTAACGGGAACTTGTTTCGTAGGCAGAGATGAAAATTTTAGGAAAATGCGTTTCGTAACCTGCATTTTTCATTTGATGAGACTTTCGTAAAGTGACGTACCACTGTACTTAGGAAGTTTGTTTTCAATAATACATGCCAGAATTTAAACAGGCATTGAGTATGTGTCATGTTAGTGAGATTTCCTGTTTAATATTACTCATCTAATTAGCACATGTTACTGCCTGCGTGATCAACAAGTCTTGCTGAAAGTGAGATGCTGGCCTTTAGCTAATTACATTCGATGTCTGCTTTGATATGACTGTATGTCTGGAAGCAGAAGCTAGTCATTTCTCATATAAAACCATAAGCTGTTACTATGAAAGAAAGATGCCTTAGCAGTAGAAATATGAAAGCAGTGATGTGGTCAAGGGGAATTTAATGGTTTTTGTGTTTGAGCAAAGTCAGCATGCTGTGATGGATGTGGCCAGTCTGCAGGGTTTCATTTTTTTTTTGTTAGTGTTGTGTGTCACTTTGCTTTACTGTACTGTACTATAGCTATGGGTTCCGCTGCTTTTGTTTGTGTGTGTGTGTGTGTGTGTGTGTGTGTGTTTGTTTTCCAGTGTTTGCATAATGTTGTGAGGTTCGTCTATTTCTTCAGGCTTGTTCTTTTATTTAGTTTTTTCCTGCAGCTTTCGTGTATTAGTAATGAAGAAATAAGTGTGTGTGTGTGTGTGTGTGTGTGTGTGTGTGTGTGTGTGTGTGTGTGTTTGTGTGTGTGTACGGTTTTGCGTGTGTTCATGGTCTTTCCAGCAGTAGCTTTTTCTCTGGTGAATATTTCACATCTTCAATTACCACCCACTCTGTGCCTCCAGCTATTTAATCTCCCTCACTCGTTTTCTTTTACCCTCTTTCCACTTCTCCTTCTCTCCTTCTTTTGCCACTGTTTTCCATTTTCCCTCTTTCTTTTTGTCTTCCTCTTACCTTTGGATAAAAATCCTTTTAAACAGTGTCTGTATAACTCTTTCAACCTCTCCATTCCTATTTTTCCAATTCATCACTTACACAATCAGAGTGTGAGTTTGTTTTTGTGAAAGTGCTTATTAAATCCGTCTTGTAAGGAGAAACTTAATGCGAGGGTTTCACATGTGTGTGGGTGATCAGTGAGTTGGATAGCTCTTTGTTCCTGTAGTAATGTACTATGCTTGTGTGAGTGTGTGTGTGTGTGTGTGTGTGTGTGTGTGTGTGTGTGTGTGTGTGGCAGCGCATTCACAATCTACCATATCTGGGAGTTTGAAGGTTTTTCTTTAATCGTGAGTGATGAGTTTATTCTCTCTTTTACTTCGCTTCCTGACATGAGTCATGAAGGACTCCTGTATGGATGAGAGACATGGTGGCTGTCAGTGTGTGTAGGCTTTATGAGTGAGTTTTTCTGCAGTGATTGACTGCAGAAGTCCAACAGAGCTCCATCTGCGGAAAACTTCATTCGGAAAAGTGAAGAGTCTAATCCACTACTTCAGTATGCACAACACTATAGTATCAGATTAGTTGCTGTAAAAAAGTCATTCTGATATAAAATCTAAATTTCAAATCAAGGTATGAAACTTAGATTTAAATTATCACAAGTTCTTGAATCTTAGTTTCTGTGAAATATTAGATAGAGTCTACATCAGGGATCACCAACGTGGTGCCCGTGGGCACCAGGTAGCCCGCAAGGACAATATAAGTTGCCCGCAAGGACCTGTTCACTGCTATTTTTAGGACAGGCCCACGGCTCCATAGCGCCACTCTCCATTGAGCTGCATCTAATTTTTTTGAATATATTTTAAATCAAATCAATATCTTCACATAGATGAATATCATTAATTATTAATAATAACATATAATTAAAGGTAAATTGAGTAAATTTGTAATTTCAGAGGTGTGAATCGACATGGTAGCCCTTCGCACTAATTGGTACCCAAGAAGTAGCTCTCAGTTTCAAAAAGGTTGGTGACCCCTGGTCTACATTGTTTGTTTACTAAAAATAGCCAAATCTAAGGTTATATCAATCGTAAGCATATTAATGAACAAGATGCAGTAATGTATAAAGGCACGTTGTCCCATCATCTGCTACAGAGCTAGCATTTTTACATTTTATTAAAAGCAGGTTAACTACATTAGTAAAGACCTCATAATTAATAATTACTACTTAATGATTAAAAATGCTTAAATATTTCATTATTATTAGTATTCTCATTTTACTAAGGGCAGTGGTGGTCTAGTGGATAGGGCGCAGGATCGCTGATCCTAAGGTTGGGGGTCATAAGGTCATTTTACTGAGGTGCCCTCATTACGAATAGTGTCTGTCTGTCTTCCTTTCGGCTTTTTCCCTTTTACTCAGGAGTCGCCACAGCGAATCATCTGATTCGCACGTTTGATTTGGCAGAGGTTTTTACGTCGGATGCCCTTCCTGTCGCAACCCTTGAGCAAGGGACAGAAACACGCTGATGACTTTGCAGCCTACTCTTTTGACGAAAGTCAGCAATGGTTCTTTTACATGTCTCAGACCATAGACAGTGAGAGACATGGCCATAGTTAGCTGCACTGTGGGGGGGGGGGGGGGGGGGGGCAGTGACAACCTTGTAGAGAGTGGGACTCGAACCCCCAACCTTTGGATCAGCGATCCAGCGCCCTATACCACTAGACTATCACTGCCCCCTCATTACAAATAGTGTGTGGGTAATAATTCATTTTCTATTTCTGCAAATACTGTATATTGTTATTTTAATATTTTTTCTCCTACCCAATGCATTCATTTTCTCAGGGTTTTTTTTTATAAATAGGCAGTTTGGACTATTTCTAATTATGCTGTAAAATACACAGTAGTATTTATACAAGTAGATTGATTTTCCATATACACTGTGGTTTAATAATCCTGTAAGTCATTTCAAGACCAGCAATTTTCTGTGCAAATTAAAACAGTCTAAAGGGCATTCATTAAATTAGTGAAAACCTATTGATGCCAGCTGGAGAAATAAAATCATTCATTATCATTAATTGTGTTTTAATATAGTGAATGATAATTTAATGAGTGTTTACCAAAGGTTATTCGCAGGAAAAACATCAGAAACTATTTCATAAGTATGATGACTTATTGCTGCAGAGAAAAAAATGGTTTCATATTATTCAGCTCATATTCTTGGCTTTGTTGCCAAATGTTTTTTCCCTGGAACCTTTAACACGTAACATTATAAACTGTAAAACACAATCAGCAGAAACTTGAGGCAATAATTAACCACAAGTCAATTTACTTGTGTGTTACAGCTGGGATTAATATAGAGGCCTATATTGGCCTGGCCTATCAGGCCCAGTGATGTGACTTGTGATTGCATTCTAGCTCATGTGACACTCTGGGCTGTGCTTTGGTGAAAATGTAAATTCCCGAGATGACCGACATTAGCTCTCACTATCACTATCTCACTATCACACACTTCTGTCTGTACGTAGAAGATGTAGCTTTGACTTCACATTTTTTATGTGTCACAACTCTGGCTGATGTGAAGATTATATACTATTCCAGTTCAAAATCAAACACAACGGCAACTTTATAGACTGGAAACAGCTGTATTTCAATGATATTATATAGCATGAAGGTTCTGGGTTTGAATGTCATGGATGACTAGAACTTTTCTGTGCGGAGTTTGCATGCTCTCCATTTGCTTATGTGGGTTTCTTTCGGGTATTTCAGTTTTTCAACTACAGTACAAACACAGGCAGAATTGGTCAGCTGGCTAATCTAAATTATCCACGTGTGAATGTAAATGTAAATGGAGGTTCATCTCTGTTTGGCATGAGCTGGATTAATGATCTCTTCAGGGTTTACCTTGCCTCTCGCTCAAAGCCACTTGGGCTTCAGCTTTCCCCACAACGCTGACAAATAATGGATAGATGGATGTTTATTTTAAAAATTCTTTGAAAAGCAGTTGATCAATAAAGCACCATTTAACTGATTTACACGTCAGGCATGATATGACCCAAGTAGCACTTACAGCTCCATTTCATAAGATACATACAGAAACAATCCAAGTGTAGTAGAAATAAATTGTAAATGTATTTCTGAGAACACAATGTAGAGGCAGTAACCGTTTGAGCCAACAGTCTAGTGTGATGAATCGATGATGATCATTCAGATGATGCAATGTAAACACAAGATGTAGGATTACTAAGTAATGCACGCGCGCGAGAGAGAGAGAGAGAGAGAGAGAGAGAGAGAGAGAGAGAGAGAGAGAGAGTGGGAGAGAGGGAGAGAGAGAGAGAGAGAGAGAGAGAGAGAGAGGGAGAGAGAGAGAGAGAGACTCAACTGAGAGGTGTTTATAATAAACCCTTATTATCTGAACTGCCTATAGGGGGCAGTGGTGGTCTAGTGGTATAGGGTGCTGGATTGCTGATCCTAAGGTTGGGGGTTCGAGTCCCCACAAGGTTGTCACTGTCCCCCCCAGTGCAGTTAACTGGGTTATCAAAGGCGGGCCATGTCTCTCACTGTCTATGGTGAACCATTGCTGACTTTTGTAAAAAAGTAGCTGCAAAGCCGTCGGCGTGTTTCTGTCCCTTGCTAAAGGGTTGTATCAGGAAAGGCATCCGACGTCAAAACCTATGCCAAATCAAACGTGCGAATCATTCACTGTGGTGAGCCCTGATAAAGGGAAAAGCCGAAAGGAAATCTCTCTCTCTCTCTCTATCTGAACTGCCTATATGGAGGATAAATGTAGTAGCCTTGTAAATTAGAAAAACAGTGCACATAGAATATATTAAATAAAAAAATGTGCTTGTGCACTTCAGGATAAATATTGAGTTTCTTTCAAATCATCATCAGTTCATTTTCTGTAAGCGCTTAATCCTAATTAAGGTGGCAGGGAGGCTGGCGCCCATCCCAGCCAGCTCCGGGCGAGGGCAGAGTACACCCTGGACAGCTCCCTAGACCATCACAGGGCTGAAACACGCCAACGGCTTTGCAGCTACTGGTTCTTTTACATGAACCTCATGCCATAGACAGTGAGAGACATGGCCAGCCTTTGATAACCCAGTTAGCTGCACTGGGGGGGGGGGGGGGGGGGGGGGAGTGACAACATTGTGGAGAGTGGGACTCGAACCTCCAACATTTGGAGCAGTGATCCAGCACCATATACCACTAGACCACCACTGCCCGTGATTCTTTCAAAAGAATTGTTTAATTTTAGGTGACATGGTGGCAGGTATTGGAGTGGTAAGTATGTCTGTCTCAAAGCAAAAAGGTCCTGGGTTCGAGTCCCAGGCTTGGTGAGGGTGTTTCTGTGTGGAGTATACATGTTCTTCTTGTGTTCATTTGGGTTTCTTCTGGGTACTCTGGTTTTCTCCCACAGTCAAAAGATAAGCACTTTAGGTGAACTTGTTTCTTCCAAATCATCACGAGGTGAAAGTGTAAATGCTTGTGCATGTTAACCCTGTAATCACTTTTCTTTCTTTTGTATTTTCCACCATTTTCTCCACAATTTAGTCATATCTACCCATCAACTATTTATTGCCTTCCCTGTCACATGATTACCACCTGATCAAGGAGTGAAAGCAAGCACACGCCCCTTCCGTGACATGCAATGCTAGCTACCTGCCTCTTTCTGAGCCCCTGCACAAATGAGCCCACAGACACCCATGATTGGGAGGTGAGCATATGCCATCAATCCATGAGAGCTCAGCCAACTAACTCCCATGGACTCCTGGTCAGGATGGCTGTGGCATTAACCTGGATTTGAATTTGCGATCTCTGGGTTAATAGTCCTGCACCTTGTCGGTGTGCCACTCGGGAGTCGGTATAGCACACTTTTCAGGCTGTACCATGACTTCTTCCAGAGTTGTCTGATCTAGGTTCCAGCCTCTCTGCGGCACAGGTAGAGATTAAGTATTATTATTTATAAATATTGTTGGATTACAGTGATCCCGCGCTACTTTGTGCTTCAGTTTCTGCGGCTTCAGTGCATCGTAGGTTTTTCAAAAATATTAATTGAAAAATTAAAAAATTAAATTTTTATGTGAGGTGGGCATCTGAGTGTGTGCGTGCATCTGTGTGTGTGTGTGTGTGTGTGTGTGTGTGTGTGTGTGTGTGCTCGCATACGCGTCTGTATGTGTGCGCATTTATATTTTATTTACATCTTATGCATTATTTTTGAATGTTTAATTGTTATTATAAGTATTTATAGTGTTGGATATGTATTTATTGATACTATATACACATATACATATACGTATATGTCAGTTGGGGGGGATCGATCCTACTTCTGGAAAATCGGCGGGTCCCCCATTAACCGCAGAAAGTGAGGAATCCTTGTATATAGATACACATTAGTATTTTGGTGCATTTTTTGAAGGATCTGAGTATCCTAGGGAAATACAGACTACTTATCCATGCTGACTCCCATCTCCTGTAGCTTTCTCACTCAATAATAATAATGGCCGTTTTAAATATGTGGTATTGAAGGAACCGGAGAGAAAAAACTCGCACAGTGCTCAGAGTGGTGATCCTTAAGCTATGGACCCATAAGCGTACAATTCTAATGAAGGTGCCAGTGGTTTGTATACAGACAAAGGGCAGTCCGTTAGAATGGATACAGAGTTAGCCGACATCATCCTTCAGGCACTTTGACCTTCCTTGTGCAGCAGTTTGTTAAGATCTCATAGGAAGTGCAGATTAGCTCACGTTCTTTAAGATGGGTACTTACTGTCTGATTGGGAAAATTCAGAAAGTTGACGCACACTCTTGTAGACTTCAGAATATTAGAAGTTAACTTTTTCACTCACCTCATTGTTTTTTCTTGGATTTGTGGTGAGTAATACATGTAGAGGGCAGTGGTGGTCTAGTGGTTAAGGTGCAGGATTGCCGATCCTAAGGTTGGGGGTTCGAGTCCTCACAAGGTTGTCACTGTCCCCCCTGGTGCAGCTAACTGGGTTATCAAAGGCAGGCCATGTCTCTCACTGTCTATGGTGAGAGGCATGTAAAAGAACCATTGCTGACTTTCGTAAAGAGTAGGCCGCAAAGCCGTCAGCGTGTTTCTACGACCTGGAGAGGGATGGGCTCCGCCAGGCCAAATCAGCCCAAGTCTCGCCATGAAGGTGCCCCAACGACATCCCCAGATGTTAAGGGATAAGTGAAGAAGAATGCATGTGGCCTTGTCAGCACTCAATCACACATTTGGGACTCCCTTGTCTAATTTTCGTGGCTTCTGCGACAAAAACATTAAGTACTAATTTTGGTGTAGAGCTGTCTTATATTTTTGCAAAAATGCAGCAGATAGTGAACTGCTTTTTGTGTCCAACCCAACCATTGAGTAATTCATTATCTTAACATATAGGCTTCCTGTACACAAATGTAGATGTTTGACACTGAAGAAAACATTCATTGCTTTTTATGAGCTGCTTAATCCTAATTATGTGGGGCCAGTGGTGTAGTGATTAGGGTGTTGCGCTCATGATTGGGAGGTTGTGTGTTCAAATCCAAGTGAAACCCTCACTGCGCTAAGACACCTGGGCAAGGTCTCATCCACAAGTGTGCCTCTGTTCACCCAGCAGTAAAAATATACTGGGAAGGTAACCTGCGATGGACTTGCGTCCCATCCAGGAGGAGTTGACCTCCTAGTCGCTTCACGCTATGGAAACCGGGCACAACCACCGGCCTCATGAGCCACTATGGCTTGGGTGTAAAAAGCCGAAAGAAGTCTATCGTTAGTCATAATTAGGGTCACGGAGCAGCTGGCGTTCATCTCAGCCTGGGAAAATGCAGGGTAGTCCCCGGCCAATTCACCAGGCCATCACCACAGGGCCAACACTCACACAACCTGAAGCAAACATTTGAAGACAAAAGGGAGACACTCTGTTTGTGGTAGCCTAATTGGCTGAGCTAATTTTTTTTTTTTTTAATTAACTGTTGGGTTTTTACACCCGAGCCTAGTGGCTCATCAGGCCGGTGCTTATCCCCGGTTTCAGTAGCATG
The DNA here is from genome assembly GCA_024760905.1 of Plotosus lineatus. Classification (NCBI taxonomy): domain Eukaryota; kingdom Metazoa; phylum Chordata; class Actinopteri; order Siluriformes; family Plotosidae; genus Plotosus; species Plotosus lineatus. The sequence goes on from CM045742.1 coordinate 31,371,312, forward strand.
AAGCGATCAGGAGTTCGACTCCTCCTGGATGGGACGCTAGTCCATCGCAGGTTACCTTCCCAGTATATTTTTACTGGTACCCATTTATACTGTTGGGTGGACAGAGGCACACTTGTGGTTGAGACCTTGCCCAGGGGTCTTAGCACAGTGGGGGTCTCAGTGGGATTTGAACTCACAACCTCCTGATCATGAGCACAGCACTCTAACCACTACACCACCAGCTCCACTGGCTGAGCTAATATTAGTTTATAAACAACAGTGATAAACAGAAGCAATATGATGGCCACTCGGAGAAACCCTCGGTGATAGTGGAAATTGTTGAAAACAGGCAAAAGAATCCTGAACGCCCCTGACCCAGATATAAAAGTAGTACCAGCTCAACATGCTGTAACCACTCACTTGTTTAGCAGACAGCCTTATCCAGAGTGACTTACATTCACCACTTTTATTCAACTGAGCAAGTCAGGGGTTCATCATCATATCTTATCCCCGTAGGGTAGTGTAGCACTTGGTCTCTTCCGGAGAAGATTAACAGGGACGCAGGAACGCTTGCTACTTGTCCCCGAAAACACCTGATGGCTTTGCAGTTACTCTTTACGAAAGTCAGCAATGGTTCTTTTACATGCCTCTCACCATAGACAGTGAGAGACATGGCCTGCCTTTGATAACCCAGTTAGCCACACTGGGTGGGACAGTGACAGCCCTGTGGGGACTCGAACCCCCAACTTTAGGATCAGTGATCCTGCGCCCTATCCACTAGACCACCACTGCTAGGCAAGTGAGGGTTAAGGACCCAACAGTGGCAACTCGGAGGTACTGAGGCTTGAACCCCCAACCTTCAGATCAGTCACACACACACACACACGGTCTAGTGGTATATGGTGCTAGATCGCTGATCTAAATGTTGGGGTTTCAGGGTTTGAGTCCCACTCTCCACAAGGTTGTCACTAAAGCACCCTCCCTCCCAGTGCAGCTAACTGGGTTATCAAAGGTGGGCCATGTCTCTCACTGTCTATGGCGTGAGGCATGTAAAAGAACCATGTGTGTGTATATATATATATATATATATATAGAGAGAGAGAGAGAGAGACATCCAGCCTTTATTTAGAGAACTCATAGGCACTTTGTGGTTTAATTTTTTCTCCTCAGCATTGCTGTTGAAAAAGGAGCAGCTTCAATAGCTTTCTGA
>CM045742.1:31375000-31387500 GCA_024760905.1 Plotosus lineatus
GTCTCTCTCACACACACTACTTTCATGCTAGGTTAAGCATACAGTATGCCATTTTTTCACATTATTATTTAACTGCTATTTTTATGGTTAGTAATGAAAGTGCTTGTAACGTGATGATCCTTTAATTTTCAAATGTGAATCTAAAACATAATTTTGGATCTGAGAATTGATTAGAAGACACTGAGCCAAAAAAAAAAAAAATCAGAGAAATTGGAGATGGTATGATGTTTCAACTTCTAAATAATACTTTAATGTAAAAAGGTCAGGGGCGGTGGTGGCCTAGTGGTATAGGGCGCTGGATCGCTGATCCTATGGTGGGGGGTTCGAGTCCCACTCTCGACAAGATTGTCACTGTCCCCCCAGTGCAGCTAACTGGGTTATCAAAGGCCGGCCATGTCTCTCACTGTCTATAGTGTGAGGTTCGTGTAAAAGAACCATTGCTGACTTTCAACAAGAGTAGCTGCAAAGCCGTCAGCATGTTTCTGCCCTGCAATGGCCTGGCGAGCTCTCCAGGGTGTACTCTGACCTTGCCCAGAGTTGGCTGGGATGGGCACCAACCTCCCCGTGACCCTAATTAGGATTAAGCAGTTACAGAAAATGAAGTGAACTGTAAAAAGTTTACATTTAGTGACCTTCATGAGTATTAAATTTGCTCACAGTGAGCCTTTGCAGATTTGCATTTAAAATTTCACAGACAAATTTATTCAACCACTAAATGAAGAAAAATTGACTGAATTATTTTACCTGTAACCAATAAGAATAAACAATCCACTTTATGGTTGAGGGGCAGTGGTGGTCTAGTGGTATAAGGCGCCGGATCGCTGATCCAAAGGTTGTGGGTTCGAGTCCCACTCTCCACAAGGTTGTCACTGTCCCGTCCCCCCCCAGTGCAGCTAACTGGGTTATCAAAGGCCGGCCATGTCTCTCACTGGCTATGGTGTGAGGCATGTAAAAGAACCATTGCTGTCTTTCGACAAGAGTAGCTGCAAAGCCGTCAGCGTGTTTCCGCCCTGCGATGGCCTGGCGAGCTGTCCAGGGTGTACTCTGCCCTCGCCCTGAGTTGGCTGGGATGGGCATCAGCCTCCCCGCGACCCTAATTCGGATGAAGCGGTTACAGAAAATGAACTGAACTGAACTTTATGGTTGGTGAAAATTGTTTCTGTATCCAAGCAACACTATATGTCCAAAAGCATACTAACCATTACATACCCACACAAGGTTCTTCAGACTCGGACAACCAAATATATCTGCTTGAAAAATATTATTATTTATTCAGAAAATAAAATAAAAATCATGAAGCATTGTTATTTTCTCATCTATTTTTTTCATGTTCTTTCCGTGTTCTCTTTTTTTTGGATTTCCTTCTGAAAAAAACAGCTAAGGACAGTAATGGCCTAGTGGTATAGGGCGCTGTATCACTAATCATAGGGTTGGGGGTTTGAGTCCCACTCTCCACAGGGTTGTCACTGTCCCCACAGTGCAGCTAACTGGGTTATCAAAGGCGGGCCATGTCTCTCACTGTCTATGGTGAGAGGGTCATGTAAAGGAACCATTGCTGACGTTCGTAAAGAGTAGGCTGCAAAGCAGTCAGCGTGTTTCTGTCCCTTGCTAAAGGGTTGTGTCAGGAATGGCATCCGACGTAAAAATCTTTGCCAAATCAAACGTGCGAATCAGATAATTCACTGTGGCGACCCCTGGAAAAGAGGGAAAAAAACAAAAGGAAACTACGACTACTACTCCTCCTTCAGAAGTACAATAGACTGGCTACTTTAAATGACCTATAGCTGTAAATGGGTGTGCAATTATCCTAATACAGAATACAGATCCACCACAACCCTGACTATGCTAAAGCAGTTGGAGAAAATGAATGAATGGACACAGACTAATATCATGATTTAAGGCCTGATGTTCAACATGCGTCATCATCACAAAATTGGGGCCAGATTTTTGTCATCACTCTGGTTGTCAATGAGATTTCTAATTTCTCCATACACTCTGTTATTGCACTCTGTCATGTTCTCATCCCTTTGTCAACTGTTTGTGTCCAGGATTTTGTTACAGCTCTATCCATTTTATTAAGAGGCTCTACACGGGAGAAGTTGCAGTGGACTTTCAACTTGTACGACATCAACAGAGATGGCTATATTAATAAGGAGGTGTGTGTGTGTGTGTGTGTGTGTGTGTGTGTGTGTCCAGCTGAGGGTGGGGGTTGTGTGTATGTAGGGGAATGTCAACATATTTGATCATCATAAGTCCCCCGAGTATATTCACGTACATTGACCGGTTGCTGTCCATTCTGCTGTACAGGAGATGACAGACATTGTGAGTGCTATCTATGATATGATGGGAAAATATACGTACCCTGCTCTGAAGATAGACACGCCCAAACAGCATGTGGATGCTTTCTTTCAGGTAGAAACGTGTTTATTATTAATCAAGATATGTAGATGGTCATGTTTCTACACACTGCACATGTGAATTAAAGGATAAAGATGTGAATGTGGTGATGTATGCATCAGACTTTATGTTTATCATATTTAAAAAAAAATAAAAAAATAAATGAATAATTCTTAGTTTTCTATGAATTCACAATTTTTCTTTGCAGAAAATGGACAAAAATAGAGATGGAGTGGTCACTCTTGATGAGTTTATCCTATCCTGTCAAGAGGTATCGACATCATTTTCCCCTGAGAATGGCTTTCCTTTCGTTTTCTATCTTTTCATTTTTATCATTTCTGGGATGAGTGGGGCCGGTGGCGTAGTGGTAAGGTGGTGCGCTTATGATTGGGACGTTGTGTGTTCAAATCCCAATTAGACCCTGACTGCGCTAAGACCCCTGGGCAAGGTCTTAACCACAAGTGTGCCTCTGTTCACCCAGCATTATCAATGGGTACCAGTAAAAATATACTGGGACGATAACTTGCGATGGACTAGCGTCCCATCCAGGACGAGTTGAACTCCTGGAAGCTTCACACTATGGAAACCGGGAAGAAGCACTGTCCTGATGAGCCACTAGGCTCGGGTGTAAAAAGCCCAACTGACTTTACTTTTTTACATTTCTGGGATGGGCGGCACAGTGGCATAGCGGTTAGCATGTCCACCTCACAGCAAGAAGGTCCGTGGTTTGAATCCCAGCTTGGGGCTTTTCTATGTAGAGTTTGCATGTTCTCCCGATGCTTGTGTGGGTTTCCTCTGGGTACTCTGGTTTCCTCTCATAGTCCCAAAAAACATACACAGTTGGTTCATTATCTGTTTTTAATCACCCCTAGGTGTGAGTGTGAGTGTGAATTGGCTGTTTGAATGTTGGCACTGCGGTTGCCTGGTGAGCCGTCTAGGATGTACCCTGCCCTCTCACCCATTGTCGGCTGAGATGGGCGCAAGCCTCCACTCGACCCTAATTACGATGAAGCGGTTCAGAAAATGAATGAATGAATTTATGGTATCCACTGCCCTCTGGTGGCGAATCTATCTCGTGTACCATGACAAGACCATCACAGGGCAGAAACACGCTGACGCCTGTACCACATACGCTTTACAAAAGTCAACAATGGTTCTTTTACTGGAGAGAGGCCTGTAAAATGCTGTAGCATGTAGTGAGACAGTGAGAAACATGGACAGCCTTTGATAACATAGTTGCACTGGGGGGACAGCGGTGACAACCAATTCTTAGTGGGGCTTGAACCCCTTGATCTTGGGATCAGTAATCCAGTATCCTACCACCGGGCCACCAATGCCCTTCAAGCATTTTTAATTTTTTAAAGTGAAATTGAAACCGAAATCCATTCATTTATTTTTTATACAAACCACTTAATCCTAATTACGGTTGTGGGGAGGCTGGCATTTATTTCAGCAGAGGACTGGGTACACCCTGGACCACTTTCCAGGTCGTCACAATACGAACACACAAACACACACACACACACACACACACACACACAAAGTCATTCACATTCACCCCTAGTGGTGAGTTAGAACAGCCCACTAGCCTACTGTGCATGTTTTTGGCCTGTGGAAGGAGACCAGAGTACCCGGAGGAAACGCACGCAAGCACTCGGAGAACAAGCAAAGTTCACAGAGAAACGTTCCAAGCCTAGGAATCGAACCCAGGTCCTTCCTTCTGTGAGACGGACATGATAACCACTACATCGTGTTGATTCAAGCTAAACATTAAGTCTTCTAAAGAATTTTGCATTTTTATATTAAACTAACTTTTTCGATATTCTTACTTTAACTAACAAATCAAATACGAATTGTAAGAGAATTTTAAATTTTGAAATTTATTACAGATGGTCTCATAAATTTGTTAAGCTCTGTAGCTAGCATGTTTTAAGTCAAAGTCAAAGTGAGGTCACTGACTCACTCTCACTCATTTGTCGGGCTACTTAATCTTACTAGGGTCCCGTTGTGACTGGCGCCTCTCTCAGCCGACTCTGGCGAAGATGAGATACACCATAAAAAACTCAGAAGTCCATTACAGGGCCAATACATAAACAGCTAATAACCTTCATACGGTACTTGCACTTCGGGACGATTAAAAATAACCTAATGTGGATGTCGTACTGTGGGGTAAAACCTGAGTGCCTGGAGGAAACCCACTGAAGTACAAAGAAAACATGCAAACTCCACACAGAAAGGTCCTCGCTGAGCCCAGTACTCGAGCCTGGAACGTTCATGTTGCGGGGCAGATATGCTAACCACTACATTGTTGAAATAATGGAGGTTCTTGATTAAATTATAAGCACTGAGATTCTTGAATAATTGACAAATGTAAGTGCTCCTTTCTGTTGTCTGCAGGATGACAACATCATGAGATCTTTGCAGCTATTCGAGAACGTGATATAAAAGAAGTACAGGATTAAGAAGAAGCCACAGATAGAAAGAAAGCAAAGAAAAGAAGACGGAGTTTTTTCACCCAGGATGGTTTATGGCGACCGTGTTCACGAAGTAGAGTGAGAGGTTACACCATCTTGTGCCCTTCATATGAGCATGGAAATCTGTAGCTTCCTGTAGCCGGGCATCAGTGCTACACTGCTATATGTATAGCAACATTAGCCTATGTATTATTTTTCAGCTAATTTGTGTTTATTTATAATTTATTTATTTGTCTTCATAGCCGCACGTGCTTAAAATATCTCATGCCTGAAAGTTTATGTTGATGAATTTGTAAAGTAATGATAAGTATGTTAGGTTTAGGTTTAAACCATAGCTTTTGATACGACCTTTTGATTTTTTCCTGAGAAACATTTTTAACACATACCAAAAACACATTTTTTTAAACCAGATTCAAATCTTTTGAGATCAAGCTCATGTGCTTTGTTACATTATGTACATTTTTATTTATATACAGGACTTGTAATGGTCTCTGATGTTTGTGAATATATTACAAAGCACAGTCTACTGACCTACTTATGGAGGTTTTTAGAAATTAAGGAGATGAACAAAGTGAAGCTCAACCAAAGGATGACAAAGGTATTAGTGCTTGTTAAACAGTTAGAGGAAAGTATTTCAACATTATGATGAGAGAACTCGCCTACACAACCAAATGGATGGACCGAATTAAAGTTAAAAAATGTCACAAAGTTAAATATCGTATGAAGTAAGAATCCTAATATTTCAATAATTATCAGCATATTAATTGCTGAACAGTAATGCAGCAGTAGAATAACAGAGCTTGGACATCAGAGACAGTTTCTGTAAAATAATAATCTAATGCTAATCATTCAAAGTGAATTATAGGCCTGGTGTGACTGAATATAATCTAAATATTCTCTCTTCATTGTTTGTGGCTGTTGTTTAACTTTTTCCACTTGAAGCATGTGTCATTCGCTTGACACTTGCTTTGTGAGCTGTCAGCGTGTTCTTGGGTGTGTCACCATATCCTGTTCCATGTCAAAAATATTTCTTGTAGTCTTGTAAAGAAGCAGATTGCTTTTCGACGTCTCTGTGCTGTTTCTTGCGCCGGTGTTTATCTGTGTGTGTGTTTGTGCTGCAGCACGAGTGTAATTTATGCATTGGTGCTTGTTTATTTGTCGAGATGCCTTTGTCTTCAGATTGGTCCCTTTATCTGCCTGTCTGTCTATTTGTCTGTCAATGTGATGATGTTTGATGTTCCCAGCATGAGGGGACGACAGTAAATAAGGTGTCCTATGATATTTGACAGATGGAGTTTGCATGAGTGTGTGCATTTTATGCTGTTTGCCATCACTCCATTATATTTGTTTGGCTCATTCTATGTTATTTTATTGTGAGAAAGCTGTGAATTACCAGCATTGGTACGATTCAATAAACATATAGCCATATAACCATCAATCCATACACTGTGATATGGGAAAGAGTGAGAGAGAGAAAGAGAGAGACTGTGAGACTGTATAACCGTAAAAGCTAACTGAAGGCTAATTGCTGAATATGTAAGCCATTATTTATTTTCAAGGTTGCTGAATGGGCGATGTGTGGATTTGCGACCCAATCGCTTCAATCTTCGCATTATGAAGTTACACACGCGATGGAAAGTGCAAGAACAGCAAATCCTATGGAGTTCCAGGCGTGTAGCTCGGCTGTGGCCACTATGACATATGACATGAATTTCATAACTACAGTGATTGTTCAATAGATACTGCAGCTAGTTCCAAGAATATTTCTTATGAGTTCATGGAAATTGAATTTAGTTAAAATATCAGTAAATAATAATAACATTATTAGAATTAATTCTTATATACCCCCAGTGCGGCGAACCGGGTTATCAAAGGCCGGCCATGTCTCGCACTGTCTATGGTGTGAGGTTCATGTAAAAGAACCATTGCTGACTTTCGACAAGAGTAGCTGCAAAGCCACTCTGCGATGGCCTGGTGAGCTGTCCAGGGTGTACTCTGCTCTCGCCCAGAGTTGGCTGGGATTGGCGCCAGCCTTCCCGTGACCCTAATTAGGATTAAGCGGTTACAGAAAATGAACTGAATTATTGTATAGTTGGCGATTACAGGTATGATAAGATCAGGAGGTGAATGGACCCATAAGCCATATTAATAAAATTAACCTTACACATAATCATTCATGCAGTTATCAAATCAATTAATAATATGGCAGGACAAGCTCTAAAAATAAACAGATGAAGTTCGGAAGGATGCCACCTGATCTTTATCCAGGGTTTTTTTTCCTCTCAATGGCAAGAGAGAAAAGTGATAGTAACTGAAATAACCAATCTTTAAAACCCTGGTTATTTGAAAAGCATCTCAGACCAGGGAACCTATTCGGGCTTCAGGCAGATAGGCTGCACAAATACAAAGTTCAGCCAGCTTAAACCATTCCGGCCATTCACCTCAAGTACCTTCTTCAAGAAATCATTTCTTCCAACAGATTCTGTTTGGAATTTTATGCTGTGCATGAAATTGCCATGAAATTATTTTCTGAAATATTAAAATCCAGCACCTCTGGCACCAATAACAATGTCATGGTCAAATTCACAGAGATCACACTTTTCCCTTTCAAAGGTTATATGAAGTGTTTCTCCCGACCTCTATCTGCATTGATTTCTGCATTTTACGGCTGATATACAATTGTATGATAACTGCATGGATGGAAAAGAGTCCCGGGTTTCTAATGAGTCAATGAGTGTACAGTATACTGTATATGAATAGTTCTAAACATAGAAGTAGGGAACTTACTGTTATACCAGATAGTTCATTCGTTTTTCTGAACCGACTAATCCTAATTAGGGTCACGGGGCTCCACAACATCCAGAGTACAACCTTTACAGCTCACCAGGCCACCGCATGGCTACGCAGCCTACTCTTGACCAAAGAGAGCAATGTTCTTTTACATTCCTCTCTCCATAGACAGTGGATAAGCAAATTGCTGAGCTGGGAGGACAACCTGTTGAGAGTGGGGCTTGAATTCCTGGCCTTGGGATCAGTAATCCAACACCCTACCAATGGGCCGCCAATGCCCCACACTAAATAATATTCCTACAAATGCAAGGACCAGGATAATGTTACCAAAAACTGATTAGCTATCAAATTAGCATAAAGAAAACATGTTTTAAGCTCAGCCTAATACTTAAAAAAAAACACGTAGCATGCCATGTGTTTGCATGGAAATACATATATGATAAAACTCTACAAATGTAATGCAAACTTTGTTCTTGCAATTGTAGATTGTGAGCATTACTTGCATTTTATTTTGGGAAATTACCAATCTAAATTCATGTGGTTTTAATTTTTAGGATCAGTGATCCAGTACTCACACTTTAAGAGTGCTTTTCCTTGCTGAGCTCACGTGACCAGATGCCCTCTGGTGGTCTTTTGCTGTTTTATTTGTTCGTTTGTAAACGATTTTGATGCATTTAGTGATGCCACTCCAACAAGTAGCAAGTCACATACGTACTGAAATAGCTGATTACAAAACCTGCTGTAGATATTTATGAAAAAAAGAAAAAAAAAGAAAACAACTACTTTCAAATCCTCTTTTGTCACTTTCACAGTGAAATGGTACCCAAGGCAGATGTTGAATTAAGGTTGAGACAATTGGGCAACAAGCAAAATATTAGGTTTTTCATTGCAAAGATGTGTGTGTGTGTGTGTGTGTGTGTGTGTGTGTGTGTGTGTGTGTGTGTGTGTGTGTGTGCGTGCGTGTGCGTGCACGTGTGCACATAGATAATATTATTTTGGAAAAACTGCACAGAACTCATTCAGCCATATGTATCTCCACTCACTGTGATAAGAATCAGCAACGAACTGAAGAGGAAGCACCTCTTATTCCATGCACCATATGCACCTCTCCATGCATTATTTTCATAATTGGCATTGTGGGTTATAATTTATGCACGATTGCTGCAGCAAACAGTTTCTGGGCTTAACTGTTTTTCCTAAGATTGTGTTTTTCATTGTACAGCAAGCTGAAGCATTCAGACAGATGGACAGACAGAGAGAAAGATACACAAAGAAGCGAGCAGAGACAGGAAACATTTCCTTGTTGCTGTATAAAATGATATTTAACAATAAAAAATTTCAAACAATACTATTGATTGTTTTATATATATTTATACATCAATTTACCTTAAATTATCAACATATTAAGAAGGACAACATGTCAAAACATCTTCGTGGTATATAAGGTTCAATATTATTTACATAACAAAGTTTTGTATATTTTATTATAGACATTTTACACTCATTTTTGGAAAGACTAACAGTATAGCCTTAAATAATAGTAATGCCTAATAGTAATACCTCAAATAGTTTAAATCCTTAGCAGGGACGAAAGTGATGGTTTTAAAGAACACTGAAATTTAATTTAAGACAAGGTTTAATCTATGACAGAAAACTTAATAATATAGTGTGGATTGTGACCTTTTATTAAGAAAACAAATCCTATGTATTTGGGAATATTCCACCATATCTGCTCACACTTTATATTAAGTGCCTATAATAACTGTGTATAGTAATAATTCAGGCTAAAATAATCAGAATGTGTGCAGTGTACAGTGGACTGCAGTCATAAATCTTGACAGGTATAATTTATAATACAGTTGTCATGGTATATCTCGTCACATGCTAACCAAGCATACCATGCCAGTCCAAACATTGGACAAAATTCACATTCAAATGTCCTTATGTCCAAACTTTCACTAGTACACTAGTAGTTTATAATTTTATGCGTATTGTCAAAAACAGAAGTTCATACAAAGGTTATTACCTGCTTACACTTAAGCCCCTGTCACATACATCACACAGCAGGGATATAACAGAAACTCATCCTAGGACAGCTGTGAGTGTATTGTATGAAACGCACCTGTTGTGTGACAAAAAAAAAATGATGTTTGCAGACCCTTGCTGTGGAGTTGTGAACATGTTCAAAATGTTTTTTTTATTTCACAGGTAATTCTCAAATCAGCCCTGTTTACTAATCCTGCTGTGCGAAGCCTTACAATGTTCTATCAGCATACACATTTTATACACTTTTGAGCTATCAGATATACTCAGAATTGATATATGATTGCCCAATGTTAAATCCACAGGATCCCCTACCCATGAGTATCATATAATATTTTTACAAAATCTTTTTAGCATTAAATTAGATTATGTAACACAGGCCTAAGTAAGGTGGTCTTATATCAGTGAATCATAACAGGAATATCATAAGGATTAAGGGATATCTGTGATTGTATTACTTTGTATGAATAGCATTCATTGGCCTTACAGACCCAAACTATTTTCCCCATGGCAGACATACAACACATATTTTATATGTAAATGCAATTATGTACAAAAAAAAAAGTTGTTTGTGAAAGGGGCTTCACAGTGTGAGAAAGAAAATATCCTGCTTGTGCTAAAACTGAAGTCATGTGCATTTAGGATTTTATATCTGCAAACTGTTACAGTGCAGACATTTGTTGTAGTTATATATTTGCCTGTTTCATTTACATAGACCTACACCAATATTAAAGGCCACACTTGGCAACCTAATCTCTCTTGACTAGATCTGTGTGATTACCACAGACAGTGATTTGGATATAATACTCTACACTTAAAAACACAAATCCAGTAAAAAAATACTGGGACGGTAGCTGGGGATGGACTAGAGTCCCATCCAGGAGGAGTTCAACTCCTGGATGCTTAACACTATGGAAACGGGGAATAAGCACCAGCCTAGGCTCTTGCATAAAAGCCTCACAGAAACCTAAAAGCACAAAACATAACCTGAATCACACTTATAAAGAATGCCAAAGCTTTAGTCAGTAAACTTCATATGTATATGTGTGTGTGTGTGTATATATATATATATATATATATATATATATATATATATATATATATGTGTGTGTGTATGTGTGTGTATACTATATGTATATTGTATATATATATATATATATATATATATATATATATATATATATATATGTATACTGTATATATATATATATATATATATATTGTAATTCCTTCATTTTCTGAACCGCTGAATCATAATTCAGGTCACGGGGAGGCTGGGGCCCATCTCAGCTGACTCTGGGTAAGGGCAGGAGACACCCTGGACAGCTTGCCAGGCCATCGCAGGGCCAACACTCACTCAACCATTCATACTCACACTCATACCTAAGGGTGATTTGGAACAGACAATTAACCTACTGTGCATGCTTTTGGACTGTTGGAGGAAACCAGAGTACTCGGAGGAAACCCACACAAGCATGGGGAGAACATGCAAATGCCACACTGAAATGCCCAAGCTGGGAATCAAACCCTGGACATTCTTGGTGTGAGGCGGACATGCTAACCACTATGCCACCGTATTGCCTACGCCTACACACACACACACACACACACACACACACACACACACACACACACACACACACATATATATATATATATATATATATATATATGTATATAATACACTAACAGTATAATGCATTACCGTACGATAATTTTTAACTGATTTTATTCAAAGCAATTTATCAATGTTGAAGTACACCTTAAGAAAATCATCAGTCCACTGCAGGGCTAACTTGCACACAACCAATTTGAGAACATCCAATTATCCTAATGGCCGTGTGTTGGGATTGTGGGAGGAATCCCATGCATTCACAGGGACAGGAAAACTACAAACAGAAATGCCTTCGCCAAGCCTTTGAGACTCAAACCCAGGACCTTCTTGCTGTGAGGCAGACCTGCTAACTCCTCCACCACTCTGTCACCATATACATTAGAAACGTTATTTAAAAGTAACAGATAAAATAATATATTCATTGGGATACCTTCGAGTATTTAGTTTTAAAAGTACATATTGTTGTTTTTTGCACAGTAGAGAGAACTACAGTATGTCCAGTACGTTTGTCAGTGGTAATCACACAAACACTATACAGTAATAGAGAGAGAAAACAGAAAACAGAATTTTGTTCCTGTACAAAGTGTTTGTGATTTACAAAGATTGTCTTAATTACTGGGCATTAAATCCAAAATTACATCCATGACATCTTTCTGTCTTGTAGTGGCAATGAAACTGGGCCATAATATAGGTTGTGGATTGGCCCAAAAACATTATAGGAGCCCAAGACACTGTTCAGTACTATTAGCCATAAAGCAAGTAAACATAAGAAATTCAGAACAATAGTAAACTTGATTTTTAACAACACGGTTACTGGCAATGAGTTGAAATGTACACTGTACTCATTCATATAAAAAGTCAAACATATAATCAGATATTCCACAGTTTATATTTGTGCCAACAACAATGGAACTTCTGCTGGGTCAGAACTTCAAAAAAGGAAAAAAGACCATTCTGTAGGACAACAGTGATGCATTTGAGCCTGTATGTTTAGATATTAATTTTTGTTGGATTTTATGGACTTGCAACCAGAGATTTGGTTTTCTAGGCATCATAGTTAAAGAAAACATGTTGTTAAAGTAGAAATAAAAATGTATCCTATATTTGTAACCTTGATGGTGCTATTTTACATTCATGATTCCTACTTGAGGGTTATTTCCTGTTTGGCTAATGTGAGGCTA
>CM045742.1:31395000-31410000 GCA_024760905.1 Plotosus lineatus
CCCCACTGTTAACGGGTTGTTCGTGTCTCCCCGCTGCAGCTGGGTTATCAAAGGTCCACCATGTCCATGGTGAGACGCTCAGGGTAAAGAACCATCGCTGACTTTCATCCAGAGTATCCTGCAGAACCGTTAGCGTGTTTCTGCCCTGCGATGGCCTGGCGAGCTGTCCAGGATACTGTGCCCTCATCCAAAGTCGGCTGAGATGGGCGCCAACCCCCCAGCGACCCCAATTAGGATTAAGCGGTTCGGAAAATAAATGAATGAACAACAACAAGAAACAACAACAACAACAATAATAATAATAACAATAATAATAATAATAATAATAATAATAATAATGATAATGATAATAATAATAATAATAAAATAGGTATAATTTAAACTGCATCACGTGACCTTATGAATCAGAAGTTATATAAATGATGTAATATGCATCTTCTTGATTGAAAAAGATAATAAAGGATTTTTGCTCCTGACTTCAGACGGACAATACTAAAGTTTCAATCACAACGATTTGCTGAATGCAAACAAGTTTAAGTAAAATGTACCCAGTGCTGTTTTTAAAAGTCTAAATAATTTTATTATCGACCTGCTATGGCCTGGCGAGCTATCCAGGGTGTACTTTGCTCTTCCAAGATCGGCTGAGATGGGCTCCAGCCTCCCGCGACCTGAATTAGTATTAAGTGGGTCAGAAAATGAATGAATGAATTTACAAAAGAAATCACATTGAACAATCCTCCCTGTTCAAGTGGGTTTTCAAGTATCCTCCCAGTTTTCAAGTATCTATTCACCAAATGTAAATAAAAGTGACGTATCAGTTTATGCAGGAACTATTGACATATCCACATGTAAGACAGATTCAGGGTTTTATTGCTCTCTGGGCTCTGTGACTCGCTTTTACACAATTTATGAGCTTCTTTTGTGACACCTCACACCATTCAACTCGGCTTTAAGTGGCTTCATCAAACAATTAAAATAAACAAGGCGAGTCGATAAACCCGATCCAGTGTCCAGTCCCTCATCCACAGAACATGTCACGGGGTCTCGTCCCTTTGGAGACATGTTCAGATCAGGTAGAGAATAATATCGAGCACACCAGCAACAACACAATGTTTTTCAACCAGAAAGTTTGATACATTATAGAAGTTATTAAAACTAAGCTATAAAAAAAAAAAAAAAAAAAAAAAAAAATATATATATATATATATATATATATATATTATTTATATAAATTATATATATATATATATATATATATATATATATATATATATATATATATATATATATATACAATAATTTTACTGGAAAAAGAATGAGACTGAATTTAAATATTCATTAACTTATTTTTTAATCATCCACTATTAACCGATTATATTGATTATGATTTAATTATTTGATTATTTAATGTTGACTAATTAAATATTATCATCGATAAAAAAGCAACACTTAAACCCTGAGCACTGAATCGGGTATGCTGGAGAGCTGGACCTTTGCACTTTAAAGACAGATGTTATTTCACTGAACATGTGTGTGACCCGAAGATCCACTTTACCAGGCAGTCTGTCTTTGGTGAATCTGCGGTGATTATCCACCCAGGGGAAGCAAAGAGGCCCGAAGCCCGGAGCTGCGCTCACCACAGGCGGCGCTATGGCGGCTCCAAGTGGTCTGTGCGCCGGGACCCGGATTACCCCGCGGTGTCCCAAAGTTCTGTTGGACATGAACTCACTCGGGTCCTCCAAAGATCCAGGAAAAGCTGAGAGTGGGGCGACCAGGGCAGTGAATGTGGTGGTGGTGGTGGTGGTCCCGGTTTGGCTGTTTGTGTTACTCTCCGAGCCTGGCCGGTCAGAGGAACCCAGGATCCGGTCGATCCCGAAACGGATGGCCTCATGGTTCGGTTTAGATGATTGCTCCGCTCTCGGACTTTGGGCACTTTCCATATTCCCCGGTTCGAGCCGAAGCAGGGGTTGAGGAAATAAGACCAACTCACGCAGATCGCAGTGTGAATGAGATCAGTTTCAGAGTGTGTCTGTCCATTTTCTTCTCTCGTCTGGTTTTCCTTCGGTTTTGTTTCTGGAATTCCGACATATTCCGTTACATCTGAAGGCTACTGAATCCTCCTCGGATGTTCGGATGGGCTTATTCCTGTCAAACTGTCGTATTTTCCTATTGCATTATGCCAAAATCACAAGGCAGTGTTTTCATTGGTCGAACACGTCCAGCCCTCGCCCCTCTATTGGTTAACTTCCGCTGACAAAAATAGATCCATGTCCCGGGAGAGCGCAAAGATGTCAAAGAATGCCCTACAACGACCATCAGGTTTCTGCTATAATAATGTATCGTATCGTTTTATTTATTGTCATTTTTTATTCTTTTTGCAGCAAACCTTTACACATTTGGCACAAACGAGTCTAATCAACAGAACTTAAAAGTCCTTGAAATCATAACTTTTTGTAACTTTTTATTTTATACATTTAAAATATATATTTCTTGTTTGAGTTATGTGTATTATTTGGCTGAATCCACGAGTGCACTTGGTTTAAATTAAACAATTCTTCCAGAAATAAGATCATATAGATCACTGATTCATTGTCTGTTTGTATTGATTCTCATCAAACTGAACACTAAGGTTTCTTAGTAACCTACTAAGATTCCTTAGGTAATCATCTATAAATGTATTTTCATGAGATTAAAAAAAAAAAAAAAAAAATATATATATATATATATATGTGTGTGTGTGTGTGTGTATGTGTGTGTGTGTGTGTGATGATGGTTCTCAGAGAGATGCTCGAGTTATTCAGGGGGAAGTTTGAAATAATTCATCATTATTAGGGTAGAGTATGGTCCAGCACTGGTCAACAGGGAAAAAAATAGAACCCCAGGAAAAAACAAGCAATATCTTTGCCAATAGTTCCATTTCCCCAGAAAAGAAAAAAAGGAAAAAAGAAAAAAGATGACACATCGTACTGGAACATCCATTTACTCAGTGCATGTAGTTTTCCCCATTCACTTAAAAAAGGATTGTACTTGAACGCTTACAGTGAAATACTCTTTAATAGAACGGTTCTTCTTCAGAGAACATTTCAGAACTTTAAAGTACTCTGGGCGCCCGAGTTCCAAATAAAGTCCTTAAATCTGCTCCAGAATTTCAACAGATCAATCCTTCAGTATGATGATCCTTAAGCAGATGAGCTAATTCAACTCTAAAGATATCAAGAAAACTAATAAACAATATGTGTATCAAAATAAATAATATTACAAATTTTATGCAGTAAATATAAATTACAAGCGTTAAAATAGTTTAATGTTGAAAATTCAGGGAGCAACACTTAAAATTAATGAACCTAAAACACAATACTTTATACTGTACTCCATTTTTTTTGTTTGTCTTTTTGCTGTTTGCCTCTTTAAAAGTAAAAGCACACACCTGCCCATATGCCACTGGCCAATTTGAGAAGCCACACCCACTTATTATGCAATTCTAATTAAAAAATGTTAACCAGCATGTCTCTGGAATTGTAACCAGTCAAGGGTGTACTCATAACACATGACTTACTGTTACACAAGTATAGTTAGCATTTTATGCTAACTAGTTTTCATGCTGAGCAGTTAACATCAGGATGGAGCTGCCAACGTTTACAGTCCTGTTGCCAAACATATGTCATCTTATGACTTATAACCAACGAGATAATAGACAGTCTGAACGAGGTTAATATACAGAACTGAAGTTAATATACAGATCTGAAGTTAATATACAGATGTGAAGTTAATATACAGGTGTGAAGTTAATCATACATTGAAGATAATTATGCCTGTTGAGCTCTTTTTCAGGGAATGCAGCCCAAAGTGTTATTTAATGCTCCACCATAGACAAACCCAACAATACTGAAGTTTAAGAATAGTCCTGGATGACACCCTGTGTCTCCGTCCAGGTTAACACAGACTTATTAACTAGAAGAACAGCTGGATGATCTTCAAGGTATAATAAGGACTTTGGTATAAAATATATGCGAAGCCAATAAACATTTTACTAGTCTATATAAAGTAATAGTATATGATGAATACTTAATAAATATAATTTTCTCAGTATATACAAGTTTGTTGGCAAGCTGTTTAATGTTCAGATACAGATTTAAGTAATGAATATCCTATTTAAGTGACAATGCACATTCACATTTAATTTGCACTTGTGTATACAGTATATATATATATATATATATATATATATATATATATATATATATATATATATATATATATATATATATATATATATAGTGTATACATACAGTGTATACATACAGTGTATACACTCTCTCACACACAGTGTCAGATTATATATATACTATATATTATCTGTATGTATACTGTATAGCCTCATACATATTATCTGCATTGCTGTTTTCTGTTTCTTTTTTGTGTAATTTGCTGCTACAGCACCGCAGTTTCCACTCGGGGATCAATACATTTATTTATTTAATTTAGCAAAGAGAGTTATGAGAAATAAATTACAGTATTCAGAATTAAATTGCTGAAAATGATAACTGAAGAAGTTAAGAACAACCCAATCACCTTCAAAATTAAAAAGAACTTCACAGAAACGCACATATTCCTCATTTTATCTTATATTTTACATAGCTGATATTTTATTTGTGTATATACGTAATACTTTGATCCCAATTTTGCTCCATTGAGCTCTTACGCGTTGGGCAGGATTAGTAACAGAAAAAAAAAAATTAAATTACAATTACAGACCAATTTTACATTTCCTCTGTTTACATAAATGAAAAGGAAATAATTAAGCCAACTGACAATCTTGATGTAACCTGATCTATTTTACTCTGATCTAATATTACAAAAAATGTATTTATCTGACAAATAATATGCTGAAAGTCTATTGCAGTTGATTGTGTTGGATGAGGTGGATGGTCGGTGTCAGTGTGGGTCTGACCTCTCACATGTAGGCTTTTGGTGTGGCTTGATACTGAGGGTCTGAGCCGTGAATGATTTTTGGAGAGCAGCATCTGAGAGCTGATCCAGCAGACTCTCTGGCAGGGCGGCCCGACTCCCCGACATGCTCTCTTGGCTGATTCCTGAGCCATATGCCTTTCCCTCCTAGTGAGAAACGCGAGGGTTTTTGAGATTTGTGTGAACTGGTGTTTCCTGTTATTATTATTTTTGTCTGACGAGTGAGCTTACTCATGGTTCTTTTACACGAACATCTCACCATAGACAGTGAGAGGCATGGCCGGCCTTTGATAACCCAGTTAGCTGCACTGTGGGAGACTCACGACAGTGACAACCTTGTCGGGACTCGAACCCGCAACCTTAGGATCAGCAACCCAGCGCCCTATACCCCTGGACCACCACTTGCCCCGAAAAAAAAAATATCATCGAATTAAAAAAAAATCAGGAAATTAAGGAAGAATAGGGGAAAAGCTAAGGAAAATACCTCAAAACAAGGCCAATTATGCAAAAACAAACAAACAAACAAACAAACACAAAACAAAAAAACAGCCCAAAACCTCCCATCAAAACTAGTTACAGTACATTTTTGTGAAGTGCGCATCTGGTGCGTGCACGCGCATCTGTGTGCGCGTGCGCGCGCACGTCTGTGTGTGTATTTATATTTTATTTACATCTTATGCATTATTTTTGAATGTTTAATTGTTATTATAAGCATTTATAACATTGAGTATGTATTTATTGATATTACATACACATATACATGTACGTATAGGTCAGTGGGGTGAATGGATTGGGTGGGGTGGGGTGGTGGATGGGGTTGGGTAGGGTGGGGTGAGGTGGTGGGTAGGATGGGGTGAGGTGGTGGGTAGGGGTGGGGTGGGGTGGGGCTTGGGGGGCTGATCCGACTTCGTGTGATTCGGTGGTTGCAGGGGATGTCGGTTCCAGTGAAGGATCCGTGTATTGTTTTAGTTGATGTTTTATTGTAAGCGCAGCCGGTTATTTGATGGGATCTGTGGGTGTGTTTTGGTCACCTGGATAATTCGAAACGTTTCCATAATCAGCTCGATGGATTTTCCTCGCGCTCTGATTGCGTGGTGTCTGGAAGCGCTGTCCAGATGTTTCCGGCCCCTGTCCAGCTCACCCGAAGGGCGCAGCTTTATTTTCAGGCAGAAGATGCCCCATAATGGCTGTTTTAATATCTGTGGTCGATCCCTATTAATAACGGCTTTGCACTGAAACCTGATTTTTGTATTGGTGATATTTTTCACAATTTGCGTAAAGAGAAGTGAATCGGGGGAAACCCGCGCCTGGTGTCCTCAGAGTCGGCAAATTATTCAACATTATATCAATCACTGCGCAGACACATTAAATGCTCTATTCTCCGGAGAAAAAGGAGCCGTATAAGATAGGGGGGAAAAAATAAAGGAGTAAAAGTGAACGATTTGTCTCGGAAATGACCCGCGGATTTACATAATGCGGGTTTGCGGGTGATGGGCCGCGGGCGCCGTTTTTATTGCGCTTGTCTGGCGTGTTATCAATTTCACCAAGTTTACTAAAGAGCTGCGAGAAATCCAAAGAACACACTAACATGCAGTCAGAAAAAAAAAAGAAAGAGATATAGGATACAGTGAGAGACAGCGATGTGCAGAATTCAATATAAAAGACTCTTATCTTATAAGTTTTTATACGCCTCGTAAACAACACCGAAAACAGACTATAAATTAAATATAATAAGTAATAGCGCGTTTAAACCACTTCCTGTTTACTATCAGGATATCGTGTCATCAAGCCTCGGTGACTGAGAAGATTGAGTTGAGGAAATAACGCATATGAAAACAAACAAAAATAACCAAAAATGAAACGGAGCAAAAGTCAAACCAACATTCTTTCCTCAATAAGCTTTAATCATTCATCCATTTATCAGAACCAGCCTCCACACAACCGAATACTACTACATGATGCTCACACCGAGAGGCAAGTTTGGATCAGCCACTGAGCAAGAACGCGCATGCGTCTAGAACTGTGGAGGAAACCAGAGAACCCGAAGGAAACCATGTAAGCACTGGAAGAATATGCAAACTCCCCACCGGATGTGAGAAGCATGACGTCACTGCGCCACCACAGAAAAAAATTAAGAGTCTAAAATATTCACGACACCTCCTCAGTCTCCAAGCTGTTTTCTGCCAAAGTCACGTGTCTATAAATCCAGACACGTGCCGAAACCAGGCTGATTATACTGATTTTATTCAATAGCACAATTTATTTTAGTTTCTTTCAGACATGTTTACACTCAAATTATGTACCAAATGCAAACTTTGTTAGTCGGTAAATAATGACAACAACAACAATAATAATAATTGTAATAATAATAATAATAATAATAATAATAATAATAATAATAATAATAATAATAATAATCGTCATATTTCTTCTTAAGTACAATATATCTTAATGGGTCAAGCATATAAAATATGAATAGGATTCTAAAAGGACTTTGAGATCTTTTGTACTAAATCTACATTCTTTGTGAACAATGATAGTAACAGACTTTGAAATTAATAACATGGTTTTTCAAAAGAAATTCATTTTAATTCTTTGTAGGTAAAAACCCAAACAGGGTTATGAAGCGTGTTGCAAAAAATTCTAATAAAAAGTGTGATATTATCTCCACCTGAGTATTTAAGGCACCTTCAAAGATTTTATTAAAGCTTATATTATTGTGAAGACATAATACACACATTTAGTTTTGTAGGGATAAAAAAAAGAGAGTGCGAGGAACACACACACACACACACACACACACACATACAGAGAGAGAGAGAGAGAGAGAGAGAGAGAGAGAGAGATCTTGAAGCTGGATTCTGCGTGACAAATTTAGAGAATAAGAAGTAGAGAAGAGATCAGTAATTGAGTGTCATGGTTATTCTCACTTAGAGAGTCAGATCAAGTGTGTGTGTTTGAGAGAGAGAGAGAGTGAGAGAGAGAGAGAGAGTGAGGGGGAGGGGGAGAGAGAGAGAGGCAGAGAGAGGGAAGAGAGGAGGATAGAAAGAGAGAGAGAGAGACAGGAAGAGAGAGAGAGAGGGGGATAGAAAGAGAGAGAGACAGAAAGAGAGAGAGAGGGGGAGGATAGAAAGAGAGAGAGAGAGAGAGAGAGAGAGAGAAAGAAAGAGAGAGGGGGTAGAGAGAGAGAGAGAGGGGGAGGATAGAAACAGAGAGAGAGAGAGAGACAGAAAGAGAGGGGGAGGAGGATAGAAAGAGAGAGAGACAGAAAGAAAGAGAGAGGGGAGGGGGATAGAAAGAGAGAGAGAGACACAGAAAGAGAGAGAGAGAGAGAGAGAGAGAGAGAGAGAGGAGGAGTGGGGAGGGGATAGAAAGAGAGAGAGACAGAAAGAGACAGAGGGGAGAGAGAGGGGTGGAGGATAGAAAGAGAGAGAGAGACAGAAAGAGAGAGAGACAGAAAGAAAGAGAGGGGGGGAGGATAGAAAGAGAGGGAGACAGAAAGAGAGAGAGCGGGGGAGGGGGATAGAAAGAGAGAGAGACACAGAAAGAGAGAAAGAGAGAGAGAGAGAGAGAGAGAGAGAGAGAGAGAGAGAGAGAGAGAGAGAGAGGTGACATCACTTCCTCCACCTGTATCATATTGCTGAATATTGTAACAGTCTGTGAGTTCTGATTAAGCTTGATTTTCTTGTGGCGCTTCTGCCACAGAATTACTCTTTGTGGTTTTTAAAGATTCCTTTTACTTTAAAATTTGTTCAGGAAATTCACTTTTGTCTGCATTGAGAATTGTTTATTATTTTCAGACAGTGTTGAATGAATATGAATCAATAGACCTTTGGAATCTGGAAAATTCATAAAAGTAAATGATTATTGCCAAATAGATCAAGATTCATCTCGTGGTCCACTGGAAGGAAAAAAAGGTGAGCTGCGTAGTGTTTTCCAGCTGATAACTGGACAAAATAGTGACGGTGGTGGCCTGGTGGTATAGGGCGCTGGATCACTGATCCTAAGGTTGGGGGTTCGAGTCCCACTCTCCACAAGGTTGTCACTGTCCCCCCCAGTGCAGCTGATTGGGTTATCAAGGGTCATGTCTCTCACTGTCTATGGTGAGAGGTTCATGTAAAAGAACCATTGCTGACTTTCGTAAAGAGTAGCTGCAAAACCATCAGCGTGTTTCTGTCCCTTGCTAAAGGGTTGTGTCAGGAAAGGCATCCGACGTAAAAACCTATACCAAATTGAACATGTGAGTTATTCGCTGTGGCGACCCCTGATAAAGGGGGAAAAAAAAACAAAAGGAAATCTCATCTCAACTGGACAAAATAGTTTCTCCAGCCATAGCCGGACATCATCTAAGACGTTTATGGCACAAACAAACAAACCAAATATAGATAACAAAATCAAACAAAAAACCCAACCCATTCATACATTAATTAATAAACACTTGCAGTATACTGTATTAATTGAGTGTTAAAAATGAAACCTGATGTTTGCATGCATTCAAAAATGCATTTTTAATGGCTCACAAAGCTGATATTTTTAGAATTTCTTTTTTCTGATATTGCGCCATTTTTGCTGATAACAATCTAAGACCTGATGCAATAGTGATTGTGCGGCGTTATCTCGTGATCAACATCGTGGTCCTACGCTATTAATTTTAAATTTCAGGCTTCCCAGTATGCGTCCCAGAATACCACTTTCCAAGGTCATGTGACCTGTCTTTCTGAGCACGCTGATAGTGGCAAAAAGCCAACTGAATTAAACTGGTGAGACATCTTTTCGACCTTTTAACCCCAAACACTTGGGAAGATATTATAAATATTTAAATAACGATGTTTAGATTTCATTACTCAAAATTAAAATGGGTTAATCAAAAAATATTTAAAATAATTCCACTTCATGGTGAAGTTGCATCATCTCAATGAAAAAATAAGGAGAAAA
The DNA here is from genome assembly GCA_024760905.1 of Plotosus lineatus. Lineage (NCBI taxonomy): Eukaryota > Metazoa > Chordata > Actinopteri > Siluriformes > Plotosidae > Plotosus > Plotosus lineatus. The sequence continues at coordinate 31,404,904 of CM045742.1, forward strand.
ATGCAAACTTTAATTGAAACAAATTAATTTTCCCCAAATTTCTCCAAATCTTTAAAAAACAAATCCTTCTTCAAGAAATAATTATTTTCACCAATAGCACATGAACACACGCACCAATTATCGGAACTCCTGGAAATTATAATGAGTACAAAGTAAAGTTTTGTACAGCGATCATACCATATTGAACCCCAAATGTAGTTTACTATTTGTTTATTGTTGCCATTTACCTTTGGGGGAATCCTGCCCAGCCTCACATTGAATCAAGTCCAAGCCACACAAAAAACACAATTGGCCGCACCATGATAAAGTTATCACGATAGGCTACAGCAGTAAAGGTAGCTCTTGGTAATCTGACATAATTACATAACATAATAGCAACCAAGCAGGGCAGTGGTGGTCTAGTGGTATAGGGCGCTGGATCGCTGATCCAAAGGTTGGGGGTTCGAGTCCCACTCTCCACAAGGTTGTCACTGTCCCCCCCAGTGCAGCTAACTCTGTTATCAAAGACCGGCCATGTCTCTCACTGTCTATGGTGTGAGGTTCATGTAAAAGAACCATTGCTGACTTTCGACAAGAGTAGCTGCAAAGCCGTCGGCGTGTTTCCACCCTGCGATGGCCTGGCGAGCTGTCCAGGGTGTACTCTGCCCTCACCTGGAGTTGGCTGGGATGGGTGCCAGCCTCCCTGCGACCCAAATTAGGATTAAACGGTTACAGAAAATGAAGTGAACCGAATAGCAAACAAAACATTTGATGTCACAAAGCAACAACAATATTATTGAGACTTCAATACTTAATGTGGGGCCGGTGGTGTAGTGGTTAGAGTGCTGGGCTCATGATCAAGAGGTTGTGAGTTCAAATCCCACTGAGACCCCCACTGTGCTAAGACCCCTGGGCAAGGTCTCAACCACAAGTGTGCCTCTGTCCACCCAGCAGTATAAATGGGTACCAGTAAAAATATACTGGGAAGGTAACCTGTGATGGACTAGTGTCCCATCCAGGAGGAGTTGAACTCCTGGTTGCTTCACGCTACAGAAACCAGGGATAAGCACCGGCCTGATGAGCCGGTTGAGTTTCTGTGTAAACATATTGGTGACTTGTTTACCTTATGAGAACAAAACAAAACACAAGTCCCCATTAAGGGAACTCTGTTAGACTTTTAAATCTGAGCCAACTGGCTCATCAGACTGGCGTTTTCACCAGTTTCCATAGTGTGAAGCGGCTAGGAGTGATGGTGAATGTGGACTGTATTAGTGCATTAACACCGTTCTTTGATCTGGGGTTCTCTGGTTTGACTTACAGACTATTTCAGATTGAGAGTTTACTCAGTCTCAAGCTTCTCTGTGTCTGGAGCACACAAAACTCATAAAATGCTTCTTGATTAATCAGATAAATTACAAACCATGTAGCAGAAACGTCACCACAGTTTACCGTGAAGTCTAGTTGGTAATCTTATTTCGCTAATGATTATTGTAGTCCTAAATCATTTTAGGAAAAGAGTTTATATCACCAGCAATGGAAAGTCATCTTCACAGTTTCCGAGTGTAGAAGCAGACACAAGGGCCTTATAATATCATCCATTTATTCATTTTATGAACTGCTTCATCCTAATTTGGGTGGCGGGGAGGCTGGCGCCCATCTTGGCCCACTCAGAGCGACGGCCAGGTACACCGTGGACAGCTCGCCAGGCCATCGCAGAGCCAACACTCACATAACCATTCCTACCTAGGGGAGATTTGGAACAGCCAAATAACCTAATGTGTATGGTTTTTTTTTTTTTTTTGTGACGTGAGGAGGGGTGGAAGGATAACCGGAATACCTGGATGAAACCCACACAAGCATGGGGAGAAAATGCAAAGTCCAGCTGGAAAATCAAACCTAGGACCTTCCTGCTGTGAGCCAGACATCTACTATGTCACCATGCCGCCGGCTTTCAATATCTAATCCAGTATTTTTATTGCTACCTGTTTATGATGCTGGCTGGGCAGAGGCACCCTCGTGGTTCAGACTTTGGCGAGTGGTCTTAGCACCAGTGGGGGTCTAACTGGGATTTGAACACACAACCTCTGGATTTTGAGTCAAGTACTACACTACCTACACCCTAATCCCCATTAAAGTAATTGGAAATCATTACATTTTAAGGTGAAGTCATGTTTTAATGTAAGACTAAGGTGAGTATTTGGGTAGGGTAAGGGTCAGGAGCAAGAAACTATTGGTTATGGTTGTTTACAGGGATTGGATGTGAGGCTTTGTGCTGTCACATGAAATTAAAGTCACAAGGCAAGTCTGTGTGAGGTGTATGTGGCTATTACCTACTGAAAGTTCAAGGTTGAACAACCAGTGAACTGGTGAAAGGGTGATGATCACTCAAAGGTTCCCTGATGTGTGGAGCAAAGGCTAGCCTGTTTGGTCCATTCTCAAAAGCTGTGGCCCAAACTGTTGAAAATGTTAATGAACTATGATGGAAAGGTGTCAGAAAGGTGTCAGCTTATCACAGCTTGTTGCGTATGGGGCTGCATAACCAGAGATCAGTTTGTCCACAATATACATGAAAACCACCAAAATCACCTACAGTTGGCCAGTGAGTATCAGAACTAGATGATGCAGCAAAGTAAGATGGCCTGGTCTGATGTATCATGTTTTCTTTTGCATCATTTGGGTGACTGGGGTGTGCATGTGCATTGCTGACCTGGCGAAGAAAAGGTACCAGGATGAACTATGGCAAGCGAGAAAGCTGGAGGAGGTACAGTAATGAGATGCTCTGAGAAGAATTTAGTTGTGGCATGCGACATATAGGATTTTACTTTCTTAAATAATATGAAGCATCTGTCCTCGGATATTCCCTCTTACTGCGCTGTTTCTGTTGAAACAATAATGTGTTCGAACAAGTAAAATAAAACAAAGTAAACCTCTAATTTGAAGTCCCTGTGTCAAGATTTTTCACTGTTATTATTATATTGCGTACTGTATATATTTTGCATAAAAAAGGAAACTGTATATTATAGGATGAATGAAAATGAATTTATGTATTTATATAACAATGTTTTTTAAATCATGGAATTAGATTTCCTACAAAGTTAAAACTGCCATGACTGATGATGTATTCGGGGGAATTGCATGGTGAAGAACATAAATTTGATGCCCTGGTAGAGGCTACTGGGATTGAAGAATGTGCTGTATAAATGAAACATTTTTCACTTTCATTCTCTGATTCCCATGACTCAAATGGAAACATACAGCCATACAAATACAATCCAAATGCATCAGACTGGGACTCTAAATATACATTTGAACCTGAGGATGGGAAAACTGAACAAACCATCAGAAATGACAGACTACAGACTAAGTACTGGTGGTATCTATCTATCTATCTATCTATCTATCTATCTATCTATCTATCTATCTATCTATCTATCTATCTATCTATCTATCTATCTATCTATCTATCTATCTATCTATCTATCTAACTAACTAACTACATATATACATATATATCAGTGCTTCTCACATAGTGGGGCAGTATGATGATGCCGGTTGGGGGTGTATGACCCTGGGGAAACATGCTTTTCTGGAATAGTGTACAAAATTTAAGTGTAATTGCACCTCCACTCCTGTCGTTGGCAGTGGCTCTCTCATTGTCGTGCTATGTTGTAACGATTTTTCGCACGAGCAAACGACATGAAGTGCAGTAAATAACCCCTCAAGAAACAACACGGAAAATTTTCTAACAGGAACGAAGAGAAAGGTGGAGAGAGACAGTGATATTAAGACATAAGTAAGTTAAATGAGTTTAAATAAAGATGTACAGTCGGCCTTCTACTTACAAAAACCTCTGAACACGAAAAATCCAGGTTACGAAAAAAATCTTCCTAAATTTTCATCCTCTTTTTACAAAAACAATCTCTTTTTACGAAAAGCGCCAAATGCTCCATTCAAAAATTCAAATGCGCCATTCAAACATTCAAACAACGCGTGAGTTGCTGCTATCATTGGCTGTCTCCCGACATCCTTCCCCGCTGGCCTCCCATTGGCCAGGAGGGAGCTGAACTGTACCCATACTTCCTGTTTGCCACACGCATGAAGGAGAGTTGAACAGGACTGTTGGCTTGTGATTTTTTTTGAGATTGACCATTGCAGTATTATATTTCATTATCCATCATGGACCCCAAGAAAGTGATTCCCGGTGACACAGAAAAGAAGAAGCGGGCTCAATCGAAGTGAAGCAGGAGATAATAAAAAAATACGAAAGTCGGATGAGGCTGAGCAAAATCGCAAAGGAGTATGGCCGAAACCCCTTTACAATCCAGACGATATTGAAGCAGAAGGAGACCTTAAAACCGGAGATACAGTGATGGAGGTGATTATTTCGGAACGATATTGAAGCAGAAGGAGTCATTAAAAGCAGAGATACAGTGAAAAGCAGTGCTTCTTGGGACAAGACCTCCGATCTCGCAAGGAAGCAAGTTAATATTGAATACAACCTCTGATCTCTCGAGGAAGCGAGTTAATATTGAATCCGGACCTCAGATATTTTAAACAGGTACTGTAATTCCACTTTAAATACAACACCCCGTCTTAAAAGCTCAGTTGGCTGCGTGCTGTGTGTGGGCGCAGCCTGCATTCGGCAAAACACGCCACTCAAAGAGAGAGAGATACAGAGAGACAGAGAGAGAGAGAGAGAGAGAGTTTTGGGTGTGGATGTGGGTGTGTGTGTGTGTGTGTGTGTGAGAGAGAGACAGAAAGAGACAGAGAGATAGAGAGAGAAAGAAAGAGACAGTGTTGTGTGTGTGTGCGTTAATAAAAATGTTTAATAATGGTTTAATTAATAAATATGTTAATAATATGGTTTAATATGTTAATAAAATGTTTAAATTATTTACTAAATAATTTTCTTTTACTTTTAACACACATTTCACACAAAATTGGTGTACTTTTATAATTTTTAAAGGGTTTGTGCGGTAGTCTTGGGAGCCTTGGAACAAATCACGCGTTTTACATGTAAAATTCACCTCTACTTACGAAAACTCCAGGCTACGAAAAAGGCTCTGGAACGGATTAATTTCATAAGTAGAGGGCCGACTGTATTTGTTTTTATTTCAG
>CM045742.1:31415000-31427500 GCA_024760905.1 Plotosus lineatus
ATTAGAGATACTATTATGTATTTGAAATACTATTGTACTACGCATGTATGTAGTATTAGAAATACTATTGTACTACGCATGTATGTAGTATTAGAAATACTATTATGTATTAGAAATACCATTGTACTACGCATATATGTAGTATTAGAAATACTATTATGTATTCGAAATACTATTGTACTACGCATGTATGTAGTATTAGAAATACTATTATGTATTAGAAATACTATTGTACTACACATGTATGTAGTATTAGAAATACTATTATGTATTAGAAATACTATTGTACTACACATGTATGTAGTATTAGAAATACTATTATGTATTAGAAATACTATTGTACTACACATGTATGTAGTATTAGAAATACTATTATGTATTCGAAATACTATTGTACTACGCATGTATGTAGTATTAGAAATACTATTATGTTCACTAATGTTGCATGTTCACTTCACACCAAGAAGGTTCTGGCTTTGAGTCCTGGGCTTGACGGTTTCTGTGTGGAGTTTTCATGATCTGCCCGTGCTTGTGTGGGTTCCTTCTGGATACTCTGGTTTTCTCCAACAGTCCAAAGGCATGCATGGTAGGTTATTTGGCTGTTTCAAATAAATAATAAGTGTGAGTGTGAATAGTTTGTGTAGTCCTGGAATGGTCTGGCAAGCTGTTCAGAGTGTACCCCACCTTCGCTGTTGATTGAGATAGGCACCAGTCTCCATCGGAAGCTAATAGAATTAAGTGGTTCAGCAATGAATGAGTGATTGAGAGGATTTCCACTGATCTCCTTCTTCTTCTTTTTCTTCTTTTCCGTTCAGCTGTTCCCTTTGTTCTCAGGGGTCGCCACAGCGAATCATCGCATGTTTGATTTGGCATCGGATTTTACATCGGAAGCCCTTCCTGACACAACCCTTTATCAAGAGGCAGAAACACGCTGACGGCTATGCAGCTACTCTTTACTCTTTACGAAAGTCAGCAATGGTTCTTTTATGTGAACCTCTCACCATAGACGCGTAGGGCCGGTGGTGTAGTGGATAGGCTGCTGCGCTCATGATCAGGAGGTTGTGAGTTCGAATCCCACTGAGACCCTCACTGTGCTAAGACCCCTGGGCAAAGTCTCAACCACAAGTGTGCCTCTGTTGACCCAACCGTATCAATGGGTACCAGTAAAAATATACTGGGAAGGTAACCTGTGATGGACTAGCGTCCCATCCAGGAGCAGTTCAACTCCTGATTGCGTCACGCTACGGAAACTGGGGATACGCACCGGCCTGATGAGCCGCTAGACTCGGGTGTAAAAACCCAACAGACTTTACCTTTACCTACTCACCATAGACATTGAGCGACATGGCCGGCCTTTGATAATTCAGTTCGCTACACTGGGTGGGGGGCGACACATGGAGGGGACAGGACGAAGACAGTGACAACCTTGTGGAAAGTGAGACTCAAACCTCCAACCTTTGGATCCAGCTCCATTTACCACCAGGCCACCACTGCCACGAAAAAAGTACTAACTATGTGATTAGAGCAAACAATACGTGTTTACCTAGTGAAGGAAAATAAAAGCAGGATACGATTTAAGAAGCATGGAATTCCACGATGCAGCCATAGCGCATTAGAAGACATGTTGTACCTTAAGAAAGAAAAAGGCATCACTACAATATGTTTCCTTCTTGCAGCAGAGAACACACATGCGTTTCCTGTGAAACATTTCTAGGAAAGTGTTTGAACAATGAAGAATTGAGCAATGTGAGGCGATATGAGTCCTGAAAGGGAAAAAGAAAGAATTTACCATAGAACCTGATTTTTTTGCAATTTAAGAGTGTAATTGGCTTTGTGCTGTTTTTCCAAACACCTTGAGGGCAGTGGATTGATTGAATTGAGAATTGAGAGAGAGAGAGAGAGAGAGAGAGAGAGAGAGAGAGAGAGAGAGAGAGAGAGAGAGAGAGAGGTATAGAGAGGATCTGTTGTTTGATGGTTGAATGCATGGCTGGTTCACATGAACAAAGAAGGCTGGGTCCGAAACTGCCGAGCCATGAATGGACAAATCGAGACGGATGTAAGAGAATGAATGCAAATGACCGAAATCCTACAGAGGAGAACATACTGGAAAATAAAGATCAGGAGGATCGGAAGGATGCGTGTGTATACCGTATGTGTGTGTTGGCAAAACTAGACAGCGACTAGACAGATAGAATTTCCATTTCTACATTCACTTCTAAAAGAGGGAGGATTCTACTGTGTCCTATCAACCATGTTACCCCATGTGCATGGATGTGCTTGGATGGGTGTGTGTGTGTGTGTGTGTGTGTGTGTGTGTGTGTGTGTGTGTGTGTGTGTGTGTGTGTGTGTGTTCGTGTGATGATACAGTGTGTTGCTCACTCACTCACTCACTTGTGTGTCTGTCCTTCTCTCCGTGGACCATAGGTCACTTAATAAAAGGCGATTATCCAGTTTGTGTCTCCGTTAGCTGTTAACCTCCTCACCCCTCCTGTAGGCTGACAGCGGGGTGGGGGTCAGAGGAGGGGGAGATGGCACCAGCTGGCAGCAGACTCACTATGTCTGGTCCTGGCATCCACTCAGTCAGTGTAAGACCCTACTTCATCCGGCCTGCTGGGCCCCAGACCTGGGGCTGTCTGCGCATCCTAACAACTGAAGCAACCAAACTCCACCTGTCTTGCCTCAGGCTAGAACACACACAGACACACACACACACACACACACACACACATACACACACACACACACACACACACACACACACACACACACACACACACACACACACACACACACACACACACAATCACACTCACATGCTCATCAGAACATTTATTAGGCAAACCGGATGAGAGGGCATGCCGCAGGGTGTGTGTGTGTGTGTGTGTGTGTGTGTGTGTTTGTGTGTGTGTTTGAAAAAGATTTGTCTGTGCTATGTAAGGTGAGCAGGTTCTCCATTGATCCCATATTAGCAGAGAACTTCCCACAGGACACATCACAAAGAGAGTGAAGGGAGATGGAATGAGATAAAACAATGATATGCAGTTTAAACAACAACAAAAACAAAACTAAATAATAACTCAAACAACAAGGAAACAGGAAGCTAGAAAAGGGTGCAGTTAAAAAAATAGGATTATATCAAGAAATAAATGATTGTACTGATGAAAATAACACTGAATTCTTATACCTCAAACATGCACTCTCTCTCTCTCGCTCTCTCTCTCTTTCTCCCTCGCTCCCGCCCTCCCTCCCTCTCTCTCTCTCTCTCTCTCTCTCTCTCCTCTCTCTCTTTCTCTCTCTCTCCGTCTCTGTCTCTCTCTCTCTTTCTCCCTCCCTCCCGCCTCCCTCCCTCCTCCCTCTCTCTCTCTCTCTCTCTCTCTCTCTCTCTCACACACACACATATATATATATACACACACGTCAAATTTTCCACTTATTTTACTGCAATATTTCCCTGATGCTGTGTCTATTACCTTTGAGACATGTGTGTGTGTGTGTGTGTGTGTGTGTGTGTGTGTGTGTGTGTGTGTGTATACTCGGTGCTCCATATGAATGACGGTCATTTGTCATGTTCAGTGCCTTGGCTGTATAATTGTGAAAGCCCTGCGGCCTGCTCTCTTCACACAACTCAATTTGACCATCACCCTGAAACATTAATTACACACACACACACACACACACACACACACACACACACACACACACACACACACACACACACACACACACACACACACACACTTTCATTCCCTCCTTCCCTCATTCTTTCAATCTTTCTCTCACTCCCTCGGCTTATGTGTCTTCCTCCCTGTCTTTCATTTTCATCTCTTTATTCTACTTCTCTGTCCATTGATTGTGGGGGTGGACCAGGGCAGCTGCTCTCACAGTGCTCCTGTCCATGTGAGTGTGTGTGTGTTTGTGTGTGTGTTTGTGTGTGTGTGTGTGTGTGTGTGTGTGTGTGTGTGTGTATGTATGCACAAGTTTGAGTTTGTGGTCCCCAGATGGGGGTGACCCAGGCTTACCCCTCCTGCTGAAGATCCACCTGTCACACACACTTGCACGCATCTCCGCAAACCCACCCATTCGCACACATAGAAACACAGATAAACACAGATATCATTTCTATTCTATGTGATCTATAGAGCATCACGTCCATATAATCAAAGAAGTGAAATTAATGTTTAAATTATTGGATCCAAAGCATGTGGAGTCTGTGTACCATGGTTTAATCTCTTATACATCATTGTGTACGAGCAGAAAAGAGCTAGAACCCATCAGTATGAGAAAGTTCTTTCAAATATGATTTGATCACGGATTTTGACATAATAAATATAAAAGATATTCAAATCCAGAAATACTTGGGGTGAGGAGGATCAACCCAAATGATGAAAACTGGCTGATTTTGACAAAACATTCCCTACAGTTTATGTAATCACACACCCATTCAAGCAGAACAGATTTTCAAATCCTTTGGAATATGAGATACTTTGGTAAAACCTATACAATTATTTACACGATACACACACACGGATCAGATGATTTACCTTTTTTGGAATAATCTGCACACTTCTGTGTTGAATGTTAAACACTTTTTGTATGTATTCTTTATTCGTGATTTAAATATACAGAGAAAGTAAAAAGGTAAATTCATCAAACACTACACTCGACCAATTCTGCAGACTTATAGAAACATTTAGTTACTGTATTTCTGTCCATATACTCAACACCATCGAGATGAAAATGTTGAGGTTCCCTTTGGGAGTAATGAGGATGGATCGGATCAGGAATGAGAACATCAGAGGCACAGCACGTGTAAGATGTTTTGGAGACAAAGTCAGAGAGGCTAGATTGAGATGGTTTGGACATGTACAGAGGAGCGATAGTGAATATATTGGTAGTCGGATGCTGAGGTTGGAACTACCAGGCAGAAGGCCGAGAGGAAGACCAAAGAGAAGATTTATGGATGTGGTGAAGGAGGACATGAAGGTAGTTGGTGTAAGAGAAGAAGATGCAGACGATAGGGTGAGATGGAGGCAGATGATTCGCTGTGGCGACCCCTGAAGGGAAAAGCCGAAAGAAAAAGAAGGTACTCAACACCATCAATATTGAACAATAAAGCACAACATATCACACTTTAGACTCAGTAAACACATTTGGAAAGGCCAGAGATGAAAATGTTGAGGTTCTCTTTGGGAGTAACGAGGATGGATAGGATCAGGAATGAGTACATCAGAGGGACAGCACATGTAAGAGGTTTTGGAGACAAAGTCAGAGAGGCTAGATTGAGATGGTTTGGACATGTACAGACGAGGTATAGTGAGTATATTGGTAGTAGGATGCTGAGGTTGGAACTACCAGGCAGAAGGCCTAGAGGAAGACCAAAGAAGAGATTTATGGATGTGGTGAAGGAAGACATGAAGGTTGTTGGTGTAAGAGAAGAAGATGCAGTGGAGAGGGTGAGATGGAGGCAGATGATTCGCTGTAGCGACCCCTGAAGGGAACAGCCGAAAGGAAAAGAAGCAGAAACACATTTGGCAAGGCAGAACCATAATTTTTTTGTATACAGCAAAGTAAAAACAACAAAACAAAACAATCAAATAAACAAACAATCTTACATCTACAGTATCTGGATCTGACCGCAGGACTTTGTTGATGCTGCAGTCTGTATTCTCATCGGCAAGACAAAAACATAAAAAAAAAAAAACTGAATACAAAATCCATCCTGGAGAGATGTTGCATCCATTTGTTCATCCTTTTTCATCCTTGACTTGAATGAGTGGTGTCTGAACACTAAACATGTGTTTAGATGTGGATCATAAACCATTATGCGCCATGCTGGGACGCAAACGTCTTGATGGTTAGGACAGAGGAGGATGGTTTTAGGCATTGGATTGTAAAATGCGTATCTCAGGGAATATCAACATTATGCACAAAGGGCCAGTGTTGGTGCAGGTTTAAATACAGTAAAAGGCAATATTGTGTATTTTCAGAGTGGGCTTCCAGTGCTTTGTTTAATTTGTAATCTGCTTTGTCCTAATAGGGGTCATGGGGAGGTTAGTGCCCATCTCAGCCAACTCTGGGCAAAGGCAGGGTACACCCAGGACAGCTCGCCAGACCAATGTACACATGCTAACACACACACACACACACACACACACACACACACACACACACACACACACACACACACACACACACACACCTGCTCATTTTCACATTCACATCTAGGGAACAGCCAATTAACCCACTGTGCATGTTTTCGGACAGTTGGAGAAAACTGACATACATGGAGGAAGCCCACACAAGTATGGGGAGAATAAGCACTTCACACACAAACACAGGAGGCTGGAAATTGAACTTTGAACTTTCTTGCTGTGAGGCAGATGTGCTAACTACTGCGCCACAGTGCTGCCCCATTATCAACAATTGGTGGCCATTTTACTGACCTTGAACTTGACCTATAATCACTTTTTCATAAAATCGGTTTAGCCTTTGGTCCCAAGTTGCTTACAATGACAATTGGATAGTGGGAAAAAACCCCCAAAACAACCACAACCACATCAAAGGCCGGCCATGTCTCTCACTGTCTATGGTGTGAGGCATGTAAAAGAACCATTGCTGACTTTCAACAAGAGTAGCTGCAAAGCCGTCGGCGTGTTTCCGCCCTGCGATGGCTCGGCGAGCTGTCCAGGGAGTACTCTGCCCTCACCTGGAGTCAGCTGGGATGGGCGCCAGCCTCCCCACGACCCTAATTAGGATTAAGTGGTTACAGAAAATGAACTGAACTGATGAAACAGCAACGGCAACAACAGCAGCAACAACAAATAAACAAAAACAAACAAACAAAAAAATGCACAAAGTAACAAGTGAAAACAGTTTCAGCTACACTATCGTGGCTGGTAAAAAATTATCTGGCACAGGCCTCACAGCCAGAGGGGGAAAAAAAAAAAAAAATAGGAAGACTTAAAGTGGACACAACCCACTGCACAGGAATACACCAGTAGAAAAAGTGTCAAGCTCCAAATTACTGGGTGTTCACTTCACAGATACGCTCTCTTGGTCAAATAACACCAGTTCAACAGTAGTGAAGGCACATCAACACCTTTTCTACTTGAGACAACTGAGAAGAGCTAATCTAGCCCAGAAGCTGCAAGGCAATTTCTAGCATTGAGCCACGGAGAGTCTTCTACAATACTGCATTACAGAGTGGGACAGGAGCTGCACCAAGATCAGAACATGGTAAAGTAAATTATCAAAACTGATTAGAAAATCATCAGATTACAAAAATGGAAGACACATACAGATCTGACTGCCTGAGGCACATAGCTATCCAAGTATCATATAGATTTAACATTCCCAAGAACCATTGCGTTTGACCTCCTTCCTTCAGGCAGGTACTACAGAGCCATTCATTCTCATATCAGCAGATTTAGAAATAGTTTCTTCCCAAGAGCAATTTCATATACAAACTGTGATCACCAGAAATGGACACATTCATAACTGTTTATTTGGTTTGAGTAGATCTACCTGACAATCTGTGAAATTCATGGGGGGGGGATGAACACTAATTTACCATATATTAAAAAGTATAACTCACAGCTGTTGATGCTTTTAGCTATTGTTTTACTTATTTTTCACTTCATGCTATAATTGTATAGGTATGTACCAGAAGGGGTGTGGTTCAGCTTTAGGAGTCCATGGAAAGGAGGCAGGCCTATATTTACATTTACATTTATGGCAGTGGAAGACAACCTTACCCAGAGAAAGTCTGAAGTTACCATCAGTGAATATATTCTGAGTTCAGATGATTCAGATTCCTTCTTTTGTACCATCATCAACAACTCATGGGTTTAATCTGTCTTCTTACAGAAGAAAGAAGTGAGCGACCAAGAGAGCAAAACAGCACAGAACTGTGTGTGTGTGTGTGTGTGTGTGTGTGTGTGTGTGTGTGTGTGTGTTTGTATGCAACAGACACACACACACACACAGAGAGAGTGAGAGAGAGAGAGCGAGAGAGAGACTGAGAGAGTGCTGAACATAATAAAGTTGCTGAAGATCATGGAAAGCAAAATAAAAAATAAAACACAGATGCAGAGTTGTTGCAAGTTTCCTGTTTTCTCGTTTCACATGAACTACTAGAGAGTTACAAGTTTATTATGGAGGTTTGTATACTGAATATCTTATTGATTCAACACTCCACATATTTGTGCTTGTGTCTTTTATGGTAAGTAAAACAAGGACAAATAAACACATTTTAAAAATAAATGGATGTACTGAGAATAATCGATGCGATATACAAACAAAACTCGCTAGACTTGCGGAGAGGCTGGTACCCATTTCAGGTGACTTTGGGTGAACGTGGGGAACACCCTGAATAGTTCACCCCCCCCCAAAAAAAAAAAAACCACACACACAGACAGAGGGAACTTGGAACTGTCAATCAGCATACGGTGCATGTTTCTGGAATGTGGGATGACACTGAAGTACCTGGAGGAAACCAGATGCTGCATAGTTTTAGTTTAGTTAATTTATATGGTGTGGAGCCGGTGGTGTAGTGGTTAGAGTGCTGGGCTCATGATTGGGAGGTTGTGAGTTCAAATTCCACTGAGACCCTCACTGTGCTAAGACCTGGGCAAGGTCTCAACCACAAGTGTGCCTCTGTTCATCCAGCAGTATCAATGGGTACCAGTAAAAATATACTGGGAAGGTAACCTGCGATGGACTAGCATCCCATCCAGGAGTAGTTCAACTCCTGATTGCGTCACGCTACGGAAACTGGGGATATGCACCGGCCTGATGAGCCGCTAGACTCGGGTGTAAAAACCCAAACAGTTAATCAATCAATCAATCAATCAATCATATTACTGTAGTTTATCTACATTTTAAAGCAGTGCATCTCAAATAGTGGGGCATGCCGGGGGGGCGCGGTGTGATGCCGGGGGGAGCGCATATGACCCTGGAGACCATGCTTTTCTGGAATAGTGTACGAGAATTAAGTGTAATTGCACTGCCACTCCACTAGTTGGCAGTGGCACTTTCATTGTCCAGCTATGGTGTAGCGGTTTTTCGCACGAGCAAACGATATGAAGTGCAGTAAACAACGCCTCAAGAAACAACACGGAAAAATTTCAAACAGGAAACAGGAACGAAGAGAAAGGTGGAGAGAGACGGAGATATTAAGACATAAGTAAGTTGAATGAGTTTAAATAAGGATGTATTTTTTTTTTCATTTCAGACACATTGGTGCACTTTAAATGTTTTCTGTTACAGATCAAAAAACAATGTTAATGAAGTTTTTCTTTGTTGTAAGATGAACTATACAGTATTTATTTCTTTTTTGTTTTTAATGTTAATAAATATACAATGTTATGCAGATGTGTACTAATAACAATTTTATAGAGAAATAATACAGTATTATTGATAGTGGCTGGTGAGGCGGTGGGGGTTGTGAAATGTTTTTTTCTTCCTAGAGGGGGCGCCACAGAAAATAAATGAGAAACACTGCTTTAAAGCATAATTATATAATAAGAAAATCAGTCAGCACATGGGAAAATATAAACCAGCTACTTCTCTGACCTCATAAATAAATCATCAAACATTCATTTCAAATACATACACAAATGAACTCATTAGTATCTTCATCATCTTCACACGAAACATATTTTCCACTATTTTTTATAAACTATTTTTTGCGCTATTTCAATATGTTACACATTTTAATATTATCAGACCAACTGTTCCACTGTTTCACTGCAATAACCAACACAGAGATGGGACAGCGCTCAGACCCTGGATTATGAATCAGACGGTTGGGGATTCAACTCCAGTCACAAAGTCTATCACTGTTGGACGCCTGGTCGGTAGGTAAAGTCTGTTGGGCTTTTTATACCCGAGCCTAGTGGCTCATCAGGCCGGTGCTTATCCCCGGTTTCCGTAGCATGAAGCGACCAGGAGTTCAACTCCTCCTGGATGGGACGCTAGTCCATCGCAGGTTACCGTCCCAGTATATTTTTACTGGTACCCATTTATACTGCTGGGTGGACAGAGGCACACATGTGGTTAAGACCTTGCACAGGGGTCTTCGCACAGTGGGGGTCTAACTGGGATTCGAACCCACAACCTCCCAATCATGAGCCCAGCACCCTAACCACTACACCACCGGCCCCACGTTGGACGCCTGTGCAAAGCCTTTAACTCTTATGTGCTCGCTTTTGCTGAAATAAGATAAAAAGTACATCACACTGGATAACAGCATCTACCAAATTCTGTACGTGTAATAAACAATGACACTTAACTTGTTCTTACACTAGTTTACACTAATTTCCTCTTAGTTTATATTTATTGTCACTCATTTTAAGCAGCTTCAGTATAGTGAACAGTAATTATCTAATTGTCTCTCATGATTTTAATTACAGGAATCCCTCGCTACTTCGCGCTTAAATTCATGTGGCTTCAGTGCATTTTGTGTGTGTGTGTGTGTGTTTTTTTTAATATTCATCGAATTAAAAAATAAGGAAATTATGGAAGAATGCCACAAAAACAAGGCCAATTATGCCAAAACAAAACCAACACAAAACGAAAAACAACCCAAAACCTCCCATCTAAACTACAGTAGTTGCAGTACATTGTTGTGAGGTGCGTATCTGTATGTGTGTGTATTTATATTTTATTTACATCTTAAGCATTATTTTTTAATGTTTAATTGTTATTATAAGCATTTATAGCATTGAATATGTATTTATTGATATTATATACACATATACATGTACGTGTCAGTTTTTTTTTTTTTTTTTTTTTTTTGGGGGGGGCAGTTTGCGAGATCCCTGTACATCATAACCAACAAAATCTTTAAATTTCCGTATCTTTAATTGGATCAATAATGCATTTTATAATTCATGATAGAGTTTATCAATTGTACGGTTTTATTTTATATTAAAGAATTGAGTTTGTGTTTGTTTTATGTGTATTATATCACTAATATAATGTGAGTGATATATGTAGTGATTTTTGACAAATATGAAATATGTGAAAGATTTTGATATTTTAACTGACATAATCTATATACAATTTCTAATTTAATTTGTTGTCAACAATATCATCTAAAAATTTAGATTTAAGAACACTGCCCATTTTGACTTTATTTCAATTTTTCTTCGGTAGCTATTTCATGAGTGATTTCCACATTTTATAAATTTAGATTGCAGTGCTGCCACACAGTGGACAGTAGCGGCCGAATGTCAGGGTGCTAGTTTACTCATCCCATGGTCAGGGGTTCAAACCCCACAATCAAAGGTATTGTCACTGCTGCTAACTGAATTATCAAAGGCCGGCCATGTCTGTTACTGTCTGAGAACCATACCGTTAGTGTGGTTTTGCCCAGTGATGGCCTGGTTTGCTGTTCAGGGTGTACTGTACTTTTCTCTCGACCAGACTTGACTGAGATAGGCGCCGATCTAAACTTTAATTGGGATTACAGTACATGGTTCAGAAAATGGATGTTGTCACACTGAAAGTTGATTATTTTCCAACAAAAGCAAATGTTCAGCCATATTTTTTTACAGAAATTATATTCCATAGAGGAGACTCCTGCTTATAAAAATTTACAGAAGCATTACCTGGTTCCCCCTTCCCAGGAGATATTTAATGTTTTTAATGTTCCAGAATGTCTATCCAAGTTAGTTGCTGTGCAACCATGCATAATTTTCATCTCTCTTGAAGATGATCAGACAGAAGACTGTACAGTTTGCTGTGTTACGAAGGAAGCCATCTATTCTAAATACATCACCATATCCTTATGGATAGGAGTATGCATAGGGTTTTATGGCTCACGACATACAACTAACTGTGTGACATGTTACGATGGAAATAATGACATTTTATTGAGCGTATTGATAACCAATGCTGTGGTTTGTAATGCAGCTGGTACGATTGTTATACAAAGTTATTCAATACTTTCAGACCAATCAGAAGCATTTAAGAAATCAGCAGTGCTGGCATATACCATATCTTTGTAATGGTATTATTTACATTTTTCCTTCCTCCAGATTCCCTTTACTGGTAAGTAATTTTTTTCAGTGTCACTAGGCACATGCACACTGGTGTGTGTTCAGGGTTGAACAGCAGTGTTTTTATTACACTAATGAAAATTCAATTCAACAAAAGGTGCAAGGCCATTAGGTGATCACTGCGTGTGTGTGTGTTAAGGTGTGATTGTTATTCTATTAGACAATGTGTCATATGTTTTTGGGGGTGTTTCCTGCCCCCTTCCTCTGGTGATAATTGATTCCCACTGCGCTGTGCTGATTGGTGTGAGGCCCCCTATGGGCCGAGAGAGGACTCAACAGCTGCCCATCTCTCACTCTCTCAACATGAAAATGGATAAAGAAAAATGGTGAATTTTGAAAAAAAAATTCACATGTATGAGGACCAAAGACTGCACCGAGCAGTCTAACTTTACACACACACACACACACACACACACACACACACACACACACACACAC
>CM045742.1:31432500-31470000 GCA_024760905.1 Plotosus lineatus
AATGAATGAATGAGTTGTAAATATGGCTGATTTTATTGGTGAAATTTCATTCAGGAAGTGACTGCAATCAGTGGAAAATGTCCATACGAGTTCTCAAATGGACATTCTTTTGTCTCACTCGACTCTATAATCAGTCATTTATGTGCATGTCTTTTTCTCCTGCTCACACTCACTGATTGCTGTGGTACAATGCTATGATTGTCTCGCTTTCTGATCCTTTCTTCCAATACTGCTCTGTTTTTTTCCCTCCACACACCATCTCGACTGTCCTTTCATTATCTCCCCCTTTCTTCCTCCAACTTTTTTTTTTTTTTTGCTGGAGAATATCACCTGAGGGCAAGACTCTGTGGAATTAGTATTCACATGTGTGTGTGTGTGTGTGTGTGTGTGTGTGTGTGTGTGTGTGTGTGTGTGTGTGTGTGTGTGTGTGTGTGTGGCTGTGTGTCCTGCATGTGTCTGCATCCACCACATTTATTTTCTTGATATTTTGATGACAAATGGTGATGATGGATAGCTTTGGAGAGCCCATTAAATATCTGTGTTATTGAAGAATGTCTTTGTGTGTGTGTGTGTGTGTGTGTGTGTGTGTGTGTGTGTATTAGTTTTTGATAATTTGATGGTAAAGAGGCAGTGATGAATGGTTTTAATGTTGGGTGGGTCATCACACACACACACACACAGAGAGAGAGAGAGAGAGAGAGGATTAAAGGGAAAGATGTGAGGCAGAGAGGTAGGTAGGAAAAAAGACACGAACAGATATAATGGGATGGGATGGAGATGTCAATGTGACTGTAAAAGAGAGAGAGAGAGAGAGAGAGAGAGAGAAGAAGCAGAAAATTTGCAACTTCCAAAAGCTGAGCAACTTCAACTGAATATCTTTATAATTTTGAGATGAAAATGCTTTAACACAACACGCTTCTTCTCCTTGAACAAATCTGTTTTATTGTCAGTATCAGTGCCACAATAAAATGCCACGGCCACTCCAGTTTTAAACGTGTTAAGTGACTGCTTAATACTGACAACCCCCCAAATTGTTGGAATAATGTTGGAATTTAAAAATACATAAAAATATGACAGAGCTCATTTCTGTTACCGCTGAAAGGTTCCCTGTACCCAAAATCTACAGCATTCAAAAAATACCCACAATTCTTTATTATTCATTTTTAAACTATCGCGTGATGTCGGTCGGTTATGTATGAGTCCACATTTCCTTTTCTTCTGTATGACATTCCTTGCTCACGAAGGTTGAGCGCGTGGACATGTTGGCTTCTTTTCACCGGGGTTAAAGGTCATTGTGACGTAACATCTTTGACAGTCGTTTAGCCAATTACAGAATGTCAGTATATTTTCCTCAAGCAATTCATGTTCTTGACACCAATAGCACTCCTGGTCGGATTTTTGAGGCACGCATTGTCCACAAGAGCACCAAATATTTGCTGGTTGTGTGCTACGATTTTCCCGTGTAAGAGCTTCTGTCGACTCTACAATATCGTCCTCCGAGTCGTCACTTTCCTGGTCTGATTTCACTAAATGTGGATAGTCTTCAGTGGTTCGTATAAAGAACCTTCTCATCCTTCTACGAAATTGTCTTTGTCCATGTTTAAAAAAAAAAAAACTACTATAATGTCTGTTTTTTCCAAGTTTCCGTGAGCTTGTGTTGTTGTGTCAGGTATATAGCCTTATGTTTACATTGCAATCTCGCAGTTCCGGTTTGTCAACGATATGACGTCATTCAAATGCGCCGTTTTAAAACTCCTGTGCTCTGAAGCTTAACGGTAGTGAAGCCGTTAAATCGCTTAAATCTGGTTTATGAAAGAATATAATAAACGCCTTATAGGTGTATTGACACTAGCTATACACAATACATCAAATTATGTATATGAGCGTTTTCACTACAGGTACCCTTTAATTCTAATTAATGTCGTGGGAAGGCTGGCGCCCATCTCAGCCAACTCCAGGTGATGGCAGGGTACACCCTGGACAACTTTCCAGGCCATCGCAGGGCAGAAACGCACTGACGGCTATGCAGCTTCTCTTGTCGAAGGTCAGCAATGGTTCTTTTACATGAACCTCTCACCATAGACAGTGAGAGACATGGCCGGCCTTTGATAACCCAGTTAGCTGCACTGGGGGGACAGTGACAATCCGTGGAGAGGAACCCCCAACCTTAGGATCAGTGATCCAGCACCTTACCGCCAGGCCACCACTGCCTGTGTTACATCAGTTTATAATGATAATGCTAACATTGTAGTGGACGATGGCCAGTGCTAAATATTTTAATTAGCTGAAGAATCAGTTACACTGGTTTGTTCCGCATCACAAACGTCATGCTGCTCTTTATATCTGTTCCTGTTATCTTTTCTCTAAAGCCACTGACCCTTATTAGGAAGAATCCCACTATACACCAGGCCAGCTAGCAAAAAGTGACAGACGATAAATCTGGAAAACAGAATTTGGAGATGAATTTGCTACAATCATAACATATGTATTTTATTTTCAGATACAAGTATTGAACACATTTAGTGGATTGGGAAATTATAATCTTTACAGACTTATTTGTATTTGGAAAATGAAGAACAAATTCAGTTAACAGTTCAGTAACAGTTGCATGTTAAAAAAATAAGAAGCGAATCGAAAGCATTTTCATTTATTATATATTTTATGATTATTATACACTCTTAATTATACACACACTCATACGTATGTGTGTGTGTGTGTGTGTGTGTGTGTGTGTGTGTGTGTGTCACATTATATACAGTGTATATACATTTAAAATTTAATAATCTATAATACAATCAAAATAAATGGCATCTATTGTACATATGTTGTATTCATATTATTTTTTCTTAAACAACTGCACGGCACCTAAAAATGCATTTAAAAGGAAAATGCAGATTTTTTTATAGATTATTTTACTATTAAATTTTATTCTTAGACTTTTTGATCCTAAAACATTTTAATAAAATCTGCAGATTTTTTCCTTAATTAGCCTCAGGTGACAGAAATAAAATCACATTAATAAACAAACTTTTTACTCTTTGGACATTGTGTACATTTTTGTTTCAGTTCCTCTATCAACCTCTAGAGGGCAACATATAGCAAAGAAAGCATTCTGATTGGCTTGTTTCTAAACTAGAATACAGGGATCCCTCACTTCCTGCGGTTAATGGGGACCGAGACCCCCGCGATCACCGATTTCCACGAAGTAGGATCAACCCCCCCCTTACTGATGTATGCGTACATGTGTATATATACATGTATATGTGTATATATAAATACTTATAATAACAATTAAACATTCAAAAATAATGCATAAGATGTAAATAAAATATAAATACACACACATACAGGTGCGCGCGCACACTCAGTTGCACACCTCATATAAAAATGTAAGTAGTTTTGTTGGGGGTTTTGGGTCGTTTTTTTTGTTTTTGTTTGTTTGTTTGTTTTTGTTTTTTGGGGTTTTTTTTGCACAATTGGCCTTGTTTTGTGGCATTTTCTTTAACTTTTTTCCTATTTTTCCTTAATTTCCTGATATTTAAATTTTTCGATGAATATTTTTTAAAAACCCGCGATGCACTGAAGCCGCAGAAACTGAAGCACGAAGTAGTGATGGATCAGTGTATACTTAATGTGCAGAGGTGTTTCACACGTGCCTCATCCCTGCCACATGTTCCCGGTACTATTTTGGAACATCTTGTGGACATATACTCTTGAATTAACATACCGTAGAGTGTTTTTTTGGTTTGCAAATGTTGGTAACAGATCTCACACAGACGATTCTATGCCGTTGTAACTTTCAAAACAGCATCAAAATGCAGAAAAACAATTCTCTTGAAAATATTTCTTCCCTGAACCCCCCCCCACCACCACACCACACACACACACACACACACACACACACACACACACAGCAATTCCAAATATTTTTTCTCTCTGTGATGATTTCTCATACTGCAACCTTGTGGAATTCTCCAGATTAACATTAAGTGAACAAATATATGCAGAAATCTGCTTGAGAAGCAGCATTAACCACAGGCAGATAACCGGGCCGTTTGTGTTTGCAGACAGATGCATTTTATCAAACAGCTTTTCCTTCTTTCTCATTATCCATATTTTGTAGTTGTTCTTGTAAGAATCAATACACAGTCTTTCAATCTTCTTTAAGCTTTTCTTTTCTTTGAGAACTTAGAGTTTCATCAGGCTATGACCCCAGTGGTGGCCTGGTGGTAAAAGGTGTTGGATCGCTGATCCTAAGGTTGGGGGTTTGAGTCCCACTCTCCACAGGGTAGTCATTGTCCCTTCCAGCGCAGCTAACTGGGTTATCAAAGGTGGGCCATGTCTCTCACTGTCTATGGTGAGAGGTTCATGTAAAAGAACCATTGCTGACTTTCGTAAAGAGTAGCTGCATAGCCGTCAGCGTGTTTCTGCCCCTTGCTAAAGGGGTGTGTCAGGAAGGGCATCCAACGCAAAAACCAAAAATCAAACATGCGATGATTTGCTGCAGCGACCCCTGAGAAAAAGGGTACAGCCGAAAGGAAAAGAAGAAGAAGAAGAAGAAGAAGAAGAAGAATGACCCCCACCAAGAACAAGAGAGAGAAAAAAAACATCCTTTACAATGCAGCATCCTCCATTGTATTGCTAGCTACTTGTTTCTTATTGGAGGCCTTTGAACTGGGGTGAAGCTTTGATTGGGTCTTTGAACAGTGCCCAGATTTTCAACATATTACGACTTAGCAAAGAGAAGTAAACAGGGATAGATATGATGATTGAACATCTGACCCTTGTAATAAATTAATGGGTTTAATAAGTTAGCAAGTAAAATGTAATATATAAAGTGCTATCTCTATAGTACATTCTAAGTGCTGTTGATTACTTTTGCGTCTTCAGTACCTGTTGTGGCCACTGGACAGGACAGAGGCGATGTTGAGACGTGGACCACTGGTACTGGCATTTTTGTTTTGCTTATACCTATAAACTCTGCCCTGTTGCTGGAAGGGTTAAGTCCATTCAACAACTTCACGTCGAGTGTAGTATTTGGTGTTATAATCGGTGTGTTAATGTCCCTCCAGCCACACAACAGCCTGCCATAACCAGACCTAAAGTCCTCGTTGACTGTGACATAAAGGAATGGATTCAGCATGGAGTTAGCACAGCCGAGTCACAGCACCACGGAGTATGCTGTATGTGGAAGGTCTGTCTCCTTTTTTATCCCCACAATGGTGAAAAATGTAAAATGCTAATGATAATGAAGACATGTTGGTTGAAGAGCAAGACTGATGTAGAGAAAGGATGCTCTTTGCATGGTGGGTCTGTGCAATACGAAACACTCAGTCATAAGTCCAACACATGGCCACCAGGGGGAGATAAAAGGTAGCTACTGAATTAATGAGTACAGTACATAAGTAGGATTTAGCTCAAAAGGACAGTCTCCTATTGGGTCGTCCTTACCATGATTCTGCACAGTCTGGTCTGCTGTATTCCATCCCTGGTGATTAGGAATGAATGAGACACCAATCAGCACCAGTCAGAGCACTGCTAATGATGTACCAACATGCCATGGCGGCACCAGTGTAGGGCAATCAATGCTAATGGCTAGGAGGTTAAGAATAGAAGCCGCGCTCAGCATAATGTTCAAATGACCGTTAAAATGTAGACATTGAAGAAGTGTGCTCCCAGTGGCCAGTCTCCAGTCACCTCAAGCAAACTGGAAAAAGGAAGGACGAAAGCTCACGATGAAGCAGTTTGTAACACTATATAGTCCCCAGGTTGTATCCATAGCCACATACACCAGCACATTTCCACACACTGTTAGCAAGATTAGGAGGGACAGAATCACACCTAGTGCTATCTGAGACCACATTTTAAAATTAAACTAAAAATGCTGAGAACAGCGTTTGTACTGGCACTTTAATGTGGATATTTGATGATTTGTAGACATGCTGCATGTGTAGACTTCCTTTAAATCTCTGTTTTAGCTGTGTCCCAGAAACTTGACCAATCTTTGACCTTTCAGAGATGAATCTTTGTTTGGGCAAAAAAAAAAAAAAAAAGTCAATTTTGAAATGAAACGTTGGAATCTGCTGCCCTCTTCTGGTGAACATTTTCAGGGCATCATATTTCTCCATCTATGCTCCTGTAGAGAGAAAATAACTGAAATTATGTCCAAGGGCGTAGGATTGCGGGGGGTGCACAGGGTGCACGTGCACCCCCCCCCACAGCAGGAGTTGAGTTCCGCTGGACAAGAAATTATGTGTATTCACAATCTTATAAATAAACTTAATGATTGTTATTGAAGAGAAAGTCAGAGATAAGTTCCGCATGACGAGAGCCAGGAAGTAAACCGGAAGTTAACGTGTAACAGGCACTGCGCATGTGCATGACCGACCTGACCAATCAACAAACATAATATTATCAGTCAACAGTAAGACCTCAGTCAGTCGCGTTCAGGAACAACATCTCCAGCACCACCACACTAAACACTGGAGCTCCTCAAGCGCTGTGTGCTCAGTCCACTGCTGTCCAAACCATCTCAATCTAGCCTCTCTGACTTTGTCTCCAAAACATCTTACATGTGCTGTCCCTCTGATGTACTCATTCCTGATCCTATCCATCCTCGTTACTCCCAAAGAGAACCTCAACATTTTCATCTCTGCTACCTCCAGCTCTGCCTCCTGTCTTTTCTCCAGGGCCACTGTTTCTAACCCATACAACATCGCTGACCTCAACACCGTCTTGTACACTTTTCCTTTCATTCTTGCCGATTCCTTCCTATCACACATCACACTGGACACTTTTCTCCAACCATTCCAACCTGCCTGCACACGCTTCTTCACCTCTTTTCCATACTCTCCATTGTTCTGGATTTTTGAGCCAAAGCACTTAAAATCCTCCACCTTCTTTATCTCTGCTCCCTGTAATCTCACCGTTCCTCTTGGGCCCTTCTTGTTCACACACATGTATTCTGTCTTACTGAGACTAACCTTCTTTCCTCTACTTTACAAGACATACCTTCACCTCTCTAGATTTTCCTGCACTTGTTCTCTGCTCTCACTACAGATCACATCTGCAAACATCATAGTCCATGGGGAATCTTGTCTAAGCTCATCTGTCAGCCTGTCTATCACCATCGCAAACAAAAAGGGGCTCAGAGCTGATCCTTGATGCAGTCCCATCTCCGCCTTGAACTCATCTGTCACAGCGACAGCACACCTCACCACTGTCTTACATCTTTAATACATGTCCTGCACCACTCTAATATACTTCTCTGCCACTCCAGACTTCCTCATGCAATACCACAGTTCCTCTCTCGGCATCCTGTTATATGCTTTCTCGTTCACAATTTACTGCACTACCACAGCCCTGTTATGTTTCACTACGCTGCTATGTTGATATTTATGTGTAGGCCTATTTCTATTTGCACTACCTCAATCACTGCTGTTCTGTACATCATTTTTTTTTTACATTTAACTACACATGCTCTTTCAGCGCTAAGTGTCTCAGTCCTGTGTTCTCTTTTTCTTTTGTCCTTTTTGTATTTACACTGTTTGTACATAGTTGTACACTTTGCACTTTATGTGGCTACGATGGATACCTGGTCCTAGTTTTGATGGCTTTTATTTTTTTCATATTTGGTTTTTATGTTGATGTAGCACCAGGTCCTGGAGAAACGTTGATTCATATGTACTGTGGTAGCTATATGTGGTTGAAATGACAACAAAACTTCCTGAACTTGACCTTCTGTGCATACATAAAAGATCACTTCCTGTATTAATACCCAAGGACTGAATGTGAAATTGCTTTAGCACTGATAACACATATAACACTGAGTACATGATGAAAGCATGTGTGTGTGAGTGTGTGTGTGTGTGTGCATTTGAACTTGTTCCTCATTGAGGACTGCAATATGTTTTAAACCAAGAGTGAGAATATTTTTGAGTAATTGAGGACATTTTGTCTCATGTTTACTTTTTCAAAGGCCTTTTAATGGGTTAAGACTTGGTTTTAAGGTTCGGGTTCAAATAAAATTTAAGGTAAAGGTCAGGGGTGTTACATATTTCATTATGATGGTTAAAGTTAGGGTAGGTGCTCGGGAGCGCATTCTGTCAATGTCTCCATGAAGATAGAAGTACTCTGTATGTATGCGTGTTTGAGAGTTTTGTGTCAGTGTGGTGTATATGCTTTCACTGTTAATGGAGGTTTGGCTACAGTACTGTAAATTATCATCTAATAATTTAAGCCCAATGGCTCAGCCCCTCTCTTGCACACACACACCAAAGACTAAGACAGAGGAAAAAGCGATAGTGGGCAATAGTAGGTTGTGCGAATAAACTGGATCAGTGCTTATATGTACTGTATAGTATTCTTCTTAACCATAGAGGACATCATAAATAAATATTGCTTCATATCAGTATGATTTACACACACACACACACACACACACACACACACACTCACACACACTCTTTAATTTCTTTAACATTAATTAATGTCTGGTGTGATGTGTCTATATAAATACTTTTCATACAACAATGTAGACTCTACCAACAAATTAGGATCTGATTTGTCTCCAGTAAGCCCTGACTATAACTAATCACACCCCTATTTTCTTCACCATAAAAAGCCTTTTCCACCACAGTCCCTCTCTATCACTCTATCTCTCTTTCTGTGTGTGAGACAGGGAGAGAGGCCGAGAGAGAGAGAGAGAGAGAGAGAGACCAGTAAGTGTTTTGACATATTCTCTTGGTTATAGGTTCCCATAGGCAGTGGTGGCCTGGTGGAAAAGTGGCACTGGATCGCTGATCCTAGGGTTGGGGGTTCGAGTCCCACTCTCTACAAGGTTGTCACTGTCCTTCCAGTGCAGCTAACTGGGTTATCAAAGGCCGGCCATGTCTCTCACTGTCTATGGCGAGAGGTTCATGTAAAAGAACCATTGCTGTCTTTCGTAAAGAGTGTTACGTCTGGAAATTTAGAATATGAAAAGTGTCCCATGAAACCAGCAAATCAAGACAAACCATTATTATACAATTTACTAATATTAACAAAATGTGACAAAAATAATAACTTACAGTTTAGACATGAACAAAATACAAATAACAAGGGTCACAAAATAAAGATAGTCACCAAGCAGCTGCAGTATGGTAAATTTAGAGACGCGCGCACACTGGCGGTCAAAAGATCATCCTAGTGGATGTGGATGTGGATGCATGTGGATGATGGACTTGGGTGATGAAGTCTTGAATGACTAAACTTGGTTGAAGCGCGTTGGATTATTCGCTTAGATGATTCCACCCCGAGCCGGTCGGCAACGGGTCCTTATATAGATTCTCTAAAGTTCGGGAATGTTCCATTTCTCGAATGTTCGAACGACATGACCAGTCACAGGCCGCATGCGCAACTAGAGCGATCTCGAAGTCTCCACAATAGGCTGGAAAGCTCCAGACCCAATTAGACTCCGCAGGCAAAATAACTGTGACCCAAAACCAGCTGAGCAACACCATGCGCCACCATCCACAGCACACCATAGATATAATTACGCACTCACAACATTTATACATTCATTATATTTATATTTACATTTATACAGTACATTTATTATTTCATACCCATAACAAGAGTAGCTGCAAAGTTGCCAGTATCTTTCTGCCCTTTGCTAAAGGGTTGTGTCAGGAAGGGCATCCGACATGAAAACCTATGCCAAGTCAAAACATGCGAATCAGATGATTCGTTGTGGTGACCCCTGAAAAAAAAGGGAAAAGCCGAAAAGAAAAAGAATAGGTTATAGGTTCGCATACATTTATCATTTATTAATGTGAGGAAGAATTACCTCTACAAATTGGAACAGTATCTGTTAACAATTTCAGTGACACCCCCATAACTGCTTCTGCTCTCTCTCTCTCTCTCTCTCTCTCTCACACACACACACACACACACACACACACACACACACACACACACACAGTTTTCCTTTTGCTGTCCAATATAGAGGGACAGCCCACCCACGTAAGATGTTTTGGAGACAAAGTCAGAGAGGCTAGATTGAGATGGTTTGGACATGTACAGAGGAGGGATAGTGAGTATATTGGCAGTAGGATGCTGAGGTTGGAACTACCAGGCAGAAGGCCTCGAGGAAGACCAAAGAAGAGATTTATGGATGTGGTGAAGGAAGACATGAAGGTCGTTGGAGTCAGAAAAGAAGATGCGGAGGACAGGGTGAGGTGGAGGCGGATGATTTGCTGTGGCGACCCCTGAAGGGAGCAGCCGAAAGTAAAAGAAGAAGAAGAAGAAAAGAAGAATACGTTTAAACTGTTGTGCTTTATGATAATGCTTCGAGATGAGTGATACCATATTATTTCTGTAGAATGATCTCAGAGTGAAATATATAATGCACATGCATTAAACTACTAATTGAGGTGTAGTATGTAAAGGAGTACATTTAAGGTTTGAAAAGGACAAATGACAGTTTTAGCATCGGATTTATTAACTACAGTGTCCCTGAGGAATAATGTGGCCATTAGGCATTGAAACCTGGCAATTCATAATATTAGTAAAGTACATCCTACTCCATTACATACATTTATGCACATAATTCAGCTGAAATCATCTCACAGGGTCAGAGACCAGCTAGAGACTTTAAAGTAATTCACTGGGGTCAATTTTAAATTCTGTCTCATTTCACTCCTAAAAATATTCATTCATTCATTTTCTAAGCTTTTAAAGCTAATTAGGGTCGCGGAGAGGCTCATTTCAGTCCACTCTGGGAGAATGCGGGCTACGGTTCTGAACAGCTGACCAGATCATTTCAGGGCCAATACACATATAGCTATTCACACTCACTGTCACAAATAGGGATAATTTGGAGCAGCCAGGTGGCCAACTGTGCATGTTTTTAGACTGTGGGAGGAAACTGGAGTGTCTGTGGGAAATCCAATCAGACACGTGGAGTACATGCGAACTCCACACAGAAATGTCCCAAGCCTGGGAATTGAACCTGGGCCTTCTTTTGGTGAGGTTGATATACTAACCACTGCACCATCATGCCGCCCCCCTAAAAATACTTCTGTCTTATCCCAATGCCTGAGAAATGAGTCCAATCCCATTCACAAAACTAAAACAATAGCATTTATTCATATATGAACTGCAGAGGTACTCCATCTGCTTCCATTGGCTCCCACTTCAGGGGAATCCCAGGCATCCCAAATCCAAAGGAATCATAGACTTTGCATATTGTTCTTGCAAAGTTCAGTTCATTTTCTGTGACCGCTTAATCCTAATTAGTGTTGCGGGGAGGCTGGAACCCATTGCAAGGGCAGAGTACACCCTGGACAGCTCACCAGGCCATTGCAAGGCAGAAACACGCTGACGGATTTGCAGCTACTCTTGTCGAAAGTCAGCAATGGTTCTTTTACATGAACCTCCCACCACAGACAGTAATAGACATGGCTGGCCTTTAATAACCCGGTTAGCTGTACCGTTAGGACAGTGACAACCTGTTGAGAGTGGGGCTTGAACCCCCAATCTTAGGATCAGTGGTCCAGCACCCTTTACCACTAGGGCACCATTGCCCCAATGAATACATGTATTAATTCTAATTAAATATAAATCATTCATGAATTCTGAAATAGTTACAGCATATAATCAGGAAGTACCAGGAAATGAGAAGTAATTTTAACATACAGTAATCAGCTTTAAGAATACAGTATCAGCATCTTGAGCTCACAGCCTGAAACCGGGTCTGTGCAGTAAATATGGAAGATGTTTGTATTCGGTGCTACATGCTGCTGTAGTGGACCTTTTCCTTCTAAGTAAACTGTTGTTTAGCTTTGAACTGGCAGGTTATTCCAAGTGGCTTGAGGGATCATCACATGGGAGGGAGGTCACTTTCTCTATAGAACGAATGCAAGCTTCCATATACTAGTACAGCCAGCCCTCTACTTATGAAAAACTCTGAATACGAAAAATCCAGGTTACGAAAAACATTTTCCTAAATTTTTGTCCTCTGTATACGAAACAACTTCTTCTTACAAAAAGCGCCAAACGCGCCATTCAAACATTCAAACAATGCGCGAGTTGCTCTCTCATTGGCTGTCTCCCAACATCCCGCCCCACTGGCCTCCCATTGGTCAGGAGGGAGCTGAACTGTACCCATTCCTGTACCTATACTTCTTATTTGTTACATGCGTGAAGGAGAGTTGAACAGGACTGTTGGCTCGTGAGTTTTTTGAGATTGCTCATTGAAAGCGTTATAATTTGTTTGTCCATCATGGACCCCAAGAAAGTGATTCTCGGTGACACCGAAAAGAAGAAGCGGGCTCTGTTATCAATCAAAGTTAAGTAGGAGATAATAAAAAAATACGAAAGTGGGATGCGGTTGAGCAAAATCGCAGAGGAGAATGGCCGAAACCCCTCTACAATCGGAACGATATTGAAGCAGAAGGAGGCATTAAAAGCAGAGATACAGTGACAGAGGCGATTATTTCGGAAAAAGAAACCGCCATATATAAGGACCTCGTGAAGGAGGGTGGGGGTGAGGGTTCTTCAGACCAGCAACCCCTGGACTTTAAAGCATCGCATGGGTGGTTCGAGAGATTTAAAAAAAGGTAAATCATTTTCTTTTACTTTTAACACATATTTCATACAAAATTTGTGTACTTTTATCATTTTTAAAGGGTTTATGGGGTGGTCTTGGGAGCCTTGGAACGAATCATGCGTTTTACATGTAAAATGCACCTCTACTTACCAAAACTCCAGGTTATGGAAAAGGTGCTGGAACGGATTAATTTCGAAAGTAGAGGGCCGACTGTATCACTGAAATCGATTCAAGTTGTTTTCTTAAGAAATGACAGGCTGATGTACATGGGGCTGATTATGGAAAGTGCTGTAATAAATGATATGAGGAATAAACAGAAGAAGAGTGAAAATGTGTGTGCAATTTGCTTGCATTCTCAAAGTGTGCCCCCAAAAAATAAAAGGTAGGAGAGTACCAGACGGTCCTCATCTGTGATGCAAACAATGATCTCACCCATCTTAGCCATTTTAGGGTTTCAGACATCACCCAGTCCTTTGAAAAGAACAGCAATTATTTCGAAGTGTGTCTCATCTTTAAAGAATGTGATTCATATGTTGACATTATAGACCAACTTGCAGCCCAAAGACAAACAACTTTGGCTAATTAGCTGGGGATTGTGCATGTGATGCTCCTGGAATGAACTGGCGAGCTGCTGAGAGTGTACCCATCTTTCATACAGAGTTGGCTGAGATAGGCTCAAGCCTCCTCTTGACCCCAGTAGGATAAACCAGTTTGAAAAATAAATGACTGAATAAACAAATGAATGAATGAATGAATTATGGACCATTTTAATGCATACACTGCTATATCTTTATATGGATACCTGTGTGGTACTGTAATATAGAAATAGAGATTCTCACTGCATACATTAATGCTCTGCATTAGTCGGTGTTTCAAAAGATAACTAGCAAGTGATTTTCTTGGCCATCTAAACCAGGTAAGAAATAAAACACTACGGAGTGTACTGACATAAAAATAATAAACAATAGGGCAGCGTGAGTCAGAGTTACTTTTACCACCCCAAAGCAAGATATTTTCTAATAACAGCATATCCCAAAGAGATTTACTTTTATTACACAACAAAAAGTTTGCTAGTGATTTGTTTTATTCATTAATGTCATACATTTTGTCACTTTATAGTTACATTTAATGCAGTGAAATGCCCACATTCCCTGTTACGCTGAGTAATAACAGTTGTTCCCTCGCCAGCCTC
Source organism: Plotosus lineatus (assembly GCA_024760905.1). NCBI lineage: Eukaryota > Metazoa > Chordata > Actinopteri > Siluriformes > Plotosidae > Plotosus > Plotosus lineatus. The sequence goes on from CM045742.1 coordinate 31,446,282, forward strand.
TTTTTCTCTCAGGAAAGTTAATAAGAACAAAAAAGCCTCAAGGCCGTCCAACCATTGAAAAAGTTAAAGTATAATTTCACCCCAGTTTTTATCCTATATCCACCCACTGCATAATTTTCAAAAATGCTATAAAGTGGGCAAGAGGTTGAAAGAGGGTGAAAAGAGAGAATAAGCAAGAGGAGGAGTGGTTGGTCAGTCATTCATGAATTATTTGAAACCGAGTATCACAGACTCGCCAGGACAATGGGTGGGGAACATGGGCTGCCCACCTCTACATTAACATCAACATCTTATTTCAGTCATGATGTAAATAACCACCATATGGTTAAGTCTTTGTCAGCATAGGCCTTGCAAAGTTTAGAATGCCATAGAGGGGGCACTTCCAACACAGATATACTGTGTGTGTGAGTGAGTGAGTGTGTGTGAGTGAGTGAGTGTGTGTGTGTGTGTGTGTGTGTGTGTGTGTATATATATATATATATATATATATATATATACACTCACCAACCTCCTTTCTTTTCATTTTAACAGCAATGTGGAGATTTTCCTAATTCTAGTATAGACAAAGGCTTGCTGTGCAGACAAGAGCAGACTTAGAGTCGATTCAGATTTTACCTCTTTAAATATTTTATTTATTTGTTCTTCAACCTTTCGGTACAAATTTTAAATTATATTCAAGGTTCAAGCATGCACTCCAGATCTATGAAGATCATAACATGTGCTAGTCAGTTTCTTTTGTGTTTTATCGGTGTCCACGCACCAGTTTGGAACCCTGTTGTTTTTACTTTGGTGTTTATATTCTTCCACCACAGTTTTCTTTTGGCCTAAAACCAAAACGGCAAGAAAAAGTCACACACACACACACACACAAAGCTGTAGTAAAATGTATTAACTCCTCTGGAATTTACCTTAGAGTATTCTTATACCCTGGCTTACTTTTAATTGCAGGAGAATGTTTTTAACAAAGAAACACATTCTTTGCGTCAATTGGAATAAAAGTGTCTGACAAAACTTGCTTATGGTAATGTACTAAAGCTGCAGTTACAGCAGAATCAGTTAATTCATAGCAAAAAATATGAAAATACGGTACTGTTATGTCAAAGTCCTGTGACACCAAAGAAGCATAATTTCCCTGAAGCATCATGACCCGGACAAGTCCTATTCAGTCTTATTCGACAACACACATTCCTGATTTTAAACATAAATTTATCAATCAGCACATTGCTATGAGTAAACTCAATCTGCACAGCTGCCAACTAGTACGTAAAAAACTTAGTACGTTTTCTTGGGTCTGAGTACGGAAATACGTTTTTGGGTCGGATAATACGGATTCAAATAATATTGCTGGCTATTTCGCGAAAAAGAAACAAACCATAAACTTTCGCTACGAAGAATGCGAATAAAAAAATGTGAGCCACTCAGAGTACTGTCCCTTGCCAAATTTAGCGACTGTGCATGTGTATGGACACTGTTTATGCCGGAAGTTGGACCATGAACTAGCACACATCTGCAGTCGTGCAGCACTGTAACCGCAAGGTGCTTTAAAGGGCTTTATGATCTGAATCGGAGGTAGGACGTGGTCAAACTTCGTTCATTTCTTTCACTTCAAAGACAGAAAATACCAATACAGTACTATCAAAGCTGAATGTTTGTTTGCAGCCTTTTATGTAGAGCATAACATTCCTCAAGCTGCTGCGGATCACATGGGCAAACTGCTCAAGTAGCAGATGTAAACAAGAGAGACAGCTGTACCTTCAATTCCCTCAGATTATTTTTCATAAAGTTTCCAGTATTGATCAAAACTGGAATTGAAGACACAGATGAAACTATCACAGTGCTTCACAAATAGTGGGCCGCTCGAACGATTGGGGGGGGGGGGGGGGGTGCCTGGGGGGATGACACTGGGGAAGATGTTTTTCTGGAAGTGTAAGAGAATTCAGTGTAATTGCACCTCCACTCCACTAGTTGGCAATGGCGCGGTGTAGGGATTTTTCACAGGGATAAACGATATGAAGTGCAGTAAACAACCAGGAAGGACTGGGTGCCAAATAGTGCTGACCCTCAAGATCCAACATAGAAAAATTTCTAACAGGAATGAAGAGAAAGGTGGAGAGAGGCGGTGATATTAAGACATAAATAAGTTAAATGAGTTTAAATTTTTTTTTCAGGCACATTGGTGCACTTTAAATCTTTTCTATTACAGATAAAAAAACAATGTTAATAAAGTTCTTTATTGTAAGGTTAACGATATTTCTTTGTTTTTTGTTTTGAATGTTAATAGAGATACAATATTATGCAGAGGTGTACTAATAATTTTATGGACAAATAATACTATTTGTAGTCGTTCACGTGGCGGTGTGGGGTAGGGGGTGGAAGGTGGGGTTCGTGAAATGTTTTTTTCTTCCTAGAGGGGGCGCCACAGAAAATAATTGAGAAGCACTGAGCTGTCAACAACCTTGAGATTGAGTTTAATGATTATTGCTCAACCAGTTTCACAGAGGTATAAATGAGAACGCCTGCAGATGAGTTGTGGTTCTCAGTTTCCCACACTGTCAAAGGACATGGGAAGCCCAGATTTCAAAAGTTGAGCCACTGCATGGCTCATTAGGCATTTCATCAGTTCCACACAGCAATGCTGAATGTGAAAGCATTTTCAGTCAGGTGAGGAAGAATAAGACAGACTTCAGGAGATCACTATCAGATGACATGCTGTCAGCTCTACTTATTCAAAAATTAATAAGCAACACCTGTTATGAACAGAGATTCACTGCCTCCTCCTGGAAAAGAGCAAAGACAAAGGAAGCAGTCAAAAAGGATCAGTTAGAAGAATGATAATCGCATGGCTTGGACATCCCCTTGTCTGTCTGTATACTTCTCCATGGGGGAAGTTTATTTTCAAGTGATAGGATGTCTACACGATGGAGTTAAGATTGCTTTGTGGTGAGTAATAAATGCTTGGTATTAGGAAACCACCCTTTACTGTTTGTTGCATTTCATGTGAATCACCTTACGACATGTTAAAGAATGTTAATTACAGTCGGCCCTCTACTTACGAAAACCTCTGAATAAGAAAAATCCAGGTTACAAAAAACATTTTCCTAAATTCTGTGTATACGAAACAACCTCTTCTTACGAAAAGCGCCAAACCCGCCATTCAAAAATTCAAACAATGCGCGAGTTGCTTTCTCATTGGCTGTCTCCCAACATTCCGCCCCGCTGGCCTCCCATTGGCCAGGAGGGAGCTGAACTGTAGCCATACTTCCTGTACCCATACGTCATGTTTGTCACATGCGTGAAGGAGAGTTGAACAGAACTGCTGGCTCGTGAGTTTTTTGAGAGTGATCATTGCAGCGTTTTATTTCGTTATCCGTCATGGACCCCAAGAAAGTGATTCCCGGTGACACTGAAAAGAAGAAGTGGGCTCCGTTATCAATCGAAGTGAAGCAGGAGATAATAAAAAAATATGAAAGTGTCATGTGGTTGAGCAAAATCGCAAAGGAGTATGGCCGAAACCCTTCTACAATCGGGACGATATTAAAGCAGAAGAAGGCATTAAAAGCGGACATACACTGACTGAGGTGATTATTTCGGAAAAAGCAACCGCCATATTTAAGGACCTCGTGAAGGAGGATGGGAGTGAGGGTTCTTCAGGCCGGCAACCCTCGGACTTTAAAGCGTCGCATGGGTGGTTCAAGAGATTTCAAAAAAGGTAAATAATTTTCTTTTACTTTTAACACATATTTCATACAAAATCGATGTACTTTTATCATTTTTAAAGGGTTTATGGGGTAGTATTGGGAGCCTTGGAATGAATCAGGCGTTTTACATGTAAAATGCACCTCTACTTACGAAGAGCTCCAGGTTACGAAAAAGGCACTGGAATGGATTAATTTCGTAAGTAGAGGATCCCAAGGATGGCGGTTCAAGCCTCGCTGTCACCGGGTTGCCACTGCTGTCTCCCCAGTGCAACGAACTGGGTTCTCAAAGGCAGGGCTTTATTGACATTAGCATGTTTTTGACCTGGGGTGGCCTGGTGACTTGTGCATGGTGTACACTGCCGTTGCCCGGAGTCGGCTGACACGGGCGCCCTGTCCACAGCTCTAATTAGGATTAATTGGTTCAGAAAATGAATGACAATTATCATAACTATCTTCTCCCATCCTCATGACTGAAGATTAAATTTCATGGATGCATCCGCCAGAGCTCTCCTCTGTTTCTTCGCACTGATGCTGTGTATCCTTAGCTTTCTTCAGGATTGAGTTATGTCACTGAGCTTCCTCTTCTGACCACAACGTTCATGGCTGAGGGCAAGATATTCTGTTTGCCTTTTTTTAGGTTTAAATGAGGGGATGATGTCCACTTATTTGTACTGCATCCGTACTATATCATACTGCATCCGTACTAGGTTCTTACTGTGTTTTGGAGAACATGCAGGGTACATTGCAGTGCACCTGTAGGGGAGGAAACATCCGAAATAGAATTTTACAGCAATATAAAATACATTTATATGAATACATATTGAAAAATCCTCCCATAAATCATTAGTATTGGTTGTGCATTTCTTCGCACTGCTTGAATAAAAATTGAGCAGGTTATCATTTTAGCAGCTGAATTATAGGATAAGGTGGTATGTTGTTTTGATAAAGAGCCACGACAAGTATATCAGTGTACAGTTTGTGTACATTTGCAGTAACACAGTCATCATGCAGATTACTTTTTATATACCTGTACTGTGTATATACTGTATATATAGCTGTAGGAAGCAGTTGAAAAGTTCAAAAATTTATTTCAAATTATTTGATATCATTAATATATATTAATACATGAACAGCATAATGTATATTAACTGGAATTATTATCAACTTTATATAATTATATAACTCTTTAAGCATGTCTCTAATAGGCCAATAAACAAGTTATTTTATTATTTTAATGTTACAAAACGTGTAAATGTGTAATTTTTTAATTTTCAAGAACATTTATTATTAATATTAAGCTAAACTATGACATGCTTTTGTCACTTCAAATCGCAAGCTTCCCTTAAGCCTATAGTTTCATAACTGTAAATTAGCAAACTCATTAGATTAAATTTAACACTTGAAGTTATATAAAAAATATAAGGCTGGAAGTATATATCAAGACTGGTGTCTGCATATAATATACAGCTACATGTACATAAGAATCAATAGTAATTCTATAACAAAAGTTTATGAATGAATCCATGTATTTAAACACATTATATTGTATAATACAATACAATAATAATACTTATTTTCATATTTATCTGTTTCTTTAAAGACAAATGTTTATTTGCCAAAGTAGCTCACTCACCTGTCATTTTGTTACAAAATCGTTTGCTATATCATCCATACAAATAATGTCAAGACACTTGTAGTTGCATCAGAATCACCGTACAAACTACTTAATCAGATAATAACACACTACTCAATTAGTATCTGCTATAAGTTGTGACTTAGTTGTGACTTAGCTGTCAAAGCCTCTACTAATTTTGTCTTGAACTGTAAAACCTTGGGGGGGACAGGCTATTGGCCCCCTAGATTTTAAAGTGGTGGGGCCAAGGCCCCACCAATCCCCCCTGTTCCTACGCCTATATATATATATATATATATATATATATATATATATATATATATATATATATGTATGTATGTATGTATATATGTATGTATATATGTATGTATGTATATATGTATGTATGTATATATGTATGTATGTGTATATATATATATATATGTATATATGTATGTATATGTATGTATATATATGTGTATATATGTATGTATATATATGTATGTATATATATATGTATGTATGTGTATATATATATATGTATATATGTATGTATATGTATGTATATATATGTGTATATATGTATGTGTATCAATAAATATATATACATACATATATATATATAAAGTAATCTGCATGATGACTGTGATACTGCAAATGTACACAAACTGTACACTGATATACTAGTCGCGGATCCTTATCAAAACAACATACCAGCTTATCTTATAATTATAGTCATTATTGTATAATAATAAAATTCGTATAATATTTTACATTATAAATACAGTATAGTCATTGTTGTAGCACCCCCACACTGCTGTCAGATCAACTGCATGGACACAGCGCCATCTTCTGACAGTCTCTGGCATCTGCCATCTGGCATCTGCTAATGCTATGACTGACACTTCAAGAAGTGATTACAAAGTTATACACTGAGCATGACAACGAATGAGGAAGTTTTCCATTTTGATAATTACCATTAACCTACTTCACAACAAATATGTGATCATTTTTCCTCTCAAAAATGTGTGCACCAAAATTAATGGCACCCCAGAGAGGATATAAAATGTTTATTCTGAGTTAAGAATTTAACATTTATTTTAACACACACAGAGAGAGAGAGAGAGAGAGAGAGAGAAGATCTTAAAACCAAGAAATTTCATAATATTAGACATTTTACGTCATTCTTGGGGGGTTGTTCATTTTCAAAACAATTCCATGAGAACCTGTGCTCCGATTTTATGAAGGTTCCCTTTTTAAGCATTATTATGATTATGAATGCCCCCCACTGCAGATAACTGGGTTATCAAAGGCCGGCCATGTCTGTCACTGTCTATGGTGAGAAGTTCATGGAAAAGAACCATTGCTGACTTTCGACAAGCGTAGCTGCAAAGCCGTCAGCTTGTTTCCGCCCTGTGATGGCCTGGTGAGCTGTCCAGGGTGTACTCTGCCCTCGCCCGGAGTTGGCTGGGATGCGTGCCAGCCTCCCCGCGACCCTAATTAGGATTAGGCGGTTACAGAAAATGAACTGATGATGATGATGATGATGATTATGAATGGATGCACCAACTCAACTGCTTTTGGTTTTAGAGTAGGATAACAGTACCACTTTTCACGCATTCATATTGCTTAGGCACTGAGGTGGAGTTCATAGTGGGAAAAAATAGGAAATACAGTATATCATGGATGGGCTGCGTGCCAATGGAGACCACAATAAGGACACACATTCTCATCTAGGGGCAATTTAGGAGCCAATTCAATTAGTATGAGGTCGGATAAAACCGAGGGAAACCCTTGAAAGCATACAATAAAATTCAAAGCTCCTGAGCTCAGGATTGAAATCCTGGCCTTGTGAGACAGCAGTGTTTTCCCCTGTGCTACGATACAGTCCATCATTGCGACATTCATTTTAAAATACCAGACATAATATGCTGTATTTTCAGCTTTAAGGAGAAAGTGTTGGTGATCCTTTTCCTGGCAGCCGTGTGCTCAGGTGTGAGTAAAAATATGAGATGTACAGAATGTGACAAGGACTAACGACCTGAACATAATCTTTCCAATATAAAATGGTGAAAATAATTTGGAGGAATTTTTTTTAGTGTTGCTCCACTTTGAAATGGGTCATATTGAGCCTATTGTATGCTGTAGGGCCAATAATTTGTCATACCGGTTGTGCTCTATTTACTGCTTCTGGCAACCCAAGGCCATTAGTGAGTTTCGGTGTAAGGCCTGTTTTCTGCGGTCTTTGCTGTAAGAGTACACAGGGCCTGTATGATATTTGTTGACTCCAGTTATTGATATTGTTGTTTTTGATCAGGTGCATGATAAAGGTCTCATTTACACTTGCATCATGAATTATACAGAATGCTGTGGACATGTCTCTGTGGGAACGTCATGTGGAGATCCAGCACAGACTTGTGGTCACAGACTTGAGCCTGCAAACTGAAAATGTCAAATTTCAGTTACTAAAACAGGTTGTTGGCACGCTTTACTGAAAGATGCGCTCTGAGGAAGCTAACATGCAATTCGACAATAGTATGCAACAGTAAATAATAAATAATAACAGAATTATATAATCGTTTGAATGTCAGTTTGCAATATGGCATCCTATGCGTCTGTTTTTTGAAGAAAAGCATCATGGGTAGAATTGTGTAGAATTGAAAAAAGGAAGGAAGAGAGAGAGAGAGAGACAGAGAGAGAGAGAGAGAGAGAGAGAGAGAGAGAGAGAGAGAGAGGGGAGGAGCACCTCGTTGTGTTCTCTCACACACTCATCAGAAAAAGAGACAGGACTGAGTCAAAAAGAAAAAGAGAGGAACTTGGGGAGTGCAGAGGCAGACAGAGAAAAAGCATTTGTCTGGCTTCAACATGACTCCCTGGATGAAGACCACCACTGAGAGATATGGTGTTGGTATGTATTTTCTATACTTGAGGCATTTAGTTTAAGAACGGTGTGTATGTGTTTATGTATGTGTATGTGTGAATAACGGCCTTCGGAGCTGTGCGTGTGGATGCTCACTTCCATTTCCTGCTTCACAGGATGTGGGCAGGTGCCGCTCACTAGATTGATTCACACATCATTATGCTTCAAAAAGAGTTTAACTTAAAATCATAGAACAGATCTGATACTTACAGAAATGTTTGATAAAAATTGTAATCTTTTAAAGCATTGCCGGTTAAGTGCAGGGGTTACATGAATGCCGTATGTGCATAGCATTCTGTGTGTACAGTTTAAGGTATCGATTGATCATCCTGGGACAAACATTGCAGCTTGATAAAGTAAACATTTTTACATTGTAATTAGATGTCTAAACAACATTATTTCTATTGCTTTTGGAGAAAGCTGGATTTATAGAATTTGCATATAAATAATCATGAAAGATTACAGTACAGAGACCATAATGGGGTTTGTTTTGGCCAAATATTTACCAAGTCACTGCATTCAGCCTTGTTGTGAAGTCATGTCTCTGCTTCCCTCGTCTACAGGCAACACCAACAAAGCATTTCAGCATAGTGTGTACAAAAGTTAAAGCTTAAAAGTAATATCTCTGATCATGTGATCTGATAACCGTTTATTTATGTGGTTGGACACACACACACACACACACACACACACACACACACACACACACACACTCACACACACACACAGGAAGTTAACAAGAGAGGAAGTAAAAAGTGAACTAAGAATAAAGTTATGTAGGGTGTGTGTGTGTGTGTGTGTGTGTGTGTGTGTGTGTGTGTGTGTGCCTTGTACCTAACAGTGTGGGCAGTGTTTTTGTTTCTTATATCGTACATTATTTTTTTTTTAATAGTCTTAAAATTACACAGAAACACAAAAGTTTGGTAGTGGCTTGAGTCATGTGGCCTGTTAAGCTTTACTTTAAGATGCGCATATATATATATATATATATATATATATATATATGTATATAGTTATGTTATTATAATATTGTGTGTGCATGTATATTTATATATGTGTATGTGTATATATATATATATATATATATATATATATATATATATATATATAGTCTTTCTCCAAAAATTAGCATATTGTGATAAAGTTCATTATTTTCTGTAATGTACTGATAAAAATTAAACTTTCATATATTTTAGATTCATTGCACACCAACTGAAATATTTCAGGTCTTTTATGGTTTGAATTCTGATGATTTTGGCATACAGCTCATAAAAACCCAAAATTCCTATCTCAAAAAATTAGCATATCATGTTCAGGTAGTCTAAACGAGCTATTAACCTAATCATCTGAATCAACCAATTAACTCGAAACACCTGCAAAAGATTCCTGAGGCTTTTAAAAACTCCCAGCCTGGTTCATTACTCAAAACCGCAATCATGGGTGAGACTGCCGACCTGACTGCTGTCCAGAAGGACATCATTGACCCCCTCAAGCAAGAGGGTAAGACACAGAAAGAAATCTCTGAGTGAATAGGCTGTTCCCAGAGTGCTCTATCAAGGCACTTCAGTGGGACGTCTGTGGGAAGGAAAAAGTGTGGCAGAAAACACTTCACAACCAGAAGAGGTGACCGGACCCTGAGGAAGATTGTGGAGAAGGGCCGATTCTAGACCTTGTGGGACCTGTGGAAGCAGTGGACTGGGCTACAGGTGCCACATTCCCCAGGTCAAGCCACTTTTGAAGCAGAAACAGCAGCAGAAGCGCCTGACCTGAGCTACAGAGAAGCAGCACTGGACTGTTGCTCAGTGGTCCAAAGTACTTTTTTTGGATGAAAGCAAATTTTGCATGTCATTCGGAAATCGCGGTGCCAGAGTCTGGAAGAAGACTGGGGAAAAGGAAATGCCAAAACGCCTGAAGTCCAGTGTCAAGTACCCACAGTCAGTGATGGTCTGGGGTGCCATGTCAGCTGCTGGTGTTGGTCCACTGTGTTTTATCAAGGGCAGGGTCAATGCAGCTAGCTATCAGGAGATTTTGGAGCACTTCATGCTCCATCTGCTGAAAAGCTTTATGGAGATGAAGATTTCATTTTTCAGCACGACCTGGCACCTGCTCACAGTGCCAAAACCACTGCTAAATGGTTTACTGACCATGGTATTACTGTGCTCAATTGGCCTGCCAACTCTCCTGAGCTGAACCCCATAGAGAATCTGTGGGATATTATGAAGAGAAAGTTGAGAGACACCAGACCCAACACTGTGGATGAGCTTAAGGCCGCTATCGAAGCATCCTGGGCCTCCATAACACCTCAGCAGTGCCACAGGCTGATTGCCTCCATGCCACGCCACATTGAAGCAGTCATTTCTGCAAAAGGATTCCCGACCAAGTATTGAGTGCATAACTGAACATAATTATTTGAAGGTTGACTTTTTTTGTATTAAAAACACTTTTTTTTAAATTGGTCGGATGAAATATGCTAATTTTTTGAGATAGGAATTTTGGGTTTTTATGAGCTGTATGCCAAAATCATCAGCATTAAAGCAATAAAAGACCTGAAATATTTCAGTTGGTGTGCAATGAATCTAAAATATATGAAAGTTTAATTTTTATCAGTACATTACAGAAAATAATGAACTTTCTAACAATATGATAATTTTTTGAGAAGGACTAGTGTGTATATATATACACATATATATACACACACACACACACACACACACAATATATCATTATGTAGTGTTTAAATAATCAATACGTAGTGCATGTATTAATCTTTGGTACTTCAGAAAATAATAATGCATGCACATTAACATTCTCTGTGTCATCTGACTGGTTTTAGTTAGGCATGCTGTATCGATAAATATTATTTACATTTTGTTTTAGTCTACAGTGTAGGTAAACCAAAACAGGATATTTAGGATACCTGCAATAAAGTCCGTATAACCCGCACTTTGTCTCAAGCACAAGCAAGTGAACTCCTCGGTGGAGTGCCTCATATATTGTAAGCGTTGATTGGCTGTTTTAAGCTTTATGTAAAGTGACTCGGCTCAGCTTCATGTAAAGTGACCATCCGTCGACTATCAGAACCATTTACAAGAAGAAAGATCGCATCATAGAGAATGTTAAAGGTTCTATTTGATACTGTATTTGATATTTGATGAGTGAATTTGATTAAAATTTATCTCTGTGAAATTATTTTGCTTGAATTTAATTTATTTGAAATTAGTGTTTATATTAATTGATATATTTCATATTATTTTACAATGTTATGTTTATAATAATTGATTTAGGGGTGTTTTATGAGATATGGTAATGGTATTTATGGATGTATAGTACAGTATGAACGTCATACGTCACTGGAACATACAGTAACAACTTACGTTTTTTCTTTTCAACTTACGTTCGGCCGTCCGGAACCAAACAAAAACGTAAGTTGGGGGTGTCTGTACTATTATAAATATGGGTACAATGGGGATGTCACAGGAGATAAATCTATTCAAACATGTAAGATCAATATTTATAGATATTTATAGACATATATATATATAGACAAGAAACTTTTTTTGTTGCCTTACAGCCTGCAATCACAGACATATAATGGAAACAAAATCGTCCAAATTTGTGAGGTGAGATGGGAAAAAAATGTAAACATTCATCTTACGCTGATTTTAAATTGATGTTTCCTTGAAGGGGCAGTGTTGACCTGGTGGTAGGGTGCTGGCTTACTGATCTCTAGGTCAGGGGTTCAAGTGTCATTGTCACCAGGTTGTCACTGCTATTCCCCCAGTGCAGTTAAGTGGGTTTATTAAAGGCCGCAAGTTAGAATCCAGTTTAATGCCGTAACCGTAGTCCATGTGCGCTAATTGGCCAAGCTCTCAATGGAGGGACACTCACTTCACTGTCACTCACAGCGATCGCCAGCCAATCCTAGGAGTCTGTTAGCTCATTCATACAAGGGGACGGATAGTGCTTTCCCTCCGATTGTGTTAGACTGCCACCAAATGTACATGCGCAACAGTTCGAAAAGAGGTGGGTTGCTAGCATTGCATGTTACTGAGGGGGCGTGTGCATGCTTTCACCGCTCCCTGGTCGGTGTGGTCATGTGATATGAAAGGCAATACCTGATGGGTGGGAATTGGATACAATTAAATTATGGAGAAAATGGGGGAAAATACAATAAAGTGAGCATACTGTCTGCAAATTAGAAGATGTTGCACAGTTATTTAGAGATCACTTCATCTTCCTGTGATTAATCTGGGGTTGGGTTGTGGGGACAGCAGCCTAAGCAATCAGGTCCAGATGTGCCTCTCTCCTAGCCACTTCCTCCAGCTCTTCCAGGGGACACCAAGGTATTCCCAGACCAGTCAGACACAATCCCTTCAGCATGTTGGGGTCTCTTCCTGGTTGGACATGCCTGTAACACCACACCAGGGAGGCATTCTAGAGGCATTCTAACCATATGCCTGAACCACCTCAACTTGCTTCCGTCAATGCGGAGGAGTAGCAGTTCTATTCCGAGCTCTTCTTGGATGGCTGACCTTCTCACCCTATCTCTAAAAAACAGCCCCGCCTTCCTGCAAAGGAAGCTCATTTCAGCTCCTTGTATCTGCGATCTTGGTCTTTCAAGCCCAAGCTATGCATTGAGGTGAGTCGAAGTGTATAGTCAGTATCTCTCAACCTCTAGCACCAGCTCATGCTCCTTCCCCACCAGAGACATTCCATGTCCCAAGAGTCAGGGGCAGTAACCGAGGATCGGTCTGACAGAACCCATGTCTTTGGCTGCCACCCAACTTACAATGCACCCGACCCCTATAACCCCTCCCACAGGTGGTGGGACCATGACAGGGCAAACCCATGTCTTCTTTTTGTGCTGGGTCCAGTTGGGCTCCATGGGCAGAAGCCCGACCACCAGTCGCTGGCCTTCAAGCCCCTTTCCCAGGCCTGGCTCCAGGGTGGGACCCCGGTGACTTCTGGGCAAGGGAAACTGTGACCTTATAAGTTTCTCTATTTAGGGGCCTTTTGAACCGCGCTTTGTCTGGACTTTCACCTAGGATCTGTTAGCCTTGGGAGACCCTACCAGGGGTATAATGCTCCCAACAAGTTCCTAAGATCATTCAGAAATACAAACCTCTCCACCACAATAAGGTGGCGATTCAAGGATGGGGTATTTCGAGATATTTTTAAAGTGGGACTGAATGGGAGCATTCCATCTTTTTAATTTTTATTTATTTTGTTTCATTTTTATTTATTAGTATATTTTGAAGGACTGAAAGCACTTTGGGCTGGGCTTTTATCAATGTCATATACAACGACTTTTTTAAAATATTAGATCGACATACTGTACATTCCTTGGCAGCAATAATGAAACAAACCACACACAAAATAAATTAATAAATGAAAAGATAGAGCTCACAGCAATTACTATTCATAAAATGAGCAAGAATAAAACGCAATGTGGTGATCTTCCACAAATGATCCAGCCCATCACAAACCTGATAACTTCGAAATAGAGCCAGAAGTAAGAGATCAATAGCGTATGCAGTCGTGCAAGTCCTAAGGTAAACAAGTGAAAAAAATCTGCTCCAGAATTGCAAGTTTGGGGTTCTTCCTTTCTTTTGTCCAGAGCTATAAATTTATGCAAAAAGTCCATCTATCTTATCTATTATCTATACTGCTTATCAATAAGAGTCAGGGTTGAGCTGGAGCCAATCTCAGCTGACTTCAAGTGACTTTGGGTACATCCTGGGCAGCAGGCCAAACACCACCAGATCAATAGCCATCCATACTCACACTGTCACACATGGGCAGTGAGCAAACACCTATGAGCAGCCAGTTGACATAATACTTTTATTTGGACTGTGGGAGGAAACCAGATCACTCTGAGGAAACCCACACAGCCATAGAGAGACCCTGCATCGAAACTTCACACCGAAAGGCCCCAGTTGGCCATAAGGTTCAAACCTATTCCTTTTTATCTGTGAGTTGAGAGTGTGACACAGTGTTCTGTCAATACCATCACCAGTGTACATTCCTGTAAGGTGTATACGTTGAGCCTGGCCAGCAAAATCTTTGCAAAATTACCAAGAAAGAAACGTTTGGGTTTTTTTTTTCTTCCATGAATAAAATTCAGGGGTTTATTCATTCTAGAAAGTACCGTTTTAATATCTATAATACTCATAGACACATCATATTCACACACAGTGATGTATGACATGGAATAATTGTGCCAACTGTTTCTAAAGCTCAGGCTTTTTCAAAACTGCAAAATCTCTAATACTGCAATTAGATGCCATTGGTTATAAATGGATGAAAATGCTGACATTCACACATTTCTGCTACTTGTTATTACTATAGTGTAAGACAAGACGTTATATGCAATTTATCAAAAGATGACTGCTGTTATTTCAATCTGTATTCACTCACCTGGTGGGCTGTGGGTTTATGTTTGTATTTGTAACTCCAATGCAAAAGACTGATTTACTTTTTTATCTTTTACTCCCTCCCTCTCTCTCTCTCTACCTCTCTCTCTCTCTCTCTCTCTCTCTCTCTCTCTCTCTCTCACTCTGTCTCTGTCTTGTAGTTAAGTGGAATTTTGCAGCAAAAACAGAGAAGCAGCTATCTCTTGTCGTGGGTGAAACAGTGCACATACAGGAGGCATGTGAAGGTAGGACTGCGACACTGTGAAATACTGATAGATTAGGGCTAACAATATACAAGTTTGAGTAAAACAGCCCTTTATTTTGATATGAGAGCAGTTTGTCAGTTTCATGTCCATAAGGGTTTCAGTGAGGATGTTGTTGGTCTTCATTATTAATAATAATAATGAATAACTTCATTATTTTTCTCGAATACCGTTAAATGAATGAGTTAAAGCAATCCATTTGTGGTAGTGCATTATTATTATTACACTACCACGACAAAAATTGCACATTTTAATATGTTCCTGGAAGCCTTAAGCCTTGATCTCAGTACATAATCTCCATGGTACTGTTTCAACAAATTTAAGCAACATAATATTCATTCCCATTGAGAGTTTTGGGAATTTCTCGAATGTTCTGAATCTTCTCCAGCACATTCTAAAGACTTTCAATGGGGTTAAGGTCAAGACTATGGAGTGCCAATACATATGTGAAAATGATTCTTCATGTTCCTTGAACCTTTATTTCGTTACGTGAGTGCCCATTTTCAGGGAAGAAAAAAAAAAATCCATTGATTTGATAATGATGTCTCGCTTGTTCATGTATTTGCATCTTATAGAGCAGTTAAAGGTTAATGGTTAAGGTTCTGGGTTACTGATCAGAAGGCTGGCGGTTCAAGCCTAATAACATCAAGCTGCCATTGTTGGGTCCTTGAGCAAGGCCCTTAAAACTCAATTGCTGTTATATAAAGGTGCCTGCCAAATGCCGTAAATGTAAATAATGATGAGCTGTACAATCAGGTCATTAGCTGACTTATGTTTACAGACGCTCCCCGACGTTTTTAATTGGTTCCAGACGGCCAAACGTAAGTTGAAAGTGAACGTAAGTTGTTGCGGTGATATATGACGTGTGACGTATGACGCTCATACTGTACTATACATCCATAAATACCATTACCGTATCTCATAAAACACCCCTAATTCAATTATTATAAACATATCATTGTAAAATATATCAAATATGTCAAATAATAGCAACATTAATTTGAAATAAGTCACTTATTTATACCGAGTCACTTTACATGAAGCTTAAAACAGCCAATCAAAGCTTACAATATGTGAGGTGTTCAATATCGAAAGTAGTGTACTTGCGAAAGTAGTGTACTTGCTGTGTTTTATACAGACTTCCGATCTTTCAAGTGCACAAGGGTTCCGTTGAACTCGCTTAGAACACAGCCTGCACGACGTCTTAACACAAGGGTAACATGTGATATAATATATATATATATATATAATATATATATATATATATATATATATATATAAAACTGAACTGGGAAGAAGGAGGGGCACGTTCAGTCTGTCATTTGTAAACAATGGACGCAGCGTCATTATGTCAGCGTACTACGGAGGTAAGTCTAAACTCAAAATTTGACTTTTTTTTTTTTTTTTTAAAAAAACCCCCATAAAATCGAAAAAAACGGGGAGCGTCTGTACTGCAATATTAATGTTGCTGAGCCTCAACCTGAACAAATGGAGCAACGGTTGTATGGAGATCACACTCTGTGATCAAGGCTAACGCCTGTCCAAGAAAATATTAGACTGTGTGACCTTTTTTTTTCTTGTCCGGGCAGTATTCTAAATCAATTTTTTGAAGGTCTACCTAAAGTTTGGTGGCATGGTGGTGTAGTGGTTAGCACGTCCGCTTCACAGCGAGAAGGCCTGGGTACTCCAGTTTCCTTCCACGATCCAAAAACATGCACAGTAGGCTAATTGGCTGTTCCAAATTGCCCGTAGGTTCGCATCATGCAGAATGCAATGGCAAACCACTGCACTATCCTTGCCAAGAAAACCTCCATGAAGATGATAATTAAGACGTTATCCTTCATGGCAGGTCGCCAAAAGTTGTCCTACGATTCGGAAGGTATCAGACCAGACCAGACCCAAAGTTCTATAAAAGATAACCAGGGGAAATTTGCACCTTTAGCAAAACATTTTGAAGGGGAAAAATACTATTTCTGTTTTTACCAATAATAATAAAATGCTGTTATTTCAGGTTGGTATATGGGATATATAATCCGAAACAAAGAGAAGAAAGTAAGTGTATGTTATGTTCCTGAAGAATCTTAAGAAGTCATATTCTGCTTTTTCTCCTTTCCCTACATACTGATTTTAAAATTAAAGCCTATGCGATGTAAATTTTCCACATTACAGGGAGCATTTCCTGCAAACTTCATTGAACTTAAGGAGGTTATTGTTGAAAAAAGGGGGTGAGTAACTTTTTATTTTCAAATTCATTAATCAGCACTTTATAAATTCTCTGAGATCATATTTGGAATTTTTAATATAAGAAGGATAAGTGTATAAGCTATTTGATTTTGTAACAGACAACAATATTACACAACAAACATTGTACAATTACTCTCCAATCTTAAATCAAAGTATAAATTGATAGCTTGTGAGATGCCAGGCTGACTATGTGTTGTGTTCCAATGAGTGTGAATGGAATACGTGTTTAATTATACTCGCGCTCAGCAGATTAAGGAAAAATAAAGCACTTTTTAAAATTATTTAATGTCATTTTTATGGTCACCGGTATTAGGTGACACCAAGGACTGGAACTCTGCTCTGTGCAGCAAACCAATAAAGTCTCATCTGGTGGGAGGAAAATAACTTTTTTTTTATTTTGGGAAAAGGTCAAGGATAAATAAGTCAGTTAGCTTTGAATGACTCAAAAGTGTTTATTTGTTGTGACATACTATTAATGGCACATGAAAGGGTACCCTAGTAGTTGATTAGCCAATCATAGGTAAAGTAATACAATTTACACAGTACATGAGTATTTACAGTAAAATCTTCTTTTTGTTGTTGTATAGAAATGAAGAGATCGTGACCTCTGCTGATATGCCCCTGGTGAAGGAAGTCACCACAACACTGAGGGAATGGGGTAGCATCTGGAAACAGCTATTTGTGGTTAGGAGTGTTTTTTTTTTTAATTAATTAATTAATTTTTAAATTTTTTAATAACGATTATAACCAAAATCCAATGTTGTTTATTAGTGCTGTAATCTCTTTCATCATATACATTGACTACATGAGTAAGTGGCAGGAATTTTTTTTAAACTCTGCAGGTCAATAAGAAGGAGAGTTTCAGACAAGTGCAGGCTCTGATGTGGGATCTAATGGAGTGGCGTTCTCAACTGCTCTCTGGCACGCTGCCTGGAGATGAATTTAAGGAACTCAAACAGAAAGTCACGTCTAAAATCGACTATGGAAACAAGTATTATATTCTTTTCATGCTTCTCTCTCTCTCTCTCTCTCTCTCTGTGTGGTTGCCTATTTAAACTCCTTTATTGTGTTTTTTGGTATTCTGTATGTCATTTGACAGTCATTATTTTGGAGTATATAAAGAATATATAGAGTACTGAGTAAAAGGTTTACGCGTGTAAAGAAATGTTGTAGAGCAAAGATGGCTTATATTTACCACAGTAAACAGGAATAAATGGAAAAGTTCGTGCTTTTTTACAATTTAATGAGCTTTATGTTTTACCGAGCAACTTCCAGCAGCAGATACAGTTTTCCTCTGGGTTTTTTGCTTCTTTATTTAAATACAAACTCAGCAGCCTTCATTGTGTGTTTGTCTGAAAAGTGGTCTCTTATGTTGCTCTCTTTATTGACTAATCAACATTTTTTGTATCATTTATAATAACTATATAATAGTTGACCAAATGTCGATCTTGCAAATCTTAATCATCAAATGGTTAATTGGCTCAACTTGTTTTATTTCATACACTTTTAGTTCTCCTCGTATTACATAACATATCAGCTTGAGAGCTTTGTTAGGGAACTGGATGAGTTCGTCATATATTTATCACTGGATAGGTCATGACGTTCAGCTAACCAAGTAAATATAACCCCAGCCCACAGATGAGGAGTCCACTAGCATAACCTGCCAATAATAATAATAATAATAATAATAATAAGGGGCAGTGGTGGTCTAGTGGTGTAAGGCGTCGGATCGCTGATCCAAAGGTTGGGGGTTCGAGTCCCACTCTCCACAAGGTTGTCACCCCCCCCCCCCCAGTGCAGCTAACTGGGTTATCAAAGGCCAGCCTTGTCTCTCACTGTCTATGGTGTGAGGTTCATGTTAAAGAACCATTGCTGACTTTCGTAAAGAGTAGGCTGCAAAGCCGTCAGCGTGTTTCCGCCCTACGATGGCCTGGCGAGCTGTCCATCTGCCCTCGCCCTGAGTTGGCTGGGATGGGCACCAGCCTCCCCGCGACCCTAATTAGGATGAAGCGGTTACAGAAAATGAACTGAACTGAACTGAATAATAATAATAATAATAATAATAATAATAATAATAAGGATATTTCCTTTCGGCTTTTTCCCTTTTTCAGGGGTCGCCACAGTGAATGATTCGCATGTTTGATTTGGTATAGGTTTTTACGTTGGATGCCCTTCCTGACACAACCCTTTAGCAAGGGACAGAAACACACATGGCTTTGCAGCCTTCTCGTATTGAAAGACAGCAATGGTTCTTTTACATGAACCTCTCACCATAGACAGTGAGAGACATGGCCGGCCTTTAATAACCCAGTTAGCTGCACAGGGGGGACAGTGACAACCTTGTGGAGAGTGGGACTCGAACCCCCAACCTTAGGATCAGCGATCCAGCGCCCTATACCACCAGGCCATCACTGCCCCAATAGTAATAAAAATAATAGTAATAATAATAATGATGATAATATTAAGTCTTTTTTCAGGCACCCATGCAAACCTAACTGATAGCTTCACATAAAAACCTGATAACTTATGTTATAAATTGTAGCAGAAAAAGTGAAAAAGATAATTTCTATGCCAATAAAAATCTGATTTTTCTGAAAAGCTGAAACAAATATTGAAAACAATTTGCCATGTATAGATCACCGTGTTTATTACTCGTCCTGCAGTCTTTATCTGTTTAGATTTCAGTCTTCAATTTGTAGTTGAATCTCAGCTGATTTCTGTGTGTATCTTTAAGAGGAACTAACACTTTTTGGCATCTCCATTTGATTACATTACTCATGCGGTTTGATTAAAAAAAGAATAAATCCCAGTTTCTTTTCAGCGGCCACACTCGGAAATTGGTGCCACGTCTAATTTTTAACTTTTACTTATTTATTTATTGAAAAACACACTCAAAACCCTTGGAAAACACCTCAGGCAACGTATAAAATGACTCCGAGGGCAATTCTGTGTTGGATGCTACGATTGTAATTCTGAGATTGGTTTACATTTGTTTGAAATAATTATATTTCTAAAAGATTTTTGGAACTGCAATGCTGCTTTACTATAGATAATTGTTCCAGGTTTCAAAACGTAAATACATGTTAAAAAAGATTGATCATCTAGTGTGCGTTTACTTTAGTTACTTTGAACTTTAAAAGCTTTTCGGCTTCAGCAGTCACCTCATTTCTCCATTAATGAAAAAACAAAACAAAAACAATAACAAACAAAGAAGGAAACAAAAAATGCAAGCCACATTAAGATTTTCTAAATGTTTTTAGGACCAACCTGTTTTTTAATCTGCCCTGAAGAACTAAAAGTTAGTCAAGTTCTTGCAGCAAGATGAAAAATGACTCACCCTTGAACCGAAAGCTATTTTTTTGTTTGGACTGCTCTTACAAAAGATGAGGTTGAAGAGCTCTCTGTGACTGAGCACATGCATAATTTCGTGTGTGTGTGTGTGTGTGTGTGTGTGTGTGTGTGTGTGTGTGTGTGTGCCGACCCAAGCACAAGTGCAAGATAAAGCACAAATATATGCCTGATGTTTCAATGTGTAAAACCACATGCATGCGCATTAGGGGTGTCACACAATCTCTGTCTGTTTAGCAATAAAATATTCAAGTTAGTGTCTGTATGGGAGTGGGTGGTTAGTAAGCCCAAGTGGGTGTGGCTGAATAATTTTTTAAATTATAAACAGCAATTTGGTCAGGTCTATGGGTTTTTCAGTGTTCATTTATGGTTTTTCTATTACTTCCATTTTAGTTTTTAAACTGTAACTTTTATATTTTTATTCAGGTAATCAACCTACGAGCAAACCTTGGTTTCCGACCACAGTTTGTTCCAGAAGGCTGTTCGAATAGCGATTTGTTCGAATTCCGGATCTATTTTTCCCATTACAAATAATTTAAATGGTCTTAATCCTTTCCGTCGGTTTTTTTGAACAGAAGTTTACGGTACCGTAACTTGTACCATAGATCCACAAATTAAGTGAAAAATTATTGAATACAGTACACTAAAATAAAAACCACAGTACAGTTAAAGCATACCTTTGTGGTGGTGAGCAGTTGGCATACTTAAATGTTGGAGAGGGAGAGAGGAAGCAGATCCCCTTCCATAACAGCTTCAGGTGAATCAGCCAAAGGTGTTTTTTCTCTTGCTACTCGCTTTGGTGTGGATGACTCTTCTTCAGGATGTTCCTTTCTTTTCTTGAAGAACATTTTTAATGTGGCTTGTTTCTGCCTTCTTTTCAAAACCTTACAGAAGTGGATCATGACCTCATCGTTAAAGGTGTTCACAGCGCTTCTAGCTTTAGTTTATCAAGGTGTTTATCATGGTGATACAGCTCAACAACTTCTGGACTTCTGGAAAGAGTGCATTTCCCCTCCCTCTTGGTCTTATTTTTTTCTGTTCTTTTTCTCGACTTTTCTTGCGCTTGTTTCGGGTTCGGCTTCCGAATTTTGTTCGACTTCTGGGACAAATAAATTCCGAATTTTTTAGTCAAATTCGGATTTGTTCGATGTCTAAAGTGTTCGAGAACCGAAGTTTGCTTTAGTTTCATATCTGAAACCCTCCAACAGGCACAACTGTTTTATTACCTCTTCTAACATCCCAATCCTCGTACTCACCTCATGTCTGAAACCATTGGCCTATGATCTTTTATGGAAAGCTGTCTGATTGTGTGTGTACTTGTAGAACCTTTTTGGGTTGTAGGTTAAACTAAAGCTCCAGTACAGATACTGTTTTACCCAGTTTTGCAGATTTGCTAATTGTTAAGGATATTCATTCATTTTCTGTACAGCTTAATCCTAATTAGCGTCGTGGAGAGGCTGACACCCATCTCAGCTAACTCCGGGCTGGGGAAGGGTACACCCTGGACAGCTCACCAGGCCATAGTAGGGCCGATACTCAGACAACAATTCATCTTCACACTCACACCTAGTGGATGATTTGGAACAGCTAATTAACCTACTGTGCATGTTTTTGGATTGTGGGAGGAAACCGGAGTACCCGGATGAAACCCATGCAAGCACGGGGAGAACATGCAAACTCCACACAGAAACGCCTAAGCTGGGAATCGAACCCCGGACCTTCTTGCTGTGAGGCGGATGTACTAACCACTACACCACCGTCCCACCCCATTGTTAAGGTTATGTTAAGTTTATGAAAGAATTGAGAAAATTGTGCTCACTCTGATCCTCTTTTTATTTTCTCTGTTTCCTCTGTGCAGGATTCAGGAGTTGGATTTGGTAGTGAGGGATGTGAATGGAAATATCCTGGACCCTGACAATGCCAGTGTTATTAGCCTGTTCAGAGCTCATGAGGACGCCACGACTAAGATCACTGAACGCATCAAAGAGGAGCAGGTTGGAGAGAATATTCCAGTCTGCCTAGATTATTCTGAAGCCGTTATTAATTTCTCTATTGATTCCAGACCATAGGATAAATGTGGCACACTTGTTCATGTTAATGGGTTTAAACTGCAGTCACTCAAATTGCATAAAGCCCAGTGAGGATGTGATTGATCTGGCTGAGTGAGATTATAGTTAGAGAGACACTAATGTAAATGGATGCACCTTATGCTTATCTGTGTACACTATTACAGTCTAATGTCCAGATGGATCACTCTGGAGTCTCTGCACGGATCCAGTCTTCTCCCACACACAGCCTCTATGTCTTTGTGCGCAATTTTGTCTGTCGCATTGGAGAAGAATCTGAGCTCTTCATGTCCCTCTATGACCCTCTCAAACAAGTGATCATCAGGTGCATGTCTAATTACAGCAACACCTCACAATATTGTCTCGTTGAGCACAGATTCATCATGAATATTGTCTTGATCATTGTATATCCACTTACTGAATATTCATTAAGTTGCTTCATTCATAAATCACGATGCTTCCAGGAATGTGCTTATTATATACTTTTATAAACATGTTTCATAGATGATATTGCCTTCCTTTACATTTTTACATTGACAGCTTTTACATTTAAGATCTGTGGTTTGATTACTGTCCAATAATCCTTTACTCTCAATCTCTCTCTCTCTCTCTCTCTTTCTCTCTCTCTCTAGTGAGAACTATCTAATAAGATGGGGAGATAAAGGATTTCCTAAAGATGTGGAAATGCTCAATAATCTAAAGGTGGTCTTTACTGTAAGTCAACACAAGAGGGCAACATCATATCTTTTACATCAAATACATCAAGACACATTATACAGAATCTACAATATTGATTAATTACACATTTTGAGGTACAATGATTCTCTCTCTCTCTCTCTCTCTCTCTCTCTCTCTCTCTCTTGCTCTCTCTCTCTCTCTCTCCCAAGGATTTAGGAAACAAGGACCTGAACAGAGAAAAGATTTATCTTGTATGCCAGATTGTACGGGTTGGTCGAATGGACCTAAAGGAGGCTAATAAGAAATGCACACTGGGACTACGCAGGCCTTTTGGGGTTGCAGGTACATAGCTGGAGGCAGGATATTGTTTACTTTGCTTAGGGCTCAGTAAAGGCAGAAGAACACAAGTTTAGTCAAAAAAAACAACAACACCCTAAACACTAGCACTGCAACAGGATCTTTATCATCATATATTTA
>CM045742.1:31475000-31480000 GCA_024760905.1 Plotosus lineatus
GGGGCACGTTCAGTCTGTTGTTTGTAAACAATGGACGCAGCATCATTACGTCTTTACGTCATTACGTCAGCATACTATGTAGGTACGTTGAAACTCAAAATTTGACTTTTTTTCTTCTTTTTTTTAAAACCCCCCCCGTAAAATGGATAAACGTAAGTCGGGGAGCGTCTGTATATACTAGTCCTCCTCAAAAAATTAGCATATTGTTATAAAGTTCATTATTTTCTGTAATGTACTGATAAAAATTAAACTTTCATATATTTTAGATTCATTGCACACTAACTGAAATATTTCAGGTCTTTTATTGTTTTAATACAGATAATTTTGGCATACAGCTCATGAAAACATAAAATTCCTACTCAAAAAAATAGCATATCATGTTCAGGTAGTCTAAACGAGCTATTAATCTAATCATCTGAATCAACGAATTAACTCTAAACACCTGCAAAAGATTCCTGAGGCTTTTAAAAACTCCCAGCCTGGTTCATTACTCAAAACCGCAATCATGGGTAAGACTGCAGACCTGACTGCTGTCCAGAAGGCCATCATTGACCCCCTCAAGCAAGAGGGTAAGACACAGAAAGAAATCTCTGAGTGAATAGGCTGTTCCCAGAGTGCTCTATCAAGCCACCTCAGTGGGACGTCTGTGGGAAGGAAAAGGTGTGGCAGAAAATGCTGCACAACCAGAAGAGGTGACCGGACCCTGAGGAATATTGTGGAGAAGGGCCGATTCCAGACCTTGAGGGACCTGTGGAAGCAGTGGACTGAGTTTGGAGTAGAAACATCCAGAGCCACCGTGCACAGGAGTGTGCAGGAAATGGGCTACAGGTGCCACATTCCCCAGGTCAAGCCACTTTTGAACCAGAAACAGCGGCAGAAGAAAGTACTTTTTTCGGATGAAAGCAAATTTTGCATGTCATTCGGAAATCAAGGTGCCAGAGTCTGGAGGAAGTCTGGGGAGAAGGAAATACCAAAATGCCTGAAGTCCAGTGTCAAGTACCCACAGTCTGTCATGGTCTAGGGTGCCATGTCAGTTGCTGGTGTTGGTCCACTGTGTTTTATCAAGGGAGGGTCAATGCAGCTAGCTATCAGGAGATTTTGGAGCACTTCGTGCTTCCATCTGTTGAAAAGCTTTATGGAGATGAAGATTTCATTTTTCAGCACGACCTGGCACCTGCTCACAGTGCCAAAACCAGTGGTAAATGGTTTACTGACCATGGTATTACTCTGCTCAATTGGCCTGCCAACTCTCCTGAGCTGAACCCCATAGAGAATCTGTGGGATATTGTGAAGAGAAAGTTGAGAGACACCAGACCCAACACTGTGGATGAGCTTAAGGCCGCTATCGAAGCATCCTGGGCCTCCATAACACCTCAGCAGTGCCACAGGCTGATTGCCTCCATGCCATGCCGTATTGAAGCAGTCATTTCTGCAAAAGGATTCCCGACCAAGTATTTTGTGCATAACTGAACATAATTATTTGAAGGTTGACTTTTTTTTAGTATTAAAAGCACTTTTTTTATTGGTCGGATGAAATATGCTAATTTTTTTGAGATAGGAATTTTTGGTTTTTCTTTACTTTTTTGCCAAAATTATCAATTTCAAAACAATAAAAGACTTGAACTACTTCAGTTGTGTGCAATGAATCTAAAATATATGAAAGTCTAATGTTTATCAGTACATTACAGAAAATAATGAACTTTATCACAATATGCTAATTTTTTGAGAAGGACCTATATATTATAAAATGTTTTTATGTGTGTCTGTGTGTGTGTTTGCAGGGTCATGGCTGAGAATGACTTTCTGCACATCCTCTTGACCAAATTGACCACCTCCAGAGGAGACAGTGGAGGACAGGGTAAGGTTCCGAGTCCTGCTTTGAAGTGCATGGTGTTAAGTGATATTATTTTTCTTTGCTACAGGTTTATTACAGCGCTGCATCCAATGTTCAATCCACAACACTGAAAAAGAGCATAGGTCTGGATTATAATGATCTACCTAAGGGACTCAAGGGCTGGGGTTTATAGCTTTCATTAACACCACCATATGGAGGGCAATGTACAGAGACAGGAAATCTCGTAACAGAAATAGTTGCATGTAAGTGATGTACACTTTATATCAAGTGAAGTGAGATTGGTTTTTCCTTGCTGGTCTAATTCAAGCCATTAGGAGCAGAAATGCAAATGCTTCGATTGCGGCAGGGGTTGGTGGTCAAAGCAATTCTTCCAACTATTTTAAATTATTTAAAAAGGTCCCTCTTTCTTGGAAGAAATATTTGCTGTTCTCTTAAAACAAACTTTGAAAAATTTCCACTCCCTGAGTTTGATTTATTTTTATTACCGTATTATTATTATTATTATTATTATTATTATTATTATTATTATTATTATTATCATTAGCATTATTATCATCCTCCATTCATTCATTCATTAACTGTCTGAACTAATCCTAATTACGGCTGGCTGGCGCCTATCTCAGCCGATTCAGGGCGAGGGCAGAGTACACCGTGGACAGCTTGCCAGGCCACTGTAGGACTTAAACATGCTGATGGCTATGCAGCTACTCTTATCGAAATTCAGCAATGGTTCTTTTACATGCCTCAAACCAGAAGGTGAGAGACATGGCCAGCCTTTGATATCCCAGTTAGTTGTACTGGGGGGAAGGGTGGGTGGGGGTGGGGGACAGTGACATGTTGGACCCCTGACCTTTGGTATCAGTAACTTACCACTGGGCCACCACTGCCCCATATTTTATATTTACCTTTTTTAATGTAACTTGGGCACTACATTACTAATGTTGTATACAGTTCATTAATAAATATCTCACTTCCATCGGTTGTAGAAAACATCATTCTAAAAAAAAAAAGATGAACACAGTATAAGCTTAACCGAGAGCCATCTTGTAGAGAAAAAATGATTGATGCGTACCAGGAAATAATTTCACCCAACATAGTCTTACATTCAAACACAGAGTCTTTCATCTACTAGTATATTTAAATTATGATAATTATCTGTACCGTTTAAAGGAAAAATGTGAATACAGTAATAGTTATTTATGAAAAATACTTTGGGTGAAGGAGATAAAATACTATAAAAACAGATATTAAGAGTCAAATGTGTTTCGTCTCATTCAATAAACTCAGTAACAGCAAAAATTGTGTAAAGTAAAATTTACACCAAGTGTTTGTTTTTTTTAAATCAAACATCTAGGCAGGTTATAGAAGAGCACACCACTATTATGTTTTTTTTTCAGACTATTTATTGCAATATTTTGTACCATTTTTCTAAATTGCTGTTTTCATCATGCATGCCCCTCAGGCCTGTGGGTGACGATGAAGGCTCTGGTTGGTGATATTGTTCAGATCCGTAAAGAATATCCCCACCTTGTGGACCGGAGCACTGTTGTGGCCCGCAAGCTGGGTTTTCCAGAGATCATCATGCCAGGAGATATCCGCAATGATATCTACCTCACCTTGCACTCGGGAGACTTTGACAAATACAACAAAACGACACAGAAAAATGTTGAGGTCATCATGCTTGTTTGTGACGAGGAGGGCAAGGTGGTACCGGTGAGTGTGTTTCACTTTTAATCTCTACCTAAACTTAAACCTACGCAAACTTTTATTTAATTTGAGTATTTGATGCAAGCCCCACTATTAACGGGTCATCACTGCTGTCCCCTGCCAGTGCAGCTTAACTGGGTTATCAAAGGCCTGCCATGTCTCTCACTGTGTCATTCATTCATTAATTTTCTGAACCGCTTCATCCTAAATCCTAAATAGGGTCACGGGGAGGCTGGTTCCCATCTCAACCAAGTACACCCTGAGCAGCTTGCCAGGCCATCGCAGGGCAGAAGTACCCTGATGGCTATGCAATTTCTCTTGATGAAAGTCAGCAATGGTTCTTTAACAGCCTTTCACCATAGACAGTGAGAGACATGGCTGGCCTTTGATAACTCAGTTAGCTGCACTGGGGGGACAGTGACAACCTGTTGAGAGTGGGATCTCTCACTGTTTGTGGACCCTAATTAGGATTAAGCGTTTCAGAAAACGCATGAATATTTGATGCCCTGAAAGCCTGCTGATCACTCTCTATAGCTCCTTACTGAGGCGATTCTCTTTGTCTTCCTGATGTAAGCGGCTGTTTGCTGTATTCTAGGCTTGAAATGAAACCTGCAAAATATGTAACTGTTAATATACTGATCACTTCGATAGGCAAACAGGAGTAATGTGTGTCATAGGCTGGTTATCTACTTGATTTGTCTATTAGAAATAACCATTTGAGTAATATAAACACATAGAAAATGAGAAAAAATGAAATAATGAGTTCATATACTTCGGCTCTCGGCAAAGACTTAGGAAGTGCAAGGCGACAGATATTAACATCAGCGGTAAAAATGTTCAGAGAACACACAAGATTCGGTATCTTGGAATGATCCTGAACGACGATCTCACGTTCTCAGAGAACGTAACTTCAAAGTGCAAAATGGCGATGTACAGTCATCAATGCATAAGAAATATTAGACAATTTCTGACACAGGAAGCATGTCAGACGTTGGTGCTGGGAACAGTCATTTCTATGCAAACGCTGTTTATATTGGCCTCCAGGACAAGAAACTGCAGAAGCTACAGCGAGTCCAAAACTTTGCTGCCAAGCTTATACTGCAGGCAGACAAATATTCAGGTGCAACAGCTGCACTGAAAAAGTTACATTGGCTCCTTATACAGCTTCACATTAAGCACAAAGTCTTGACTTTGATATGGAAGTGTCTTCATGAACAGTCTCCTGACTGTCTCCGGTCAACATTGACATTTCAGGAGAATCTCAGGGAAAACAAGCATTCCAACTATCAGTTTCTCAAGCTGAAGGTTCCACTTGTTCGTAGAGAAACATTCGCAGATCGTGCATTCAACGTTACAGGACCGATCTGGTGGAATGAACTTCCGAACCATACCAAGCAGTCAGAAACAGTCGATCACTTTAAGCGCGTCTGAAAGACAC
>CM045742.1:31485000-31502500 GCA_024760905.1 Plotosus lineatus
AACTTATAGATAGATTTAGGCACTGCTCAAAAGTGAAGCTCCCAATTGATATCATTATTGATCGTTATTGGTAGGTGTTTAAGGACTGAATTAAACTCATCCCTCAAGGGATTAAATAAATAAGTCATCCCTGCGTTTTTCTGTCTACAGTCTGGAGCAAAAGCAGAAAAAGTTAACACTGAGTTTTCACCATTTTTCATGTTCAGTTGTATCACCTGTCTTGTTAGATTAATTATCCGATTAACGAGTTCATGTTCTGTGTTACTGTTCATGTTTGGTGTTATTTTGAAGTCATGTTCCATGGAGCTCTGCTTCGGAGCTCGGATACAAAGCATGGGATTTTGTATGTTATATTAATGTTGATGTTTTATGGATTTAATTCCATTTATTCTCATGATCATCATAAACAAGTTTGAGGTGAAAAAATGTTTTAGTATATACAACAAAAGGACATAAGAAAAGCAAAAGTAAGATAATATGATATTTTCTGGTTTATTTTGTTTACATTTTTTATTGATTTTATGCATATTTTGAAAAGTTCATAGTATCTATTATTGCAAAGTAGTAAACCCATTGCAAACCAACTCACTTTCTCTTTGTAGCAAAGGATAAAAGTGAGAAGAACTTTGCCATGGCATTTGTGCGCCTGATGAAGGAGGATGGAACAGTGATGAGAGATGGACCACATGACCTTGTGGTGTTTAAGGTCAGACACACTTATGCATACACTTACAGAGCCTGATACTTTCTTACAAGTGTATTTTGAAATGATGTTTGCTCAACTGCCTTACAGCAACAAAAGGTCCTGAGTTTGAGCCCCTGGGCTTCGGTGGTTGTGTGCAGAGTTTGTGATTCTGTGGGTTTCCTTTGGGTACTCTGCTTTCCTCCCATATTCCATGCACAAGACATGTATATTGGAATAATTGGCTGTTTCAAATCTCCCCTGTGTGCATGTGAATGATTGTATGTGTTGGCAATGTGATGGACTGGCGATCAGTTCAGGATGTATATGAATGCCCAGAATCAACTGTGATAGGCTCCAGCCTCTCCAAAACGCTAGCAGAATTGAACGGTTCAGCAAATAAATGAATGAGCAGTATACTGTATATATCAGTCATCATTTGTTTAAAGAGGGTCAACTGTATTTTGCTGTCATCATGCCTTAATCCTGTTCTACACTTGTGTGCTCCTGAGGCTCCTGAGAGATTGCCACAGATGCAGATGTCTTCCAGCCTCTTCTGGATAAATCTCTCTGACGTGCAGTGCACCACAATTTAAATAATACTCAGTCAACCTGTGTAGGCTCAGCAATCTGCATTGACTCAGTAATCACCTGTTTTCTCCACTGGCCCTCATCAAAAAATTTCTCTAGATATTCAGGATGGTTTGAATCCTTGAAAGGACATACTGTATTTTAGCACTTTTACATGTTGATGATTTTTATGGGGGATAAACATCACAGTGTTTAATGTATGTTATAAATAAGAAGGTGATCAATTCAAGAAAATCGATCACAGGATTCCAGTCACACCCACTGGCAGGACCATTTCACAAAGCCAATATATTAGTATATAGTGACCTTATGACCTTGAAGCAAGGCCTGTGTGACCCTATACACCAAATTTGTTGATCCTATGTAATTCCCATGCAAAGTTATTCCTTTAGCAAATTACATGGACCGGCAGATGGAACCACAGGACCCCCTCTGCCGAGCTTCAGTTAGTTAGCAAAAGTCATTTGCTTTTAAAGTTCATTCATTTTCTGAAACGCTTAATCCTAATTAGTCATGTGGAGGCTGGCGCCTATCTCAGCCGACTCCGGGTGAGGGTGGGGTACACCCTGGATAGCTCGCTAGGCCATCGCAAGGCCAACACTCACACCACCATTCATACTCACACTCACACCTTGGGTCGATTTTGGACAGCCAATTAACCGACTGTGCATAAACTACATGGGATTTTTGGACTGTGGGAGGAAACTAGCATACCCAGAGGAAACCAAGCCCGAGCTGAGAATCGAACCCAGGACCTTCTTACTGTGAGGCAGACGTGCTAACCACTATACCACCATGCCGCTGCTTTTAAAGTTATTTCAATCACAAACGTTGACAAGCGCGATAGAGAAGAATACAGTGAGTTGCCTGCTGTGGCCTTGAAACAAGGTCAGGGTAATGTAAACGTAATCCCTGCCAAGACATTTCTCTGGAGAATCCATCTACCAAATTTGGTGATTCTGTCTCATTTCCTTTTAAAGTTATTATGTTATAACGGGATAAGTCCAATATATAAAATTTGACCTTGTGACCTTAAAAAAGGTTAAAGTAGACCTATTTACAAGCACACCTCTTTGTCTCTGAAGGGGACCAATATACCAAATTTGGTGATACAATATCAGTTCCTTCTAATCTTATAATTTGTACATATGTACAGATGAACAGAGCGTGGCAGTGGTGGCCTGGTGCTAAAGGCGCTGGATTGCTGATCCTAAGGTTGGGGGTTCGAGTTCCACTCTCCACAAGGTTGTCACTGTCCCCCCAGTTGCAGCTAACTGGGTTATCAAATGCTGGCCACGTCTCTCACTGTCTGTGATGAGCGGTTCATGTAAAAGAACCATTGCTGACTTTCGTAAAGAGTAGCTGCAAAGCTGTCAGTGTGTTTTCGCCCGTTGCTAAAGGGATGTGTCAGGAAGGGCATCCAACGTAAAAACCTATGCCAAATCAAACATGCGAATCAGATGAGTCACTATGGCGACCCCTCATAAAGGGAAAAGCCGAAAGGAAAAGAAGGACAGATGGACAGAGCCCATTCCTCAGGGATCCCAGATCTCTGCTATTTAGTGGAATTCCGCTATTTTTACTTGCCTATTTAGTGTTAATCCGTGATTTTTTTTTCAGCATCAGGGGCCCTGTGGGCCCCTTGACACCCCAGCTGAAATATTTCATTTCCTCTATTTCTGAACCCGTTTCCTCCATTTTTTTCTAAACCTCACTGGGATCCCTGATTCCTATAGTGTCCCATCCTCTTACCATCAGTGACAGTGATAGAAATTAGCAATCCTAGCAGAGATAGAGAGATAGAGAGAGAGAGAGTGAGAGAGAGAGCATATGTCTGACAACTGACCCTTTGTCCTTGATTTGGAATCCTAGAATTCTGAGAAAAATTTACAGCAATTGTCTTCCTTTATTTTTACTGTTGTGTCAAAAGAATGTAGGAAGTCAGCGAGGCAGCGATTATTTAGAAAGCCATTTCTATTCAATCACAATCAGTTTCTCCAAAGTCATCTCAGTCGTGTCATTCAAATCTGAAACAAAAGTAAATGCTTCCAGACTCTACTTTATTTTCCACATTCTGAATTCTTTCTTGTTCTGTGAGTTGCCTTTCCTCCCCATGCTAGAACTTTTATTGGAATATGCATGCACTTCTACCTAATATCAAGTCATATTTTATATACGTTACAATTATTTTCAGGAAGAAAAAGCACTCCTTTGGATACATCACTGTACAGATCTTACATAAACTTCAGAAAAGCTTTTAACAGAACTGGAATTTGAACAGATATTTGTTTATTTCTTCATTTTTCAAATCTCTTACGTGTACCAGGGTCACGGGAGGCTGTAGTCAAGGTACACCCTGAACAGCAGGCCAGTCCACTGCATGGGAACAGACACACTTAAATCCAGGCACGATTAGATTAATAGGTGTGTCTTTGGACTGTTGGAGGAAACTGGAGTACCCAGAGGAAACTCATGCAAGCACATAAATATTCCTTCATTGAGCCTCGTGGTCAAACCCAGGACTTTCTTGCTTAGTAACCACTAACTCTGAGCCATGCATTAGACCATAATGCAATGAGACCTGTGCTTCATATCCATGTGATGTTGTGCAGAAAACGTTTGAACTTATGGTACACCAGTGTTTGAGCATTTGAACATTTGGGACACATTTGTTTTCACAAACCTGATGTTTTATTACTAACTCAGTTGTGTGTGCAGTGAGTAGGGGGTTTTATGACATTTGACCATTTAATTTAGGTGGAAATTATTTATTTGAACCCTTTGTATCAAATTAAATAGGCTATAGATTACATATGCTCACTGGTCATGCTTGATTTCATAAACTATTTTATAATTTTTTTTTTACGCGAAGATATTTCTAATATGAAGATTCATTAATGAAAAACACAGCTATGGACATGTTTTGGTAAGGTGCTGGAGAACCCACAAACAAAGGGATAATACATAAAACTATACAGTCGAAGAACCATGTGTGTGCTGATTGTTCCTAATGAATAATTTTTTTTTTATTGTATAAGAGACTGCTGATCTGTCCAAATACTTTGAGATGTTTCTACTTACGGAGTGCATATGAAAACGCTTTTAACTTCAACACTGATACCACTGAAAGACACAGGAAATCATTCCTACCTGTGAACATTAAACTATACAATTCCTCCATAAAGCGCAACATCCACTGTTATACATTTACATTCTGCTGTTTATCATATTGATAATACTGTACATATCACTCACTGACTCCATTCTTTCTGTATCTGTTCATATAGATATTACCATATTTTTCATACCATGAGGCACACGTAAAGCCCTCCAATCCTCAAAAAAAAAACTGACGGTGCGCCTTATAATCCGGTTCATGGATATATAGTGTGGATGAAGCCGTGTGACTCCATTTCACTGACACCGTCAAAACCCAAGTGAAGCAAACTAATTCCGAGCTTACCATTATTCTGGTGGATTAACCAAAGAGCTCCAACTGCTAGTCATTGGTGTCAACAGGTCGTAAATGAAAGGAATTCTGACTTTATGTCCAAATATCGGCGTTACTGCTGTCGCAGTCAGGTGACTCACTGAATAATACGTGACTGGTTTTTCCACCTAATCTCCATCTCTACGGACCATCTGTCTTGTTACAAGGATGCTTCTGTGTGCTCAGCTGGCTTAATGAGAGTCTCACGTTCAACACCGGGATAAAGCACTGCTACAGGTCTCATCCTGAGACCTCGGATGAACCTACTTGAATTTAAAGTTACAGCTCTTTAAAAGTAATGACCTCCATTCTGTAATGAACACCATACTCATGGTGCGATTGAGCGCCAGCATGTATGTTACTGTGAATGCACCGTCACTTTCAGGGGGCGTGGCTGAGAGAAGTTTAGGTCACGACCCCGAAGACTTCTAATCTCTGTCTCTATTGAGCTGCGCGAGAGAATAATAGCTAATGAAATATTATAATATAATAATAAAAAATAATAGAGGGATCCAGGCTTTATGTCCAACCCTCGCAACTGTTAAACTCAGACACTGGAGATGAAGAATTTGATGGATTTGTGGAAGAGGAAAGTACTAACTAAAAAGTGAGTTTATTGTTTTATATTGTTATAACTGAACAATGATGAGAGTTATTGTGAGAGTTCAATCAAGTTTGACTTATCTGACTTTTTTGTTGTTTTGTTTTTTGTTTTGCTTTGGTGCGCCTTATAATCCGGTGCGCCTTATGCCTGGATATGGTGCGTTCGTTGGTGTTACGTCTTGCAGCCCGGTGCGCCTTGTGTGTGGACATGGGGGTTCATTGGTGTTGCATCTTGTAATCCAGTGCACCTTATAGTGTGGAGGATGTGGTAGTGGCCTCTACTTTCAGGTTTACATATAGATATATTTTTATATGTAAAGTCCAGATGTATATTTGAATATATATCTAAATGTCTCATATCTCATATCATATATATGTTTGTCTTTTTCTTAAATTTTCTTTATTGAGACTTTATCTTTATCTCACTCTACTTGTATGGAGCAACTATGTGGACAAAACTTCCTCTGGGGTCAATATAGTATTCTGATTCTGAAAATCTTGCATGGTTGTGGACACAGACAAAATAAAATAACAAACTCTAGTGATTACAGTACCTTTTGCCAGAACTCTGCTTTGAGTTGAGGTAAAAATATCATTTTAGATGTGTAGGTGTGACAGCAGCAGAGGAAAACACACTGTTTTCCTTCAGACATGTCGAGTTGTAAAGACAGACTTTATACAAACAGCACATATATTAGTGATTTTTGTTTATATTGTTTGGTGTTTATCTGGGTGTGTTTGCTTTTTTTCAGGGTGATAGCAAGCGCATGGAGGATGTGAGCTCATACCTGTCTTTACCCTCTGAGCGCTCACAAACTGACACCCATAAAGGGACGACGCTGATGAGGCACAACAGCAGTGCGGGAGGCCTGTCAGTCAGCTCACGAGACAGCTTTACCATCTCCACCCTTGTGTGCTCCACTAAACTCACTCAAAACGGTGAGAGAGAGGGAGGGAGGGAGGGATGGACGGAGGGATGGAGGGAGGGAAGCAAATGCAGTCTTTGTCTCAATGTGAAGGGTGCACTAAATCTTTCATTTCGCTCCCTCATTGTTGTACGCAGCATTTTTACTACATGCATGTCCTCAACCTTGTCTGAACTTGACAGGCCCACGGCTGTTATCATTAAGAAATATAACCATTTATAGACTATGTGGTTTTTTTATAATGTCACGATTTTAATATTCATTGTGGTCGTACCAAGTGCATTTGCCATGCATAACCTAGTTTACAGCAATACATCCATGTTACTGATTTCGAACCTGCAGCTATACTTATATAAACTCCAATATAATGGATGTGTGTACTTTATAAGCCGTTCCGATCTTTACTGTGCTCAGTATAACTGTTGTGGTGTTGATGATTCTCTTTTTTAAATTCAGTTTGCTAACCAAGTTACCAATGCTATGCTAACCATGACAACATTAATGTCGCTTGTCAGTTGAATAATGTTTGGCTAACTACTGGTACCTTTGCTAAGTTTGCTAACAACGCAATGCAATATTAGATCAAATTATGAATTAAAAATGAAATTAGTAGTAGAAGTAGTGAACATAACCAGCTGGCCATCCAACTAGGGCTAACAAAGATAGCGAAAAGATAAAAGATGTGTGGGGGGGTATGACCCTGGGGAACATGCTTTTCTGGAATAGTGTCCGAGAGTTAAGTGTAATTGCACCTCCACTCCACTAGATGGCAGTGGCGCTCTCATTGTTGCGCTACGGTGTAGCGGTTTTCCGCATGAGCAAACGATATGAAGTGCAGTAAACAACCCGTCAAGAAACGAAGAGAAAGGTGGAGCGAGACGGCGATATTGAGACATAAATAAGTTGAATGAGTTTAAATAATAATGTACTTTTAATTTCAGGCACATTGGTGCACTTCAAATCTTTTCTGTTACAAATTAAAAAACAACGTGAATGAAGTTTTTCTTTATTGTAAGTTCAACTATATTTCTTTCTTTTTTTGTTTTTAATGTAAAAAAAAAAAAAAGATACAATGTTATGCAGAGGTGTACTAATAACAATTTTATGAGGTGGGTCTGGGCGCGGGGGGGGGCTTTGAAACGGTTTATTCTTCCTAGAGGGGGCGCCACAGAAAATAATTGAGAAGCACTGGACTACATACTCGTGATGTTTTTAACATACAGTTTAGGTCCATAAGTATTTGTACAGTGTAAGTGTTTTTGTCATTTTGACTTTAATTAAAAATTGCCACCTTAATCACGTCCTAGTTGGTTTTTAAAAGTTTTTCTTTAAAATTACCTCAATTGTAACATTACTTAAATACTTGTGGACCTTCCTCTACATTCAACTGATATTGCATGAAAATAAACAGTGAAGAACAATAGTTTTGCAAACAAAATATTTAAAATAAATGAATAACCAGCACAGTTAAAATCACTGCAGGATCATAAACACACACACACACACACACACACACACACACACACACACACACACACACACACAGCTGTTCTAAAAGGAAAAAAGAGAAAAATGCAGTCACATTAACAAATCTCCTGAAAGCATCATTCATGCCTCTTTGCTGCAACAAGCCCTTTCGGAAACCCATAAATACATACATTTATAATGGTGCCATCTGGAGCAGATATTTTTATTGTGAAGATTTAATTGTAAGGAAAAACAGCTGATTACAGCTGTAAAATGACAGTAAGCATGTGCTTGTGCTTGGCAGTGGGTTTGTTGGGTCTGCTTAAATGGAGAACTCGGCCTGAGCTCCTCAAAGACAACCTACGAGACCTCAAACTCATTGATGGCGAGGAAGTCGTCAAGGTGTGTGTTACATGTTTTATGTGTTTTTCTATGGATTTTGTGTGTGTGTGTGTGTGTGTGTGTGTTGTTAAGTTGACCTTTATGTACTTAATCTTTTATATGCATTGGTTTGTGTGTGTGTGTGTGTGTGTGTGTGTGTGTGTGTGTGTGTGTGTGTGCATGCACGTGTGTGTGTGCGTGTGTGCACGTGCGTATGTGCACGTACTTGCCTGTGTGTGTGTGTGTGTGTGTGTGTGTGCGCGCGCGTGCATATGCAGTTTTTGCAGGACACACTTGATGCTTTGTTTAATATAATGATGGAGCACTCTCAGACCGATGACTATGACATACTGGTATTTGATGCACTGGTGAGGACACACACACATCAGACCATATTATTTTTATTCTTCTTCTCTTCACATATATCTGTTGACAGTTTGACATGTCTAGCCACAACCATCTAATTTTGCCCCTCCCCCCATGTTATCTGTCAGATCTACATCATAGGCCTGATTGCAGACAGAAAGTTTCAGCATTTTAACACTGTGCTCGAGGCCTACATTAAACAGCACTTTAGTGCCACATTGGCTTACAAGTAAGTTAAAGCAGACATGAATGAGCACACACACACACACACACACACACACACACACACACCACTAACAACAGCTGATTTGCTGATCTTTTAAATTTCGAGTATGCTGGTGTAAGCACTCTCTTCACCTTCAACACGTTTGCTCTAATGCCTCTAAAATCACCTTCTCTTTTGTGCTGCTTCTCCCGTGCTTTCATTATGCTTGCTATCCTGAAGTGAGAGTTAGATTTTTATCATTTAATGTGTAAGATATACTCTGAATGTGAGACGGATCGGGCCAGCAGAAGCAGCGGTATTACAGTTCCTGTACAGAGTTTGCGGATGAGAGTCTCTGTTGATCTATCTGTCTTCATCCCTGTTCTTACTTGTTACGATGAGATGTGAGTGATGTCATGGAAATGAAGTTTCTCCACAGGATTTCTGGGCTTACTCTCTGTGAAAGTATGAGGAATAAGGCAATTAGGTAGCATAGCAGATCCATCAAATTGACCAGAGCCAATCAAATTGCTTCAGGTAACTTAAGGATTAACTTTTGTTAGTGTTGGGTAGAGCTTGATCAGGCATGTCCTACTGGACAGGGATCTCAAAGTACTGCTGTAGAGATTATATCTCTCAGTTGGTTTGGGAATTAGCGTAGCTGAAATTGCTGTTCAGGGATCAGGAAGTGTAGACTGACCTTTTTAGCTTGTTGCTACTTGTGACCCTCACCAGGAAAAAAAGAAGGAATATGTTTTAATAAAAAGCCCATTAACTTCATGCTGTTGATTGTTGATGTGGTTATGATATTAAAATAAAAGGAATTTTTCATTGTTTCCAAAAATACATGCCTGACTATCCATATGATTAATATAAACTCTATCTGAACGTCATAGTACATGATCTCATTTATTTATTTATTTTTTTTTCTAAAACAAGTTCATATCCACAAATTGAAATTTAAGTCAACCTTTAGATGGACGTGTTGTTTTGGAGATGAATAGACTCAGTTGTTTAGCCATGACAATGCAGCCCGTGTTAAAGTCACTCAGATTCTCACACTTGTTCATCTTTTCTGCTTCCAACACGTCAACCTTGTAAAATTTCTGCTTAATATATCCCACTCCATCGCAAGTGCAACTATAATGATGTCATACAATGTCATACATTTCACCTGTCAGTGGTCATAATGTTTTTAATGCTATGGTTGAGGAAGTTCTGCTCATCACACACACACACACACACACACACACACACACATACACACACACACACACACACACTCACACCAACACACACTCACACCAAAACACACTCACACCAACACACACACACACTCACACCAACACACACTCACACCAACACACACACACACACACACACACACACACACACACACACACACACACACACACACACACACACTCACACCAACACACACTCACACCAACACACACACACACACACACACACTCACACCAACACACACTCACACCAACACACACACACACACACACACACTCACACCAACACACACTCACACACACACACACACACACACACACACACACACACACACACACACACACACACACACACACACACACACACTCACACCAACACACACACACACCAACTCACACACACACACACACACTCACACCAACACACACTCACACCAACACACACACACACACACACACTCACACCAACACACACACACACACACACACACTCACACCAACACACACACACACACACACACACACACACACACATCTTTTGGAGAAATAAAGGCCAACGATTTTGGGAATAAAATGTTGATCAGCGTAGCGTATGTTCTTTATTAAGAAAGGTCCACAATGTCATTGAAGATATGTCCAAAAAGGAAAGGATTTAATTAAAGTTTGGTTTTAACAGAAAAAAAGCGCATGCTTTTCCCATGCACACTTTTGGCTATTATTTGTCATATAGTGATACTGATTACTCTGATATTCAGCCATGTTTTTTTCTCTTTGTCTTTTTACTGCAGGAAGTTGATGTCAGTGTTGAAAAAATATTTGGATGTGTCTAGTCGTGGAGAAGCATGTGAACCTATTCTCCGCACGCTGAAAGCTCTTGAGTACATCTTCAAATTCATAGTCCGCTCCCGCATGCTATATTCCCAGTGAGTGTGTGTGTGCATCTTTTTATAGTTTTCCATATTTTCACTTTAAAGAATCTAACTGCTAATGCTCTCTAATTATAAGAGGTGGTGGTGGGTGAGTGTGTGTGTGTGTGTGTGTGTGTGTGTGTGTGTGTGTGTGTACACGCATGCTTATGGCATTTACATATGATTGTGTGTTGATGCATGTTCTTTATTGTGGGTGAATCTAAACAAACATTTTCTGAAAAGAAAATATAAACAAAAGCCATGAACTTGGAGTGTTTAACTGCAGCTGTGTGCTTTTTTTTTTTTTTTTTTTTTTTTTTTTTTTTTTTACTGCATTGCAATTCTTGCAATTTTCCCTCAGAGAAGAAATTTAAGGGTAAATTTATGACTTTGCCCACGAGTTCTAATCCTTTTTCTTGTTAATTCCAAAATAAACCAGCTGTCTCACATCTGCATTAAAACATAGGGAATATTCTATTTGGTCTAGACTGAGCTCACATATCTCTTAAAAATGTGCTGTATTTTTTCTCAAGTAAGTTCAAAACAAAATGATTGATTAAGCAGCTTTATTCAAAAGTAAGTGGTTTTGAGGAAGATTTTTCTTCTGTCTTGGTCTCTTTCGCTTGGACTTAGTTGTGGGCCAGTGGCGTAATGGGGAGGTTGTGTGTTCAAATCCCAGTTAGCCCCCCCCCCCCCCCCCCCCCCCCGCTCAGACCCCTGGGCAAGGTCTTAACCACAAGTGTGCCTCTGTTCACCCAGCAGTATAAACGGTTCATTTTCTGTAACTGCTTAACCCTAATTAGGGTCGCAGGGAGGCTGGTGCCTATCCCAGCCGACTCCAAGCGAGGGCAGGTTATACCCTGGACAGCTCACCAGGCCATCGCAGGGCAGAAATACGCTGACGGCTATGCAGCTACTCTTGTCAAAAGTCAGCAATGGTTCTTTTACATGAACCTCACACCATGGACAGTGAGAGGTTTGAACCCCCAACCTTAGGATCAGTGATCCAGCACCTTTTACCACCAGGCCAACACCGCCTCCAGTATAAATGGGTCGCAGTAAAAATATACTGGGAGGGTAACCTGCGATGGACTAGCGTCCGGGAGGAGTTGAACTCCTGGTCACTTCACACTACGGAACCCGGGTTTAAGTACCGGCCTGATGAGTCACTAGGCTCGGGTGTAAAAAGCCCAACAGACTTTGCCTTTACCTTGGTCTGGATTGCATCTCTTTCACTTGGACCTAGTCTTGACTTAGACTCCAATCACTTTTGACTTTATTCTGTGTTGATTAGTCCTGGCCTTAGACTTTTCAAAGGTGATTTTGCATACAGCTCTGGCATGGTGCTTTGTGATGGACTGGGATCCCATCCAAGGTGTACTTCAAGCTCATGGCTAATGTTCTGTGGTGGATTCAGATCCGCTGTGACCCTGAGTTCTCATCTAATCATTCAGCTTCTCGGTTTGCTTATTTTAAGCCCATCCCACTGCGTTATCACGTTTCCCCCAGATTAGTTTATTTGCCTTGGCATTTAGGTTGGCTTGTATTATTGCTGATGTTTCTTTGTTTTTCTGCTTTAGAATGACACCCAAGGTAATTGTAAAGCATTATCTCAGCTAATCGAACATGCATAACCTGATGAATGTCACCAGCTAAATCAAACAGGAGGATTTCATGTGAATCAATTTTTACAGAACCCATAAACTTCTTGGATCCATTAGTGGGTCTGCGGATATCTGAGTTTGACGAATATAATTTCACTTTATAATAGAAATTAAAGTAAAGCATTATCTAGAATGTTTTTATAACAATAATAATTATGAATTGATTAATCCATTCATGAATTTTATAAGCCACACAGTTATAATTAGAGTCGCAGGGAGGCTGGCGCCCATCTCAGCCAACTCTGGGCGAGGACAGGGTACATACTGGACAGCTTGCCAGACCATTGCAGGGCCAACACTCACGCAGCCATTCACACTCACACCTAAGGGAGTTTTGGAACAGACAATTTGTGAATACTGTGCATGTTTTTGGACTGTGGGAGGAAACCTGGAGTCCCCGGAGGAAACCCATGTAAGCATGGGAAGAACATTAAACTCTACAGATACACCCATGTTGGTAATCAAACCCAGGCCTTCTTGCTGTGAGGCGGATGTACTGTCCACAACGCCACCAGCTGCCTGATTATGAATTGATGTTTAAGTAAAAAGAAAAAGAAACTGATGTTTCAATTTAAAAAAAATGAATTTAAAAACAAATATTTTTTTAATTGTTAAACACAAAATTCAAGTTTTATTTTTGGTGTATCAGAAGGCTTTTCTTCATTACTTTTACCATATACACTCACTATCCAAGTTACGACATAGGCGAGTTACGACCACCCGTACTTACGACCACGTCTAGCCTATTAAGAGTTTACTGTATATGTCCAGCAGTGCAGCGTGTAAGATAGTTGTGGTGGCGCAGCATCCCAGCATCTCACACTCACAGCATTCTACCACTACACTCAGTGATGAGATACCGTCGCAGTAACATCTCTTTTACAGTACAATTTTACATTCATTTACTGTACACCGTTACCATGGCCCCCAAGAGGAAGTCCGATTCATCAGATGGCAATTCTACCGAGAAAGCAAGGAAGGCACTGTCGTTGGAGATGAAGATGAAAGTGAAAGTGAGATCTCCATCTCCTCCACTCTACAATGTCTACAATTTTGAAGGACAAGGACCGCATTAAGGAAGCAGTGAAAGCAGCAGCCCCAATTAAGTCAACTATCATCACAAAATTGCGTGAAGGACCGATTGCAGAGATGGAAAAGTTGATGTACACGTGGTTGGAAGATAATAGGCAATGAAATATGAAAGTGATGTTGCGAGCAGCGCAAAGTAAGGCTACAAGTTTATTATTTCGCATGTTGAAAG
Organism: Plotosus lineatus; assembly: GCA_024760905.1. Classification (NCBI taxonomy): domain Eukaryota; kingdom Metazoa; phylum Chordata; class Actinopteri; order Siluriformes; family Plotosidae; genus Plotosus; species Plotosus lineatus. Next base: position 31,498,789 of record CM045742.1, read on the forward strand.
AATGTGCAGGCGAAGAATACGCTTCACATGAATTCATAGCGAGTCCAACTTACCACCAATCCGACTTATGACTGGTTGGCCGGAATCGATCTAGGTCGTAACTCGAATAGTGACTGTAGATATAACTGTACGGTGGTACCTCACTTTACGAAATTAATCCGTTCCAGAGCCTTTTTCGTAACCTGCATTTTTCATAAATTGAACCGCATTTTACATGTAAACCGTGTGATTCGTTCCAAGGCTCCCAATACTACCCCCTAAACCCTTTAAAAATTATAAAAGCATACCTTTTAAGACCTCCTTCTGCTTCAATATCGTACCGATGGTAGACGGGTTTGGCCATATTCCTTTGTGCTATCACTCGAGCCCGTTTCTTCTTCTCACTCGCACTGGAAATCACACGCGCATATGTGAGTTATAATCTTACAAATGTTTACGGAAGGTTAAAAGCCTGAGTGAAGAAATAAAGCATAAAACAACAGTAACTCTGTCCTTTACACGAAAAGCATAATGGTAGATTCAGCTCCATAATAGGCAATGGGAGGTAGCTGCGTCATCCCTCCTAGCCAATGGGATCCCTGTCCAAGATGGCGTCAGGTGGACCTGTCCAAGATGGCGGTCGAGTGAAGCCGACATGAACGACAGCTCACTTGTTAGCCAATAGTAGGCCAGCAGGGTGGGATGTTTGAACGTCGTTGATAGGAGAGCAGCTCGTGCATTGTTTGAATGTTTGAATGGCGTTTGAATTTTTAAGATGGCGCTTTCGTAACATGAACTTGTTTCGTATACTTAGGTCGTATATTTTTCGTTTGGTGAGACTTTCGTAAAGTGAGGTATCACGGTATTGTCAACATGGAGTGTAAATTTGCCTGGTACAGTTTGTTCCTCAGCCTCACCTGCATCCATCAGTTTTATGATTGGTCTCAACTCAAGATTTTTTAGCATCACTCAGTACTTTGCTGGAAGGATATTTATTAATCAACTTAACTGTTTCTCTTTTCCAACATGTAAACAACCCAGTCACTTAATTTGTTATCTTCCTGTACTTTCATGTGAATGAATGTGGCCTTTGTGTGTCTCAGGAGCTTCTTATCTAATCATTCGCTTTCACTCTCACCACCTTTTAGCATCGCTCCTCTCGGTATCTGAATTTGTATCCCTTTCATATTCATATAAGCAAACACATTCATTCTTATGTTTACTCTCATTCCTAATAGGCATGTTATCATTAGCGCAACACCTGCTGTATTTCCCTGTTTTAAGACTGTACCATATGTCTTTGGTTATGTTGCTGTTATTTTGATGGCAACATTAACAAACAACGGAGAACAGAACACTTGACTGACCATTGTGGTAAATTAAATCAAAGCCATAGGACAAAACCAGAAATATTCTAAACTTGCTTTAATCTGATAGTGATGCTGAGAACTTCATATCAGAGACATAAATTCACTGATATTACGTCTACATTGTTGGCTTCCACACTCACTGAATATGTCCTTTGGGCATGCGGTGTCCCAGAAATACATAAATCAGGTTTAGGTGTGTGTTGTGTAGCGGATTCGTTTTCATTTGTTACCGCCATAATTTAAGGTTAAAAATGGCCATCGGTAACCTTAATATTTCTTAAACATTCCACTTGTAAATACAGCTTGAAATTATGTTCTTGTGCAACATTCAACAAGCACAGAAGGCTATCAAAAAATTACAAAACATGGCTCTGAATTTTCAATTGCCTGTAAAAAACAAATAAAGTACCTACTGGTTACTGGTGTGTTAACATGCTTCTGGTATCACTGGCCCTCGCATGTACCCGCTCTGTCTTAGCGAGGGCAGAATCCTTCCTGGACACCTCACCGGCCATCAATACGAATATTTGTGTTGTTTGATGCTGTTTTTGTTAGCATCATCGCATAAGTTTTATTCCATCCCTCAACCTTTTAATGTGTAAATTTGTGTTGTGTGTTTCATAAAGAGTGTGTGATGAGATTTCCATGACTTATAGCGATCTGATATGCAGTATATAATTTTATTATCATAGCCGTGGATATTCTCAGCGATGGAAATGTTGAGGTTCTCTTTGGGAGTAATGAGGATGGATAGGATCAGGAGGGACAGCACATGTAAGAGGTTTTGGAGACAAAGTTAGAGAGGCTAGATTGAGATGGTTTGGACATGTAGAGAGAAGGGATAGTGAGTATATTGGTAGTAGGATGCTGAGGTTGGAACTACCAGGCAGAAGACCAAGAGGAAGACCAAAGAGAAGATTTATGGATGTGGTGAAGGAGGACATAATGTAATGGTATGCTTTTGAAAATGTTCCAATTTAATTGTGCTTTAGAGTGCAATCATAACTTAACAGAAAATGCTTTCCGAATGATTTAAAATGATTCTTTCGGAGATTTCTCTCCTTTTCCATTTAAACTTAAGGTATCATTGAGAAGTGACAAAAATATACTGAAATAAGTACAGAGTTCACTGTTACTTTTAACAAAATCAACTACAGTAGTGCACCGTGAACTCTGCTCATTTCATTTTCTGTAACCACTTAATCCTAATTAGGGTCGCGGGGAGGCTGGCGCCCATCCCAGCTGACTTCAGGCAAGGGCAGAGTACACCCTGGACAGCTCGCCAGGCCATCACATGCTGACGACTTTGCAGCTACTCTTGTCAAAAGTCAGCAATGGTTCTTTTACATGAACCTCTCACCATAGACAGTGAGAGAAATGGCCGGTCTTTGATAACCCAGTTAGCTGCACTGGGGGGGGACAGTGACAGCCTTGTGGAGAGTGGGACTTGAACTCCCAATCTTAGGATCAGCGATCCAGCACCCTATACCACTAGACCACCACTGCCCGCATCGTGAACTTATTTAATCTAGTTTTCTAATCCGTTTAATCCTAATTGAGGTGGTGAGAAGGCTGGAACCCACCTCATTCTGGGACTCATCATCACGACCAAAACACACTGACGGCTATGCAGCCTACTCTTAACAAAAGTCAGCAATGGTTCCTTCACATGCCGCTACCCATAGACAATGACCGACTATAATGTAACTCAACAGTTGGACCTTTTTTTTAGTAAAACAGGTGAAGGATATGAACATGTCCAGGATCCAGGACACTGATAAAAATTAATCGAAAGAGTCGATAAACCTTTAGCACACTTACCAGTTCAGCAATTCTTACACCATCTTGTATAAAAGAACATCCTCTTTTACATCATTTCTGTTCTCTTCTTCTGAAGACTTAATGGTCCAAATCTTTGCAGAATAAAAAGAGGAAAAAAAAAAGTAGTTAGTTGGCTAATATTAACATTGTCCACATTCTGTTAAAAAAGTGTTCAACTCGGGTCATACACGGCTAAAGCATTGCACAAACACTGCAGCATGAATCCTATTGCTTTTTCCACCTCTCTTTTATTATCCATGTGTGCACATGTACTGTCCTGGGTGCATTCTGTCTTCACATTTCTTGAGTTATGACCCAGTTCAAGGTATCGTTTAGGTCTTTTATGTCCTGTCCTAGTCGTACGTGTTGAGGGTCAGGGGCAAGCAGCTTAGAAAATGAATGAATGAATGAATGAATGAGCATCTAGTCACATCTCACTGACAGATAGCATGAGGAAACGTGTGTGCGCATATGTAGGTGTGTGAAGGATTCAGTCATGAAACCTCCGCAATGTTTTTCCTGATTTAACGCCATGTAATCAC
>CM045742.1:31512500-31532500 GCA_024760905.1 Plotosus lineatus
AAGACCGCGAAGTAGAAAGCCCCCCCCCCCCCCCGCTCCTACCACGTTGTCTCATTTCTATATGTTTTCGCGTCTATACAATATCAAGAAGTGTATATTAAACTTTACACACTTATATGTATATGTAAATACTGTAATGTATTAATATTTAAATAGAATTTATATATAAATACTTTAAGTATTGTACTCACCTCTGACAATAGCTCTTCCCCGCGGTGCAGGACGTTCACAAACACTATACAGTGAGATCACAAAATCACAAAAAAATCCGACGGAACGAGCGAGCGTCTAAGACAATCAGTTTGCGAGATTGAGTTGAGTGGGCAGTCCCTGCCTGAACTGGGGAGGAGGGGCACTTCAGTCTGTCGTTTGGAAACAATAGACGTAGCCTGCCTTGGGTCCCTGCCTTCCGCTTGCTTACATGTGAGTTTCAGCACGGATTTTGAATTTTTTATGAATTTTTTTTTTTTTTTTTTTTTAAATACCACGATGTACCAAGACCGCGATGCTCAAATCGTGAAGTGGCAAGGGATGACTGTATGTGTTTTATAGCAGGGGTCCCCAATTACCAGGCCGCGGACCGGTACCGGTCTGTGGCTCAATTGATACCTGTAGAAGTCTGTAGAAGAAGTAATTCATTATTTCCGTTTTATTTATTATCTGAGTCTGAACGATCTTTATTTTTGAAAAATCTTTTAGTTTGAAAAATGACCGGATTCTCTCGGTTACATGTCGGACATTTGAGTGCTAAAACATAACCCACAAGAGGACGGCACATAAACAGAGGCGAGTTGGACATTTTTCAAACGATAGCGGGGATTTTGGGTGAGACTGACCCTGAACCTTCATTCTTCCAGCTGGTGCACCATCACCTGTGGGTTTTTTTTTTCATTTTTTAGAAAAATTCAAGCTGTACTTCCCATCCAACTTTATTTCAGCTGTTGAAAAATAACATTCATGGCGTGCTTATTATTATTATTATTATTATTATTATTATTATTATTATTATATATAAATTATACTTACAATACAAACAATCTATGACCCCCCCATCCCCCGGTAAAATTGTCAAGCGTTGACCGGTCTGTGGTGATAAAAAGGTTGGGGACCCTGTTTTATAGGCTGCCACTGCCCCTAGGCTCTATCTACAGATCAGACTATAGTTATATGTACAGGTAAAAACACTGCCTTGTATTAAACGAATGCCCAACATAGATATAAATGAGCAACTAGAGAAAGATTAAGATTAATATATCTCTGCTCCACCATGTTATTTAACCCTAATTGATGCAGTGAGCCTGAGCTGGGTAAGGGACACAGAACTCGTTTCCTCCCACAGTCCAAAGATAAGCACATTAAGCTAAATGGCTGTTCCTCTTGGTGTGAAAGTGAATGTTTGTGTGTTGCCATGTGATGGTTTGGGGAGCTGTTCAATGTGTACCTGACCTTGCCTAGTTTTATCTAAGGTAGGGTCTAGCGGCCCAAATAAGATTAATCAGTTCAGCTAATGAGTGAGTGAGTGAATGTAGAATGGTGTAAATCACAGCTGAATCAAGTACAGTACTATTAACGATTGAGAAAACAACATAACACTTTGCTCATTCCAGGTGGATCTGTTACTATTACAGTCATCCCTCGCTACTTCGTGCTTCAGTTTCTGCAGCTTCAGTGCATTGCGAGTTTTTCAAAAATATTAATCGAAAAATAAGGAAATTAAGGAAAAATAGGGAAAAAGTTCAGGAAAATACTACAAAAACATGCAAAAAAACCTCAAACAAACAAAAAATAACCCAAAACCCCCCAACAAAACTACTTGCATTTTTATGTGTGGTGTGCATCTGTGTGTACGCGCAAGTCTCTATGTGTGTGTATATTTTGTTTACATCTGATGCAATATTTTTAAAATATTTACGTGTTATTATAAGCATTTATAGCATTGAATATGTATTTATTGATATTACATACACATATCCATGTACGTATATGTCAGTCGGGGGGGGGGTGTCGATCCTACTTCGTGGAAATCAGTGGTTGCGGGGGGGTCTCGGTCCCCATTAACTGCGGAAAGTAAGGAATCCCTGTACTACAGCATACAAATTCTAAAAAAATAATGATTAATACCCCCATTTCACTGGATTACGGTATGCAAGGATCGTAGTGGAAAGGCGTGGAACGCAGTCTACAGAAGAGCTTCGGCATTTTTACACGGAAAATGGGTGAAAATCCTACGGAAAAGTGGAAATTCTTAGACCCACAGTTCACTGGACTACGGCATGCAAGGATTGTGCAGCGGAAAGGCATGGAACGCAGTCTACAGAAGAGCTTCGGCATTCTTACATGGAAAATGGGTGAAAATCCTACGGAAAAGTGGAAATTCTTACACTCTCGGAATGTTCACAGCATGTGCGGAACAGGTACAGCAAAGTACGTCAAAGTGACCCCACGGAACACTCACGGAATTTTTTTTCCGTGAACGTGCTTTTGAACATGTTCAAAGTCACGGAGTCTTTTGGCCTGCCAGAAGCACACGGAAGTGGAGAAAATCTTGAGGAATAACTACGGAATCACCACGGAATGACACGGAAGATGAGGGAATAATTGCGGAACGTTTGTGGATGACCTCATTTTTGCTTCTGTAAGTCTGTCGTGCTCCAGTGAAATGGGGGTATTAAAATAAGATGAAATAGTACAGAAGTTCATCATCAGTTCATTTTCTGTACCCGCTTAATCTTGGGTCGCGGGGAGGCTGGCGCCCATCCCAGCCAACTTCGGGTGAGGGCAGAGTACACCCTGGACAACTCGCCAGGCCATCACAGGGCGGAAACACGCTGGCGGCCTTGCAGCCTACTCTTGTCGAAAGTCAGTAATGGTTCTTTTACATGCCTCACACCATAGACAGTGAGAGACATGGCCGGCCTTTGATAACCCAGTTAGCTCCACTGGGGGGGACAGTGACAACCTTGTGCAGAGTGGGACTCGAACCCCCAACCTTTGGATCAGCGATCTGGCGCCTTATACCACTAGACCACCACTGCCACTAGTACAGAAGTAAAAAAGTAAATGGCTGGCACAGTGGTGAAGTGATCAGCACACCTGCCTCACAGCTAAAAGGATCTGGGTTCATGTTCCGGGCTCGGGGAGGGTGTTTCTCTCAGGATTTTGCCCATTCTCCCAGCACATGTGTGGGATTCCTCCAGGCCCTCCGGTTTCCTTGACATTCCAAAGGCATGCACGTCAGGCTAACTGGTGGTTCCAAATTGCCTCTAGGTCTGAGTGTTAGCATAAATGGTTTTGTGTGTGTGTGTGTGTGTGTGTGTGTGTGTGTGTGTTGCCCTACAATGATCTGCTGAGCTGCTCATGATGTACCCTGCCTTTGCACAGTGTTGGCTGTAATAGACACCAGCCTCCCTGCAAACCTAGTAGAATGAGGTGGTTCAGCAAATGAGAGAGCGAATGAATATGCTAGTTTTTTTGTTTATTGAACAAAATTTCTGCCATGTATAAAAAATAAGCAAAATAAACAAAGCATATAATTGGGTCTAACATATGTAATCAGTCCGTGACATCATGACGAGAAGCTGGAAAGCGATATACTAGTATTTTGTCTAAAATAATGCTCTCACTAAATGGAAATCAAAGCCTGATTAACTGATGATGCCATCATGTCATTCCTGTTTATGATTGAGGCTATTCAGCGACTTAAGGGAGTTATAGATGCATTTTTACTTCTGAGAAATCTACGGACCTGAAGGGATCCCCAAGGACACATTTGGCATGTTTTGGTATGTGGTTACATCACAAAAATCAGGTAATCAAAACCCTATTTTTATTTTCAAATGCCCCAGGACCACTCACCTCCTGGGTTCCAGATTGTTTTTGATTCATGCATCTCGCAGTAAATGACAAAATCCCATATGCCATATCACCACCTGCACGCCCATGCGGGATTCTAATATAAATAGCCTAACTAAAATGTGCTCTTTGGCTCATGCTGATTGGCCCAAGGCCATCAAAGCTTTCCAAATCTTCGCTTGTGGCTCCCTGTGCTTCTCTCCATTTTCTCATTTATTTATTCATGCGCTTGCTTATTTATTTTTCAAGTTACCACCTCCCTTGCGAGCCACACTGACAGGCATTTTAATTGAAAATTGTCCGGCATATTGGGTTGAGCCGAGGATCTATTTTGCTGCACGTCATCAGAGATGAGTGAGATGGGTGCGAGACATTTATACTCAGTAATAGGCTGGTCAGCCAATCAGCACCAACCAGTACATGCATAATCCCTAACATGTCAGATGGGAAGGGTGGAGAGGGGGGTGGGGGCGGGGGGTGGGGGGGCTGATGGGAAAGAGAGCGGTGACAGGCATGTTTGAATGGATGTGATTTGCAGGCAGGAAGCATTTCCATCACTTGACTGATCTCAGTTGTTTGTGTCAGCAGTTGAGCTTACAGCACAAACGTATTATTTTAAAATACCTCACAAATGATGATTGTTATTTCAAAATTATTTTAAAAGTTTTAAAGTCTGTATTTAAAATGGTTTCATGTAAGCATCAGACATGTACAGTGTTTGGCAGATGCTCTTATCCAGAGCAACTTGCAATTATCATACAACTTGAGTAATCGAGGGTGAAGGGTCTTCCTCAAGGGCCCAACAGCAGTAACAGTGGCGATTAGACCGCTGACCTTCGGATTAGTAACCCATTGCATTAACTACTACATAAGCCACCACTGCCCTTTACAAATGCCACAAATTCATGTTCAATTGTTAAAAGTATCAGTTATAAGTATATTGAATGTAACTGCTGGTTTATGGGTCCATGTGCATTGCTGCATGTCATTATCTCACCCAGATGCTTTTGACAGGTGCTTATTTAATTTCCACTTGAAATGAAATTAGATTCATGAATATAATATGGGGCAATTAACTTGGATTATTCTACTGTCACACACTAATATCTGACAGACCGAGGTCATTAAAGCATTAAACAGCAATTATGAAGTTATGTCAGTGAGCTCTGAAAGATTTCTGCATTTTCTTTTTTTTTTTTTTTTTTTTAATTTTCCATTACGAGAGAGAGATGAGGGAGTCAATTTTGTTTGATGAGAGTGGCGTTTGAATCTGGTCATTTATTTTATAAAGCAGATTGTGGAATATTTTTTTCGAAAAACATTATATGGATCACCTTTATAGAGTAAGACAGACAGTATGGAGTGATTCCTCGCTACTCCGTGCTTCAGTTTCTGTGGCTTCATTGCATCACGGGTTTTTCAAAAATATTTATTCGAAAAATAAAAAAAATTAATGAAAAATATGGGAGGGGGAGTTAAGGGAAATGTTATAAAACAAGGCCAATTATGCAAAAAAAAAAAAACCCAAAAAACAAAATCCTCCAACTAAACTATTGTACACTTTTATGTGAGGTGCGCGCGAGCATCTGTATGTGTGTGTGTATTTATATTTTATTTACATCTTATGCATTATTTTTGAATATTTAATTGTTATTTTAAGCATTTATAGCATTAAATATGTATTTATTGATATTATATACACACTTGCATGTACGTATACCTCAGTCCGGGGGTCGATCCGACTTTGTGGAAATTGGCAGTCGTGGGGAGGTGGGGGGTGAAAGTGAAGGATCCCTGTGATCAGATTATTTTTGTTAATACGTTATATATTTAACACTGATACAGGTTGACCAAGAAATGCTCCCATATTTTCTAGGAACACGAAAAAAAATCTATAATTTTTTGTGTTACGCTGCATAATCATGGATGTACTTCTGAACTGATGATCAACACAACAGTTGCGCACTAAGACAGTGGTAAAGAACCCAAAAAGAGCTGCAAGCAGCAGAACTACATAGACAATTAAGACAAATACCTGACCAAATAGGGAAAAGTTTAAGTTCATTATGATGTATGAAACCATTTGTTTTGAGATACTGTAAAGATTCATAGGGGACTATGGTGTTTATGGACTGGAAAATGTGCACACCAGACAATGATTAAAGAAAAAACTCACACACACACACACACACACACACACACACACACACACACACACACACACACACACACACACACACACACAAACCCAACACCAACAATAATTTAAACATTTATTGCAAAGAAAATGTTTGCACATTTTTTCTGGAAGAAGGAAAATGCATCTCTTTTTAATGAGCAAGCTTTTTACAGCAATGTCAAATCTTTAGAGTGGTTTTTGATATTGTGTTAAGCTGCAAGGTTTACGGCTTTGCGGTATATTAAACAAAAGTCACAAAAAGTAATAAGTGACAAAAAAAAAAAAATCAATTTTGAATGTTGACTGTGGAGTGGATTCTTTTCAAATTTGCAAGTAAATCAAATTCTGTGTACTGCTATTATATATTAGAGCATTTCCACAGAAAAGTGCCTTGGCAACAGCAACTTCTTCTTTTCCTTTCGGCTGGTCCCTTCAGGGGTCGCCACAGCAAATGATCTGCCTCCATCTCTCCCTATCCTCTGCATCTTCTACTCTTACTCCAACGACCTTCATGTCCGCCTTCACTGCATCCATAAATCTTGTCTTGGCAACAGCAACAAATGAAGTAAATGAAGAAAAAAATTTAAGTTGTAAAATATGATTCTACTGAATGTTTATATCATTGTAAATATCTTGAAACTAAGGCATTTATTCTTATGGCATTTAGCTTTTTTAATAGTATTAGAACAACAACAACTACTCCTACTACTACTACCACTACTACTACTATTACTATTACTATTATTACTACTGTCTGTCTGTCTTCCTTTCGGCTTTTTCCCTTTTACTCGAGAGTCGCCACAGCGTATCATCTGATTTGCACATTTGATTTGGCAGAGGTTTTTACGTCGGATGCCCTTCCTGTCACAACCCTTTTAGCAAGGGACAGAAACATGCTGACAGCTTTGCAGCTACTCTTTACGAAAGTCAGCAATGGTCACAGGGCTGAAACATGCCGACGGCTTTGCAGCTACTGGTTCTTTTACATGAACCTCATGCCATAGGCAGTGAGAGACATGGTCCGCCTTTGATAACCCAGTTAGCTGCACTGGGGGGGGGGGGGGGGGGGGGACACAGTGACAACCTTGTGGAGACTGGGACTTGAACCCCCAACCTTTGGCTTAGTGATCCAGCACCCTATACCACTATTATTCCTACTACTATTACTATTACTATTACTATTACTATTACTATTACTTCTACTGCTACTACTACTACTATTACTATTATTATTATTACTACTAAACTACAATCACTATTCGAGTTACGACCTAGATCAGTTTCGACCAACCAGTTGTACGTTGGATATTTAACAAAACGAAAGCTTATTCTTCACCTGCACGTTCTTTCAACATGCAAAATAAACTTGTCTCCTTACTTTGCACTGCTCGCAACATCACTTTCACCTTTCTTTGCCTATTATCTTCCAACCACGTGTATAGCAGCTTTTCCATCTCTGCAATCGGTGCTTGACGTGGTTTTGTGATGATAGTTGACTTACTTGGGGCTGCTGCTTTCATTGCTTCCTTAATGCGGCCCTTGTCCTTCAAAATTGTAGACACCATGAAGTGGGAGAGATGGAGATCTCACTTTCACTTTCATCTTCGTCTCCAACGACAGTGCCTTCCTTGCTTTCTCGGTAGAATTGCCATCTGCCTAATCGGACTTCCTCTTGGGGGCCATGGTAACGGTGTACAGTAAATGAATGTAAAATTGTACTGTAAAAGAGATGTTACTGCGACGGTATCTAGTCACTGAGGGTAGTGATAGAATGCTGTGAGTGTGAGATGCTGGGATGCTGCGCCACCACAACTATCTCACGCGCTGCACTGCCAGACATGTACAGTAAACTCTTAATAGGCATGTGCGAGATGTGGTCGTAACTCGGATAGTGAGTGTATAATAGCTAGCTGACCTACACTCAAAAGTTGAAAATAAATACTCCAGATGTATAAAGACAGATTTATTTATTTATTTGTTTATTTTTGTACAGTTTTTTGGCATCAGACTATAAAGAAATTACAGTAAATGTAATTCTGGGTTACTGTATTTGCAAATTCATAGACATCTCTGGATTCAAATTTATCCACATAACAGGCAAGCTGTTCGCAAAAAAATAAAAAAGATCTTCCCTTGGATGACAGAGAATGAGAATGAACTTGTTAGAGCAACAAGATTCAAAAGGGACCGTATCCTCTTCTGGGAAAAGGGCAATCTGTCTGGTTACTGAAGCAATTCTTATGTAGGAGGTACAAGGATCTCCATCGATAATACAAGAATTACACATGACATGATTACACTGACGAATCAGTCCTGACCAGTCATCTCAATCCTTACTGAATCGCTCATGTCCAAGCCAAGTGTAGTGAAGTGTCTTTATCATTTTTAGCACTGTATCGCTGATGCAGCACACTATGAGATGAGGCAATGCCCCTCCAGAACCATGATTGTACATAAAAACAACAGCCATGACCACATAAAATGCACATGTGAAAATACTCATGCGTAATGTAGAGCAGATGAAAGCTGGCCATAGGATTGAATGGGATTCCAAAGGACCCGTCTCAAGAATATTGCGTGTGCCATATTTCATGCTGCGACATTGCGAAGCAGCATCAGGAAGAAAAACCTAAATCACATCCTCATAAATCATCAAGATTTAAATCCACTGTTGGAAAAATTATTCTAAGTTCATGAAAAGTGTGATTTATGTTTACAATTGCTCATTTGGCTGACGGTTGAATCCAAATGACTTACAGTTGAGGCAAAATACATCTAATTAACTGACATTTAAGGTTCTTGCTCAAGAAGCTAACTGTGGTGGTTTAGCAGTGTTCGGATTTAATCCCACAGCCTTTCTGATTTGTGGCTATGATAAATTTTCTGCTGGCAGTATCATAAAACAAAAAAAACTGTCACATATTTCATTTAATTCTCCAAACTGCTTTATCCTTATTCGGGGCATGGTGAGGCTGGAGCCCATCCCAGCCAACTCCGGGTAAAGACAGGGTACATTTGTAATGATACGGCAAATGATTGCAGGGCCAACACAGACATACAACCACTAACGCTCACACCACGGGGTGGACAAGAATGTTCAATTGAAGACCTGAGTGCAAGAAGGACTTTAGTCACAAAATAATACTTTTTTCGATATTAGGGGCCAAAGTTTTGAAAATAGAAATAGTTTTGAAAAAAAAAAAAATTTCAGTTGCACCTCCTGGATTTCTGTATTTTTACCACACAAATGTCATTTCACTCAGTTTATGATTGAAAAACAGTCATTGTTGCGATGCTCCCTTGCGTTTTATTATTTGATTAGTCACATTGTGCAAAAAAAAAAAAAATTCACCTGACTTGGGTACTTTTATCCTGCAGATCACGTTTTGACTCATTTTTATTTCCGAATATTGGCTTTCCTTGATGATTTTCATTGTTATTCAGAAATATGCAGTTATCTTCAATATTACTCAGTAAAGTCCAAACTTACTCAGTTTTTGTCTTAAAACAAGCCACACCCCCCTCAGAACTTTAGAATGCAAACTCTGGGTTATAACAACTCCTAAAAGCATAAGAATACAGTATCACGGCGATTACCATTAAAAATGTTTGAGTCCTTAAAGACTTGAGTATTTCTTGTACAAAAATTCAGTAGATTTAGGGAGGGCTGTTTATCAGTATTCAAGACAAGAGTACTTCCATTTGGAGATTTTTGGCTTTAAGTGATACAAATGATACCCAACTTCATGGCGGTAATGTCAACTCATTTCTATAAGGTGTGACTTCAGTATTCTTGCAGCCAGTTCTTCAATTAGCCGAATGAGCATATACGCACAGTACATACATATACAGGGATCCCTCGCTACTTCGCACTTCAATTCATGCGGCATCAGTGAATCGCAGTTTTTTTTTTTTTTTGTTTTGTTTTTTTTTAATATTCATCAAATTAAAAAATAAGAAAATAAAGAAAGAATAGGGCAAAAAGTTAAGGAACATGTTGCAAAACCAAGGCCAATTATGCAAAAAAACCCAAAAAACAACAACCCCTAAACAAACAAAAAACAACCCAAAAACTCCCATCAAAACTACTGTACTTACATTTTTGTGAGGTGTGCATCTGAGTGCGTGCGTGCGTGCGCGTCTGTATGTGTGTGTGTATTTATATTTTATTTACATCTAATGTATTATTTTTAAATGTTTTTTATTATATATATATTATATATATTATATATAAGTATTTATAACATTGAATATGTATTTATCGATATTATATACACATATACATCTACGTACAGTATATGTCAGTCGGGGGTGGGGGGGTACGTGTATATATCCCAGTATATATATAAAATGTGTGTGTGTGTTCTATAGATATATTGATATATAAACACTGTGTTTGAGTGATGCCTCAGACATTTGATTCGGAATTACATCATACACATGCACATACATGGACCACAATAGATGAATAAATGGTAACACTATCCCAGTATAACACGCGCGCGCACACACATACACACACACACACACACACACACACACACACACACACACACACACATACACACCAAGATGAGTCTCATCTGACTAATTCATATGCAGTGAAAGTGAATTAAAGTTTCTATCCACGGCCTTAATGTGGCTGTTGTTATGGTTACTCTTGCCAAGGGCTGGTCTGAACCGTGATCATCCTGCTGGGCTAAAAGCATTAAACACACCCTGCCTTTTTCAGGGTTTTTTTGTGCTCACTATGGCACCAGCTGTCTTTTAGCCTGAGATTGTATATTATTAGGGGTATTTGGATGCAAATAGTGGCTGTCATGTGTACATGTCTTTCCCCACATTTATTTATGTACACTGTAATTTTACTCTTGTGCTGTTATGTTCTTTAAGACTCTATGACTTACTTTATTTTTTGTTTTCTCGAACTAAACTTTGATCCTCACATATAGATATTCGTCCATTTTCTTCTCCCCAGTCATTGCTGGATAAGATCTTATTTAGTCTGTCTAAGTAATTGAAATGTTGCTCCATTACGGAATGGCTACTCGGACTCTCCAAGAAGAAAATGAGGATGAAACATGAGTGAGCAATTTCTTCATAGAAGGAAATGGGTGGAATTGTGATTGCCACAGCAACACGTGGTCTGTCTCCTTTGCCTAGTGATACGATAAGCCTGTCTTCCTATATGCATCGTCGAAGACACGGGTAGCCAACTTGCAGTGTCTGCGATTCATGTAGTACTTTTGGCACTGACAAACTCCTCCACTAGCAAGAGCTCAGAAATAAACATATCAACTTCTCTGAAATACTACAGCACTGCTGTGCACAGCGGATCCTCGTAGGGACTGAATTATGGACATGCTTGTGCACATACACACACTCTAGGTTTAGCTTAGGGTAGTTAGAATGCAGGTCATGATGCTATGTGTGTGTGTGTGTGTGTGTGTGTGTGTGTGTGTGTGTGTGTGTGTGTGCGTGTGTGCGTGTATATGTGGCCTTGAGAAAATGCTTGGTGTTTAATTTTTACGGGCATGTTTTCTGCTGTGATGGGAGAAACTGCTGCCCTTAATATACAGACACAGTCGTGAACCTTGCAGTAACGTTAAATAAGGTGTCTGAGTATGAGATATTATCTCTCTCTCTTTTTTTTCCTCTCTGTGACTCTAGATACCTTTAACTTTGTTTTCACTTAAAATAAGGATTTTTACACTCCACCCCCCATGCTTACCTTGTATAAAGGTGACAGACAAACTGTGGCCCCACCATCCGTCCAAGCTCGCCAAAAACGTTAAAGGGATATTCTATACTATTATTTCAGTTCAGACGTACATATTCACAAAAGGCATGCAGTATTTCTGAAGTAGTTTAGAGACCTTTTAGTCCACATCACCTGTGTTAGAGGAGCAAAAAAACCAACCAAACAAAAAAACAAAAACAAAACAAAACATCATCCTGGGGATTAAATTCTTGCTTTCTCTCCTTTTACCCCCATTTCCAATAAGACTGCGCTGAAATCTTATTTTTTATCCAACCTGTAGCTGTAAAGAGAATTGTTACAGAAGTGATCCTCTCACCAGAAAGCAGGTGCACATACCATTTATTTATTGTCCTACTTTGTCATGTCTTTTTTTTTTTTTTTTTATAAAGCTGTGTTGTAATGTTGAAAACTCTGGCTGTCTTTGTCTCTTATTTTTGTACAGACACCGTTGCACATTTGAGCTTTTATTTGCTTACAAAGGCATGCAGTTTCACTAGTAACACAGACGCACACACACACACACACACACACACACACACACACGTGTATGTGTGTATATATATATATGTGTGTGTGTGTGTGTGTGTGTGTGTGTGTGTGTGTGTGTGTGTGTGTGTGTGTATATATTTATATATATATATATATATATATATAAATATATATATATATATATATATATATGTATAATGTCGGTGGGCAGTTGTGGTCTAGTGGTATAGGGGATAGTGTATCCTAAGGTTGGGGGTTCGAGTCCCACTCTCCACAAGGTTGTCACTGCCTTAGTGCAGCTAACTGAGTTATCAAAGGCGGGCCATGTCTCTCACTGTCTATGGTGAAAAGTTCATGTAAAAGAACCATTGCTGACTTTCGTAAAGAGCAGCTGCATAGCCGTTAGCGTGTTTCTGTCCCTTGCTAAAGGGTTGTGTCAGGAAAGGCATCCGACATAAAAACCTCTGCCAAATCAAACGTGCGAATCATTCGCTGTGGCGACCCCTGATAAAGGGTAAAAGCCCAAAGGAAATCTCTCATCTCAGATATATATATATATATATATAGATATATATATATATATATATATATAGATATATGTGTGTGTGTGTGTGTGTGTGTGTGTGTGTGTGTGTGTGTGTGTGTGTATTTATGTATACAGTGCTGCTAACTGGGTTATTGAAGGCCGGCCATGTCTCTCACTGTCTATAGTCTTGACTTATTCCTCTTCGCTCCTAGTGGAACATAGGGCCTCAACAGTAGCTCGCCACTTCCTGCGGTCTCTGGCGTTTTTCTTGGCTGCCTCCCACGTCATGCCAATGGTCTTCAGTTTGGCAATGCCGGTCCTTCGCCAGGTCTGTTTTGGGTGCCCTCACCTTCTTTTCCCCTGCGGATTCCAGTCAAGTGCTTGGCGTGTGATACTTGAAGGTTCCTTCCTCAGTGTGTGGCCAACCCATCGCCATTTCCTTCTTCGATCTGCATGTCCATAGGCGCTTGGTTTGCCCTTGACCACAGTTCCGTGTTTGGCACTCTATCAAACCACTTTACACACAGGATCTGCCGGAGGCAATTGTTGATGAAATTCTGGATCCTCTTGTAGCTGCTGTGGATGGCTCTCCATGTACTGTCTATGGTGTGAGGCATGTAAAAGAACCACTGCTGACTTTCAACAAGAGTATCTGCAAAGCGTGTTTCTAATCGGGAGTCGGAGTCCCCTGAGGCAGTTCGTTCACAGCAACGTTCTGGCAACTCCTGCTGCGGCACTGGAAGCCAGTCGTATTGTCTTCTGCCCTTTAAATGGATCCTTCTGGTGGCATCGAAAAGGGGGACTTACTGCTTGGGTAACAGCCTGTCCTCTATGCTTCCTACCCAGGCTCTGCGCACTGGAGAGTGTCACTAGCCAGGATACCAGCCAGAGCGCAGCTCCATAGTCCTTCGAGACTGATGGAGGCCTACTATTATACATATGTGGGTAGGTAGATAGATACACTACAATGGTGCCGTGGTTAGGGTGCTGGGCTCATGATTGATCCCAGTTAGACCCCCACCGTGATAAGCTCCCCCCTTGTCTTAGCCACATGTTTGTCTCTGTCCACCCAGAACTATAAATGGGTTCCTGTAAAAATTACTGGGAAGGTAACCTGTGATGGACAAGAATCCCATCAACTAGGAGTCCTGAACTCCGAGGTGCTTCATGCTACAAAAACTGGAGATGAGCTCTGAACTGATGAGCCACTAGACTTTGGTGTGAAAGCCCAACAAACTTTACCTTACCTTCAAATCATGCCCACTGAGCCACCACTGGGATAAAACTGAATACTCCTCTTATTGTTCTTCATACATTTCTTATTGGGGGCAGTGGTCGCCTCGTGTTATAGGGCGCTGGATCGCTGATCCTTAGGTTGGGGGTTCGAGTCCCACTCATCACAAGGTTGTCACTGTCCCCCCAGTGCAGCTAACTGGGTTATCAAAGGTCGGCCATGTCTCTCACTATCTATGGTGTGAGGTTCATCTAAAAGAACTATTGCTGACTTTCGACAAGAGTAGCTGCAAAGCCATCAGCATGTTCCTGCCCTGCGATGACCTTGCGAGCTATCCACAGTGTACTCTGCTCTCGCTCGGAGTCGCCTCCGCGCCACCCTAATTAGGATTAAGCGGTTACAGAAAATGATGAACATTTTTTTATTGTACTAGTAGGGAGAATTTGTCTTGATTATCTATTGCGATCGCCTTTAGTGGCAATGGTGGTCTGGTAGCAAAAGGTGCTGGATCGCTGATTCTAAGGTTGGGGGTTCGAGTCCCACACTCCATGGGTTGTCACTGTCCCCCCAGTGCAGCTAACTGGGTTATCAAAGGCCGGCCATGTCTCTCATTGTCTCTGGTGAGAGGTTTGCTGACTTCCGTAAGAGTAGCTACATAGCCATCATCGTGTTTCTGTCCCTTGCTAAAGGGTTGTGCCAGGAAGGGCATCCGACATAAAAACCTCTGCCAAATCAAACATGCGAGTCAGATGATTTGCTGTGGCGACCCCTGAAAATGGAAAAAGCTGAAAGGAAAAGAAGAAGATCTGTTGTGATCGCCTCCTTTATTCTCTTCACATCAAGGATTGAGTGTGTAATGATGATATAAAGGGGCATTTCATTTTTGTCACTGTTAGTGCTTTCAAATAATTTAAATCTCACTGCAGTAAAATGAGAACTTACTATCCAAACGATATGGTTATTTCTCTCTTGCGACACTGGATACCACAGGTCTGTGACAGAATTTTTAAGAAAAACATTGCCGGTTATTTGATGATAGATCATGCGATTTTAACACCGGATCTTTGCCCTTTGAGATCTAAAAGTGAGGTACAGTGAAAGCCACATGAGGGACTGTCTTTTCCAACACAGGCAGGAGAACATTAAAGACAACCAAGGGGTCTGCCAGATATAAATTTTATCCTCATCCTGTTCTTCCTATCATTCCACATAATTTATTATTGTAATAGTAGAACAATAAAATTTGAACTATTGCACTTAAAATACTGTTAGTAGAATTCACGTGCTCTCTGTCTCCTCTTTCTTTTCCTTTCGGCTGTTCCCTTCAGGGGTCGCCACTGCCAATCATCTGCCTCCATCTCACCCTATCCTCTGCATCTTCTTCTCTTACACCAACTACCTTCATGTCCTCCTTCACCACATCCATAAATTTCCTTATTGGTCTTCCTCTAGACCTTCTGCTTGGTAGTTCCAACCTCAGCATCCTTCTACCAATATATTTCACTTGCTCTCTGTCTGTTTCTCTTTTTTTGTCTCTCTCTCTCTCTCTCTCTCTCTCTCTCTCTCTCTCTCTCTGCATCCCTCAGCATGGGCTTCACTTTTATTAGTCTATGATTCTCTAAAGTTCCATTAAATTCCCCACTCATATTTTCAAGCACACACACCACCAGATTCCTGGCTCGTAGAAACAATGACTCACTGCTGACAACAAATAGTAAGTACAAGTTGGTAGTGAACAGCTGTTGGTGCATTGAACAGATGTGGTGCCAAGTCTCCATACTTGTTCTGGAAAGGCACACTAAGTGATGTGGACACAGATTTCTGCTGTCTTTCCCTGATCTCTACCTTAATGCCCTTTAGCAAAGTAATTAACCCTGTGTGGCCCCAGAGGTGGTGTAAGGTGTCACTTGGGTTCAGCTTTAAACCAGACTGTTCTTGAACAACTATTGATGTCTCACTGGCCAGCAGTGTACCTTAAAGGTCACAGGAAAAAAAAAAAGAAAGGAATTATTGTTGAGTGATAGGTGGCATAATACGTTTTGTGTCTTGGTTCAAAATGTTGTTGTGTCTCACTTCTTGCTCTGGGATTTTAATTTGAAAGCAGTGTGCTGTGGCAGCTATTAGACCTCAGTGGGGCTATAAGAGTTTATGAAGTAAAATACCTCATAATGAAGTTATAAACACAGATTCATATTATTTATTCCCTTTGAGTCTTGGGTAGAAAATCATTTGAATGAAGCATTCTTATGCAGATTAAACTGGATACTCTAAATTTCCCCGAAGTTTCAATATGAGTGTGTTTGGCTGTTTTAGTCTTTTTGTCCTGTTTCATACTGGCAACTTGTACATGGTGCATCCAGAATTTTGGCCAAAGTCTTAAGTGACCTTGATGGTAAAGTTTGATGGATGGATAGATGGATGGACGGATGTTCTGTGTACTCAAATTTCTCTGGAGAACTGGCACAACCTATCATCAGGTGCCATTTGCAGTTCATTCTCAGGTTTGCATGATAATTAAATGTATTCACTGCTGTGTGAACAGCATTACTATTTTGTCTGTATACAGCTGTCGGTATTCTGTTCCAGTGCATAAAACAAGAGATTTGCAATCCAACACAAATAGATTGGTAAAACATAAGTGTGTCATTAAGCATCTTTTATAAAGACAATACTGCTGATGTCCTTGTTCAAAGCAATCTGAGCTTCATGGAGCATGCAAGAAAATCATCAGATGGCTTTAAGCTAAAGTTGTTTCTCAAACCGCATATCACAATTGAATCCTGAGATTTATATAATATATACAGAGATCCCTCACTTTTCGCGATTAATGGGGACCGAGACCCCTGACTGACGTATACAGTATGTACATGTATATGTGTATATAATATCAATAAATACATATTCAAGCTATAAATGTTTATAATAACAATTAAACATTCAAAAATTATGCATAAGATGTAAATAAAATATAAATACACACACATACAAATGCACGTGCGCACACTCAGATGCGCACCTCACATAAAAATGTAAGTAGTTTTGTTGGGGGGTTTGGGGTTGTTTTTTTGTTTTTGTTTGTTTGGGTTTTTTGGGGGGTTTTTGTTTTGTTTTTTTGCATAATTGGCCTTGTTTTGTGGCATTTTCCTTAAACTTTTCCCGATTTTTCCTTATTTTTTGATTTTTCAATGAATAGTTTTGAAAAACCCGCGATGCACTGAAGTCGCAGAAACTGAAGCATGAAGTAGCGAGGGATCGTTGTACTACTTGTAGTTTGGAAGAAATGCATAACCAAATTTGGCCCGAAGTTCAGTTTTACACAGAGTTGCTTATTTTCCTATAACAGCATGTGAAGTGTTTTATTCCTCTTATACCACATCAGTTTATAAGATTGAAGTTGTCTGCTTCTGTCGATATCTGTGAAACAGCTTAGTTTCTGTCATCAGTTGAAGAGTTGAAGTTTAAAAACAGATTGTTATAATTATGGGAAATACTATTAAGTCTTCTTCTTCTTCTTCTTCTTTTCCTTTCGGCTTTTCCCTTCAGGGGTCGCCACAGCGAATCATTTGCCTCCATCTCACCCTATCCTTTGCATCTTCTTCTCTTACACCAACGACCTTCATGTCCTCCTTCACCACATCCATGAATCGTCTCTTTGGTCTTCCTCGAGGCCTTTTGCCTGGTAGTTCCAGCCTCAGCATCCTATTACCAATATACTCACTATCCCTCCTCTGTACATGTCCAAACCATCTCAATCTAGCCTCTCTGACTTTGTCTCCAAAACGTCTTACATGTGCTGTCCCTCTGATGTGCTCATTCCTAATCCTATCCATCCTCGTTACTCCCAAAGAGAACCTCAACATTTTCATATCTGCTACCTCCAGCTCTGCCTCCTGTCTTTTCCCCAGGGCCACTGTCTCTAAACCATACAACATCGTTGGCCTCAACACCGTCTTGTACACTTTTCCTTTCATTCTTGCCGATAACCTCCTTAAGTAGCTTGACAAAAAAAAACTTTTCACAGTAGCTTTCCAAAACTTTTTCAATACTGTTAACATAAAGCTACTAAAAAAAAGTTGATTTTCTTATAATTAAAATAATGGTACTTATCAGTTTTTGAACTTAAACTTTTCAATTCCAGTATAGCTACTAGAAACAGTCTTTCCTTCACAAGCCTCTCTTTTCCCCTTTCTCTTGATGTTAATATGGGAAAAAAAGACAGTTATATTACCAAGAATACAGAAAGTACAAAGTCCTCTGGCTTTCTCATTATTGTTATACTAACTCTACATATATCCGAATTGTTGTAAATCTGCTTTGTGACAATATCTAATGTGCTACATTAAAATCCATTAAAACCCATAAAGTTCCATTTTATCGGAGTTATATTCTGGGATTGAATTACCATGAATTATCTAAAAGCTACACAGAAACTAACAGGAAGTGTATGTTATTCTAGAAGTGTGCCGACGGTTCTTGAGGGCATAAGAGATTACTAACAAACATTAATACTGATTCTGAATCCATACACTGTGAAGTCTGATAAGTTCTCGTTATTCACTGGCTGAGGATGGATATTACCAGAAAGAGCATGTGTATCCATCTCTGTCTGAGCACAAGGCAGACACATGGATTACCAAAAGATGTATGCATCTGTCTCACCTCCACAGCCCTCTTGCTAGGCACAGTCAACACATTAAAAACTCGTTTAGCTTCTGGCTCATTAGATGCTCATTATTAACAATGCCCCTTCAAGTTTCCGCTCATAGGGTGAGAGCCACTCCATCCGTCACACGCAGACACATACAGTATAAACCAAAAAAAAAAAAATGTACAAGAGGAAAGAAACTGGAATGCAGGATCACTATATACATAATAAGTACTTTGTCTTTTAGGGTGATGCATTTATTACTATGTGCATAGTCTCAGCATCCACACTCTGAATGTTTATACAGCCTTTCGTATAAAATCTTCTACCATATGGTTTTTAGATTGCCGTGACATCCTATTACCCATGATGCTAAAGGAACTAAGTGGAGCACTGTCCGATGTGGAAGGTCCGCAGGACGAGAGGCGGAACAGCATCGAGCTCCTCAGCAACATCCTAGAGGTGCTCAGCCGTAAGGACGTGGTAAGAGCCAGTTTCAAGTTTCATTAGTGATACACCAACCAATCACATGCTATGTCTTTACTTCACTGATGGAGCAATCGAGCACAATCTACCTCAACATAAATATGGCCACGCTTGTTTATAAACAACTCTACTCGTGACACATCTTGTTATTATTTCGGAATATATAATTTCATATAATAACAATTTCAATAAACTTTTTAATCTGCATCTGCATCCTCTCACTCTCCTGCCTGCTGTGTTGTGACAATCGCAACAGATAATGCTAAGACACCAAGAAATTTTGGAAACATTGAAATATTTATCGTTGTCTAACATGCTAGAGATGTTTAGGGACGTCATCTAAATAATCTCATTTTTTGCCGGATTACAAAGGAGTCAGTATGCCAATTCTCTGCCGATAATTTTACTTTCCTCATTTTGATTTAGGATCCCCCGCTTCTTGTAATTCCTGATCTGAATCAAATTACTTTCTACTGGAAAGGTCACCTGTTTTACTGACGGGTGATGTGAATACCATTAATTAAGTTGCCGCCTGCAAGGAGTTTGACAGAAAGTGAAAAGTCAGTTCTTGAAGGTGGTGTGTTGAATGCAGGAAATTTTTGCAAATGTAATACCCCCATTTCACTGGAGCGCGGAATGCAATGATCGTGGCGGAAAGGCACGGAACACACTCTACGGAGGAGCTTTGCCATTTTTACACGGAAAATGGGTCAAAAACGTACGGAAAATCGTGCCTTCGAAACACCTCTTGAATGTTCACGGAATGTGCGGAAAAGACACGGAAAGACCGCGGTACAATGTCGGAATACATGCAAAAAAAGCGCTTGG